>JBCNJP010000013.1:20333108-20492639 GCA_039602395.1 Deinandra increscens subsp. villosa | reverse complement strand
GATGGAAGAATTGAATGGCTCATGTATCTTATAGCACATATATGATGACTAGTTGATGTTATATTGATCTTAGTTATGAATAATAAGATCATGAAGCATAGTGGTGACGTTATTAGTCATAAAATTGAAAAAGCTTATGATGATGTTTAAATACTTGCAACTCGTGTAGGATTGTATGAAAGTATGAAAAATGTGCATGATGCTATATTCTAATTGCATACTAATTTAATAATGTGATAGAAGTGTAATGGATTACCTAGTTAAAGGGTAATGTCAAAAATATGCTCAAATGGGTAGTTTGACTTTAAAAGTCAAACTTACCAAAGTTATGAAATAATGATCTATGAGATAGTTAAATCCATGAAAATTGAGGAGGTATGTTATGGAAACTTACTTAACCATTTTATGGATATGATATGATAGTTGGTCTTGATGGGCTAGCTAGGTGAAGCTTACAATCGGATGTGTCAACCGGATAAAATGAAGGTGGGAATGCTCACATGGATGCAAGGTAAGTACAACTTACACTTACTTAAGTAACAATAAAACTCATTAATTAGGTAATGAGTATTACTTAAGTGTACAAATGAAAGTGTTACCTTGAGTTGAATTTGAATCAAAGCAATAATGCAAAGCATGACAAGAAACCCGTTAGAGCATGACGCCTACGGGTAGAATGTTGAAGGTAACATTATTTATGTTACATGAATTAGATAAACATATGTGTATTGGCAATTTTAGAAGAATAAACTGTAAAGTGCATAATGGGTGACGAATGGTTCTAGGAACCATGAAGCCCAAGCCTGGAGGTTCTCTAATGATAAACTTGACCACATGAAATATTCGGACGAATCAAATAATGAATGGATGTTATAATGAATGGATGTTACAATGGCTAAATGGGCTTGAAGAGTCTATGCCAAGAACAAAGGAATGGAAATCATAAATGGTTAAAGAACCATAGATTCCATGGTTTAAATGTGGTCAAGTGAGGCATTTGGGGTAAACCAAAGGCAATGACCCGTCTTAACGGGTCAAATAATGGTACAAGGCTTACTTGGCCAAATACTAGAATGCTTTAGTGAACCAACGATAAGTAGAGTGGAATTATATGAACTATGCCAAAACTAGAAGTAACAGTAATGCATAAGGCTAAACTCATAACGAATGGGTAGGACTAATTGTTAGTTTTGCATATAACTAGTACATTGCCATATTGCCTACGTTATGATTATAGATGCGAATTACATGTGAATGGGTGAATTCTGGATGACAACCCTTGATGGTTGTCTCAAGAGATCCCTTAATGGGTCAAATGGGTCGGATGAATCCCGTAGATGCGAATTGGGTTGGTAAATCGACCAAGGTATGTTTAAATGACTAAAACTTGTATTTAGAACCAATTTATAGGTGTTGGAACACTTAAAAGATGGTAAGAAACCAGCTGGGTGAGTTCTGATGTAAACAGGGTAAGATAGCTGAAAATTTGGCTAAGTATAGAATTGGCCGGAAATTAGCTCAATCCCTAGAAATGTGGTTCCAGGCGTATCGCCTGGAACATCTCAGAAGTTAGGCGATACGCCTACACTTCCTGGCGTATCGCCTGGAGTTTAATATGTTCTAGGCGATACGCTTAGAACCTGTCATCCGATTTTGTTTGCAATCTTTCTTATGATCATTGTTTTGCATGTGTTATGCAATAGAAACTCACTATTGAAGGTGAGTAAATTGCAGGTAAGGGGAAAGCTTAAAGGACGCTCATCAAGGATTTAAGAACCTATTCACGTGAAGAACCGTTAGAACGTATCCACTTTTGGGTTATATAATATGTAAACGATGTTTATCCATATGAATGTCAAACTTGAACGTTATTTTGTAAGTTTAGTCACATTGGTGACATTTCACGAATGTAAAATTTTATGTTTTGAAAAGAAAATTTTCTGGGACCGAATTTAACGTTATAAAAAGTTGTGTTTGGCATCCAATTGAACTTGGGTGTTACATATAGGTATGCGTTCGTTAATGATACACAAGCAATTAACCAAACTTTCTATCCACACACAAGTTTCACACATAGAATTCACACATTGAACAAACATAGAATCACACATATGTTTAGAGAAATATAGTATTTAACGATTTGATATATAGATACATGTTACACCCCAATATAGAAAAGTAAAAAGGGCTATGAATACTCACATGAATAAGAGGTCGGGAATTGAGTGATAACACCGAAAGCCAAGGAATAGCGAATCCCGAGATTATCCTAATTGAAATGCACAAGCTAATGAATACGAAAAAGCGAAAAGACTAATGTTCTACGTTTATTTGGAATTTGAGGAAGTATGTTTAATGTGTTAAAAATAATTAGCTTAGTTGCATCAACACTTTAGACGTTTCGAACATGCTTTGGCCTATAAGTTACGACACTATCATCAGGGCGTCTCAGGTAAGCATCCAGGTCCGACGATAGGTCTAGACTTATATGCAACAACTTACCTTCACAGAGACCCTAACTACCAGTGTTTTCACCCTCCAGTTAGTACATGTCCAATTCGTTTCAAATGCTAACACGAAAACGTTTATTAAACTTATTTACATGTTTTAGACCTTAATCGTAATTTTGTAGAAATTAGTCCTAAAGTTTTGTGTGCAAATTTAGAATTAATTAAACTTAGGTTTCTAATATTGCAATTCCTAAACTATAGGGTCAGAAATGAAAATATCATAAGTTTGCCTAAATGACAAAATCTACCCTATAGTTTCTATAATTACAAAATCAACCCTAAAGTTTACAAAATTGTATATTTAACCAAGATTATGATTTCTAGCCTAATTAAACATGTTTATGAATATCCCCAATTATATATATTGAACATACGTTTGACTTTTCATAGGAAGCTTCAAAAGCAAAAAAAAAAAAAAAAAAAAAAAAACAACAACAGAGGTCTTTTGAAGTACACATAAAATAGAAGAAGTTTCGTTAAGAAACTTACATGAGAAAGCCGAAGGAAGGTTGAGAAATTGGACAGTCAAAGTTCGACCCGTTGACTTTGAAATTCTTGAACGAGAGCTTTTTAGACGAAATTGAGAGTTAGAAATCATCAAGTAATGATCCCAGAAAAGGTTTAGGTAAGTATTTATAGTTGAGGATCCGTATTGAAGTCGAATTGATGAAGATTAGGATAAATAAGGTTTGAATAAATAATTTAATGATGTAATTTGATCAATCCCAATCGAATTAGGATGTGATTATGAGTTCCAAAAGGTTTCTAAGTTGTTGTAGGTGATAAGGATTGAAACTGTTGGTCCAGAATCAACAACCGTTCACGATATTATCTAATCTAAACGTGCGGAATCCGTTTAGATTAGTGATTCAAGAAAGAGATGAGAAGAAAACTAAGAATACGATGAATATAAGTGATAAAAACCTGATATTGCACACAAGATGAACTTGTCGGGTACAAAATTGTAATCGTAAACTAGCTCCTCTCGGGTTTACGATCGTAATCACCAATGCTCCTCTCTCTAAAATCGTAATCACAAAAGTTACAAATGAGGAGGTCTAGTGGGGTATATATAGTCCCCCATTGGGTTTACTATTGGGCCCCTTGTGGATCATAAACCCAATAGTAAACCCAACCCCAACCATAAACTAGCCTAAATACAATAACCAAACTAGCCTCTGATTCTAATGAAACCTACTAAGCCCAGCCCAACTTATTTAATATTACAAGCCTCATAATCTAGCCTCTACAATCTTCCCCTAGGCTTGTGATATTAAATGTATTCGATCTTTGAAAATCTTCTTCTTGACTGGCTGGCATAGATGTTGATGAAGATTCTTTCCGCAGAAATCTTCAATGGGTTTCATGACGGGCACTTGGAATTCCTCTTGATCAGCATCAGCTCGAACTTCTTGAGATGAACAAATTAATGAGATGGAGGATTCTCATTGACTTGCTTCTTTTGAAAGAACTGGTTCTTGCTGAATCTTCGGTAACTGTCTTGAATCTCCAAACATTAGAGGGTAAAAATGAACTTGAAACCCCTAACTTTGAAGAACTTGATTGTTGATCTTGGATCTTCATGATCTCTAACTGCTCTCTGCATCATTTTCTTCATCAAAGATCGACTTGAAATCTTCAGCTTCCCCTAAACATGTGAACATCTTCTTTGAAGCTCTTTTGAAGCTTTTGGAAACTTGTAAAGACACCAACAACTTCCCCTGAACAGTTGCTTTTCAGATGGAAGTCTTGTCCGGCTGGTTCTTTAACTTTGAGTAGCAGCAGCATCTTTGTATCATCAACCTGTCTGACACACATTTGAAAAAATATACTCCACCAGACATTTGATGACCAGTCTTTGGGTTAGAAGGTAATTAAATTGTAAAAACCCAATTATCATCTGTTTAGTTGATTATAATATGTATTATAACCATAAACCCGAAGTTAATTATCATTTGTTCAGTTGATAATAATTAACTTCCCATGAACCCATGACCTCTAAAGACTTCCCCTTAGCTGATAAGTTCCCCTCAGCTAAGGACTTTCCCTGAGATAATACATATTATCTTCGAGTTCCCTTCAGATACTATGTATTATAGAAGTCTTTTTATTAGATAATAAGTATCATCCTCGAGTTCCCTTCGGATAATACTTATTATCCCCTCTCCTTCCCCTAAAAATTTGTCAAGATCTGCAGGGGGCATACTGTCATGCATCTAAACCCATGAAAACACATTTTGACTTCTCAAATTAACCTGGCCAAGACGTAAACACAATCAAAAAGAACTTAAAGACTCACACACGAAAGATAAAAATAAACAAATACTTACCAATATCAAACATGAGAAAGTTTACAAGGGATCAAACCGTATGAATCTGAATGAGGAACCCTTTTCAGCTTCATTTACTCGACTAGTCCAGGTGATTGCTAGTATGTTTGTCCGCTTTAAACTCAGACCCGTTCAAACCCAACCAAATGCATCATGCTTAAAAGATTACTAATTACCAGCATGTTTAATCGTCCCCACACCCATTTGTACATAGCAAAACCTACCCAACCTCCGAGTTTATTAAGGATTCACAAACCCCCAACTTGAGGAACCATGCAACATCGTTATGACTACCACTTATTTCATTAATCATCAGTCGGTGATCAGGTCGGCCGAATAAGCACGCAAAGAAGACCAAACTGAATGATTATTTTTCATTTTCTTTTCTTTTTCTATTCTTTTTCATTTCTTTTTCATTTCTTTTTCATTTCTTTTTCTTTTCTTTTCTTTTCATTATGTGGTGTAGTCATGACAGCAGAAACATGGCGTGTGAGCGAGTGAATACTAGGTATAATTACCACTTTCAACCCGTTTTTGCCGGGACTCAGTTTTTTAAACCATGCAAACTAAGATGAGAAACTAAACATATATATATTTTAAGTTCATTGCACTTACATTGGTGGTCATAAGATTAGGTCGAGCCTACCGAGCATATCACCGTGGAGCTTGCTTTTCACTTCCGCCTTACACGTGTCAGTCATCTCCAATCCGGGCTTCCCTCCCTTCTCAGAAACAAAACATAAACAAACTATTAAAATTGAAAAGCACACAATTTTTGAGGGGTCAACCTTTTCTTCATCTTTACATTTCTTCCCCTTGCTTTTTGATTTTTAATGTCACAACTTTTGTGAACATCATCATTTTTTTTAAAAAAAACACGAACACATAAGCAGAGCAAATAACTTCACACACATCTGGCCAAGCTAACCTTCAAAGTATGGATTTTAAAATTTTTAAAAAATTGGGTTTTATAGCATGCATACCTCATTTTTTTTTAAATTGAACAAACAAGCACCAACTAAAAGTTTTAAGGAATTTGGTTTGACACAAACACCCTTTACCGCTTCAGCAAACAAAAACCAAGTTAAGAACAATACCTTTCATGCTGAATTTGACATTTTACCTCTCAAGGAAACATATCCTCCATAAAAAATTGCTTGTCATGACATGAAGATACGTCTCCTAAACTGTGGCTGGAACAATCACTTATCAACAAACAAATTAATAATAATAATGTTAGTGATAATCCTCCTTGACTGTTCCTGCACATAGTGAGAGATTAGTTAGCCAATGGTACCCAGGCCATTGTTTTTCTGGGTACACCTGAGGAATCAATAAAAGATACTTCTTGTAAAAACATCCCCTTTGAGAAATCAGGAAGTTGGGATGGAGCTGCCTTGATTTTTGGTTTCCAAGTTCCAGGTGATTTAATATATGTTTTAATCACTTTTAGAGTTGTGACTTTAGGTATTTCAACCTTCTTCGTTTTAGATTCATTTTTCAAAACAGTTTTTGTTTTAGTCACTTTTGGAGTTGTGACTTTAGGTATTTCAACCTTCTTCATTTTAGAATCATTTTTCAAAACAGTTTTAGTTACCTTGGGAGGGGTAATTATGGGTTTTTCAGACTTTGGTTGTTTTGAAAACGGTTTCTTCACCTGTTTTTGGAAATGAAATTTTGGTAACTTGGAAAGCTGTTGGTTTGATTTAAAGATTTACTTTCAGCTTTGGCAGCGCCCCAATGTTGATCAGAGGGTTTAACCTTAGGAGTAACAGTCTTCATTGCCTTAGGTTTCTGCACCATCATCGGCTTAGACTTCATAGACTCCTGAGATGAAACCCTTTGAGTTTTCGGATAATAGGGTTCATAGGGGGATAAAGACAGTTTCTAGCAATATGACCAGTGATACCATAATTAAAGCAAGTCTGCTTCTTTAGATAGAAGTCAGACGTGTACCCATTTGTCTTTGGTGGCTGATATGGAGCCGGTTTGTCTTGTGTCTACTTCTTTGCTTTGTCTGTAGCTTCAGATTTGACTTTCTGCTGGTTCCTCGAAGCCTGTGTTGAACCTGTCTTTACTGTCTTCGTGCTTCCTTGATTCTTTGACGTTGAAGCACTATTCTTGCAATTACAACGGCAACTGCATGATCCAACTGAAGAAATGGGAGACACAGCTACTCCCTTGAGTTTTTCATTCTTCACTCCAGCCGTTGGTTTCATACTCGGATGCTTGATGGTGATCTTTGGCCTCTCAACTTCAGCTTTACTTATTACTCCATTAGTTATTCCCTTGAACTTGGAGGAGAAGGATGGTAAGTCATATCCAACATCTGGTTCTTGGTCAAACATTGATCCAGATGTCATAAAGATCTTCCCCTCAGGTCGTGTCGTCAAGATCACCTTTTCCCTTTTGACTTCATCAATTACTTTGAAGTATGGGGTTTCAATTTTAGGGTATGGTTTCAACTCTATCCCAGCATCATCAGACTTAGAGTTATGACATCTGTCATATTTTTGGCACTCAGCATCATTGTCTGATATATCCTCTACTCTCCCTTCACCATAAGTCATGTTTGCCTCGTTGTCTATTTCCTCTTGAGTCAATGGTGTAGTTCCAATCAAGACAGTATCAATAGGAGGAGCAACTTCTTTATAATCAGACTTGGTTCGTTTAACTTGATCCTTACTAAGAAGTATTCCTATAATATCTTTGGGAACTGGTGGAGGAATGATGCTATTCATTGCCAAATATTTATCAGTTTTCTCTGACCCAAACCCAGATGTGTCTTTCCCAACTTGGCCGGTCACAACAGCACGTGACAATTCCTTCCCTGCATCGAGCATTCGCTGATTTCTTTCCTGATTGCAATCATACTTGACCTGCATCTCATCATATTTTTGCTGCAGTTCAGTTAATTTCTGTGTCAGCTCAGATATCTCAATCCTAGCTCGATCATAAATGATAGATTTCTCCGTAGCTAGCTTTTGATATTTCTCAATGTCTAGTTTTTGGGCTTTTACCTTCTCTTCACTCTTTTTCCACCTACCTTTAAATGAACTCCTAGAACATTGCATATCAAAAAGTTCGATTTCAGCATTTTTCCAGAGTTGTCTTAAGCCAGAAATTAATCGAGCACAAGTAGGATTGGGGCATATCTTAGTTTCGTCAACTTCAGCTGCGAAAGCATCCTTGTTCTCAACCATATTCTTTTCTTCAACCACTGAACTCATTTTCTTTCTTTAGATATGCAGCTTCTGAAGATTTTGAAAAAGCAGCAAAAACGACAAAATCGGCAAAATCGACAAAAGTACTATTCAAGGAATAGTGTCAAAAACTTAAAACGCGAAAACGGAGGCCTTCGGAGTGGAATTTGGGGGTCCAAACGAGCTCCCCTAGACGTTAGTCTGGGGTAATTCTGGGGCTTGTTGTCACGAACGTCGTGTCCGTTTCCGTGAAAGTGTGAAATAATGACTTTTTGCCGCAAACTAGTTTCCGATCGTAAACCCTATTTCCGATCGTAAACACCTCCGGATCGTAAACTCGGTCGTGAAACTGATTCCGATCGAGAACAGTCGTAAACAACGATTCCAATTCAGACAAGTCGTAAACACGATTCCGATTGAGAAAAATCGTAAACTCGATTCCGATTGGGAAAAGTCGTAAACGCGATTCCGATTGAGAAATATTGTAAACACTCAAAGCTCGGATCTTGAAGTCGTAAACTCGAATTTCTCGATCGTAAACGTCCAAAGATCGCGTCTTGAAGTCGTAAACTCCAATTTCCAGGTCGTAAACACAAAGTTGATGAAGAACACGAAGAACACCAAATCGTAAACACCAAAAACTGCCCAGAAAATGTCGTAAACACCATAAACTGCCAGAAAACTCAGAAAACTCGATCGTAAACCTGAAAAACTCACAAAAACAATTTCCAGGTCGTAAACACAAAGTTGATGAAGAACACGAAGAACACCAAATCGTAAACACCAAAAACTGCCCAGAAAATGTCGTAAACACCATAAACTGCCCAGATATCTCAGAAAACTCGATCGTAAACCTGAAAAACTCAAGAAAAACTTACAAAAACCGTTAGATCTCTTGAATCAATATCGTGAGAACCACGAAACACTCGTTTCTTGGCTCTGATACCAATTGTTGGTCCAGAATCAACAACCATTCATGATATTATCTAATCTAAACGTGCAGAATCCGTTTAGATTAGTGATTCAAGAAAGAGATGAGAAGAAAACTAAGAATACGATGAATATAAGCGATAAAAACCTGATATTGCACACAAGATGAACTTGTCGGGTACAAAATCGTAATCGTAAACTAGCTCCTCTCGGGTTTACGATCGTAATCACCAATGCTCCTCTCTCTAAAATCGTAATCTCAAAAGTTACAAATGAGGAGGTCTAGTGGGGTATATATAGTCCCCCGTTAGGTTTACTATTGGGCCCCTTATGGATCATAAACCCAATAGTAAACCCAACCCCAACCATAAACTAGTTAAATACAATAACCAAACTAGCCTATGATTCTAATGAAACCTACTAAGCCCAGCCCAACTTATTTAATATTACAAGCCTCATAATCTAGCCTCTACAGAAACCCCATGATTAATTTGAGTTAAAAACGTGTTTAGGATAGGCCAAGACCTAAAAAAAACAAGCCGGAAGCGATTTCTGTGAGCTGTTTATGACACACGCAAATGCGTGTCGTAAAATTCCTCTTATATATATATATATATATTGCTTTTTCTTTCGCTTCGTATACGTTTGTTTTAATTTGTTTGGCTCTAAAAATTTTCAATCAAGTTTATAAAACCTTATAAAAATATGATGTAGCATACAAATATGATTTTTGAAATTTACGGGATTCTGGGTCATGCCGATTCGCAAACCGAAAACTCGTAAAACTTGCGAGTTGTTTTGTTTTCGTTTTAAAGCGTCGAATTCAATTCACCAACTCACAAACCAGCCTTTGATTTTAATAAAAGAGATTTGAACATCAAAAACGTGATATTTGAGTTATATGAAACTTTCGGTTATTTATCGAACTTATGCGAAAACCCGTAAATTATTTTATTTTCATTTTTAGCAAACCGATTAATATAAAAATTAACCAATTAAGTATCTTATATTGGAAAATGATTTTGGACCATTTAAAGATATTATTCTAGAATATAATTTAGTGAAATTCAAAATTCCTCGAAAGTAGTTAATGGAAAAATGAAAACGCGCAGAATTTCAAAACGGATCGGGTTTTACGAAACGGAATGATACGAATGTTACAATCATCATTTTAAATCAACCACCATACCCCATGTCCCACCTCGGGCCTATAAATACCACCAAGGACCACCATTCAACACCATACCACCCTCATTTTCTCCTTCTCTCTCTCTCTCTCTCTCTCCTCTCTCTCTCTCTCTCTCTCTCTCTCTCTCTCTCGGATCCGATCTCCCCCTCCCTTCTTGGTTTCGACCAAGCAACCACACCGCCACCATTATACCGCCGCTATACCACCTTCACACCCCGGCCACACACACACAACTGTGACGCCTTAAACCTATCACCACCCTCCATCGCTAACCCAAAACCTAATCACATCAACTTGTCATTTTCGTTAGTGATCAAATCTTTAAGCTTGGATCTTCGATCGAATCATTAAAGTATCCCGTCATTTTTATTGTGGTTCGTCACACCTAGCCTTGAGCTAGAGGTAACTGAATAAATATGGTTAGTCGTTTTCTTTTTATTTAATCGAGTGTTCATCTAAGAAGTTTTCTAATAACTATTTTATAAATGATTTCATCTACCTTCAAAGTTTTATAAATTTCAACTCATTAAAGAGTTATAGAAAACATAATCTAAGGGGTTGTTTGGTTCACAAAATCCCTGGGAGTTAGGATAGAAATGGAATGTTTTCCTTAAAAAAAAAACATGTTTGGTTGAGAGAAAGAGAGATAGGAATTGGAAAGTTTTCCATCATTTGTGGATTTTAACATTTTTTCTCTTTGGTGATGGAATTCAAAAAACGAACTGTTGGAATGTTATTTTACCATAATAACCTCATCTCTTTGAGCAATCAAGAACTCCATGAAACCCAGTTTCATATGAAATCGATGACACGTAGCCTTGAATCAAGAACCCAAATCATATCCAAAATCGTAGTCTTGAATCAAACACCAAATCGAAACACTACATGATGATTTGACCATAATCAAACCCCAATATGAAAAAAGGCAAATCTAGAACCTAAAATCATATCCAAACTCGTATCCTTGAATTAAACACAAAAATCAAAACACCAGATGATGATTTGACCAAAATCGAACCCCTGAAATGAAAAAGGCAAAATACAGAAATCGATTTGACCAAAGTTGAAACCCAAAATCGAAAACCTAAGATACAAAAATCATGGTGGTTTAGAAGATGACGATCGATGTCAATTGGACCAAAGTTGAAAAACAGAAGTCTACGAAGATGATGATTTTCATAAATTTCGATTAGGTAGTGTAGAAATGGATTTGTTGATTCGATGATGACGACGATCTGATGAAGATGATGGTTGATGAAGATGTGTTCTAATGAAGATATGTATTTGAGATTTGGAATCGATGAGTCTGAGATAAATGGTGATAAAGATGTATTTGAGATTTGAAATATGTATTTGAGATTTGGAATCGCTAATAAAGATGATAAATAGTGAAGATGAATAAATGATAAATGGAAGGGCATATTTGTCTTCTTGTTTTGTCTTAATTCAAATTCTATTGTTAAACTTACCATCCAAACGCGATATTAATTTTCATAAGATTTCATTCTAATTCCAGTTCCAACTTCAATTCCTATACAAAATATTCTACAAACCAAACAGACCCTAAGTCTCATATAACATGTTTCAAGTTGATATTTGATTATATTTTGCATGAAATCACGACTTACATGATGATTTTGTATGAATACATGCTACTTGAAATCATAATTAGTTACGATATACAAAATTAGTCTATAATACTATAATATATACATTAGAGAGATAAGATTGAATTGTTGAATTGTAAGAGTTGTACAAGATGTTATGCACTATGTACAAACTAATCAATCTCACACCTTAAAAAATCGGTGCCCGCCCAAACCAATGAAATGTCAAAATTGAAATTCAAATTTCTGCCATTTTTGACCTAGTATTCGATAGCTTTTTCCTCTTGCAGGAAATCATACCCATTTAGATATAGAAACCAAACAACCAGAAACCTTTAATCGATTACAAGAGTATCCAAATCTGCCCATTTGGAAATTCCCAACTGTCACGTATTCTCTCTTCAACCCTATTCTCGCTTCCGCCTCCTTTCTTCTCTTCTGCAACTGATTTATCTTCATCTGGTATTTTTTTCATCTTCAATCCTACTCGAGAAAGCCATAATCACGTTTCATATGGATTTTTTTTCTTTTTTTACAGGTTCTTTGGTTATGACGGTTGTATTATATTGTAAGAGATTGAAAGCTTCATTAACTTGGTACCAAAATAGATGAAACCCAATTGATTCCTGATTGGATTAGGGTTTTAGTTGGTGATAACCATTGATTACAAATTGTATATCCTTCGGTCGTATTTTTGTTTCAACACCATCGATTTCCTCTGTGCTTTGTTTTAGCTGCGAATTAGGGCTTTCTCATGTTAATAGCTTTGTTAGTCGGTTTCTCTATGGTTTTGTTAATAGACTTCGGTCGGATTTGGTAGTTTTGTTTTCAACCCCAGATCTGTCATTCCCATTCTGTTTGACACCCTGGTTGTATATCATTTTGTTTACATTTGACTGTATAGTATGGAGAAAATTCACTGCATATGGATGGTAAAAATAGTTGTGACGAAGCTGTAGAGCTTCTTCTCTCTCATGGAGCTTCTATCAAGCCAAAGCAAGTGTACGTGTTCTAATATTTTATAGTATTCACATGATAAATATTTACACTTGTATGCCTCATATCCAGAATGACAGGACTCAACTGCATCTTACTACTTGAATTTTTGGTCCATTATTAGGATTTAGTATATGAAGGGGTGTTTTAACATGATTTTGCAAATTTTTTTGTGTTAGCTTACCGTTTTTTGTTTCTAGATTAGATCTATTTTCTTTGTTGTTTGCAGTCCCTATTCACATCTCACATCTCAAGGTGTACTTGATCAAAGGTTAGTTGATTTTTTTATGAACAGACACAGTAAGAGATTCATGCATAAGCTTTAAAACTTTAGTAGGCTTTGTTGTTTGATTTATGGATTTTTATATACTATTTGGGGTTATGTAATTAGTTGTATAATTATTTGAAGGTGAAGCTGATGAAATTAAGGTAAGGGGATACCCTTGGCTTTATTTGCAATATTTTTGTTGCATAATTAGAAGGTCGATACATAAGTTGAAGCTCGCTTTTGATGTATATATCTTTGAGCAAATTCTATTATAAGAACTTACACCGTCTTTTAACTTTTTTGATGAGGAAAACTAGACTTCCAAAAATCAAAATCTTACGTTGGAATACTGGATAATGCTTCTTTAACAACCAAAGTGCATATCTGTGAGTAAAAACCTTTTATCAGAAAAATCCATGCATATAGTAGAAAAAAGTATATGTGACAAGTTCAATTCATTTACATAAAAACAAGTTAATCTGGGTTGTATTTGTCTTTGATAATGGTCAAAGATGTAGAATATAACAATGGCATCTAAATGTGAATTAGATCAAAAATGTAGAATAGGTTAAATGGGTGAAAAGGCTATGCGCAAATGTCAAACCCCGTGAACTTTCAGGCCAAAGGGCTGTGCACCACCACAACCTAATATTCCATCCCCTTTAGAAGCCCAGGATTCCATCCACTTCAGTTCAGCTTCAGCAGAGTAACCAGGTAAACTTAGTTATATGAAGCCAAACCTAGTTACCATAGTATAAGTATCAGTTTTACGAAATACAGTTTTATCATTTTTAAATCTGCATGAAAGTTGTTTTTTTATTGAATTATGTTTTAGTTAAAAATACGTGTTTAAAGTGAAACAGTTTTTTGTTTTCTTTTCAGTTGTTTCATTGTGCTTTATTTTTTTACAAATAGATTTAAGAATTTATTGATTGCCTTATCTCGGATTAGGTGTTTAATGGGTGTTGATATTAAATTATGGAAGGGTATAAGCTGCATAGTTGTAGCTGGCATGATTGCCTTGGATCTTCTATATTGGGTTAAATAATATGGTTGTGGCTTCTCCTAGGTGTGCAGTTAGAGTGGCCGATGGGTTGGTTTTTTTTGGGGGGGTGCTGGGCTGCTTGATGGGTGGCGGCTGATGATTGAGGGAATGACATTGTTTTTTTGCTTGATGGCTTCCTTTTGTGTGTTGATCCACTGATGAAAGCTATGTATTAATTTTGGTGGCTGGTGTTCTGATTTTGTTAGTAGAGAGTTAATAGGCTGTTGAAAATCATGGGGCTGTTTGAAGATGCCAATTACTCATGGGCCTGATTGTTTCTTCATCATGGTAGTGCTATGGCCTCCAAGGGAATACTTCCTGTTGCTTGATTCACCCAGATGTTCTGTTTGCAACAAAGTGCCCTTGGCTATTGTTGTAATGCATTGGAGTGGATTGGCTTCCTATCCTATGGGATTTAATTTGTTTGTTTGGTTTTCTTTTGCTTTGGTTTGTATGTTTTGTCGTTGTATCTCTTTATTCAAAACCTTGTATTTCCCAGCGTCTCGTTGGGTTTGTTTTGTGTTAATCTACTGCTTGTCGTTAAAAAAATGTATGTGCTTGCCGTTCAAAAAAAATGTTTGTTACATTGTATATTTATGACAAGCTGTTTGTAAAGCCTGCAATCTCCAGGTGGTGGCAACTTTGGACCCGTTTTAAAATGGCTAATGAACCCTTTTAAAAAAATAATTAATCTATTACCGCTGAAAATTAACTTCCCATACCACCAAAGTTCGAATAATATATATAAGGTAATTATATATTTTACAAAATCATAAAATACCAAGTAACCAAGTTCGAATATTGTTTCGTTGTTGTAAAATGCAAACACTTACTTAAAATGAAAAGAATAATCATTAGATACTAACCAAGTTTCACGCGTGTCCCATTTACATAAACATATACACTTAAACATTTATTAAATAATAAGTACCCGATGATTAATGCCTCGTAAGGTTTTAATGGGATTTGGAAAAATGAGTACCACACTGTAAAGTGTGAACACTGTCGCATCACGTTAACAATAACGAATATCACGTTGTAAATTGTTGTGCTGTCATAACGCCCAAACAATTGATGAATAACGTGATATAAACGATCGTCGTCGCCGCAACGCGCGAGTATTCCCCTAATATGAATACATGTGTATTGTATGCCAAGTATGTGAAATACATGGATGTTACATGAAAATATTTACATGATTTAGTTGGTAAAATAGTACGTTTATATATATTTAACTGATAAAAGGAAATGATAATCGTATGCTAAATGCCTAAATACATATTGTTGGAATAATACTGTCGTTATGATCACATGTACACTACGATTTAAGTGATTACATGTTCAGGGGTTGGATCACAAGAAAACTAATAATATTGTGAAAACTAAAAAACAAGCATATATCACATAAGGAGGGACTAAAAGTGCAACTAAGATATTGTTTCAATCTAAAAATCACAGAGGGGCTAAATTGGAATTAAGAAAAAGTTTACAAAACACAAAAAAAAGGAAAAACTTGTTACGAGCCCTAGCCCCCAAACTCTCGAGCGTTTCAGCGATTCTCTCAGGCGATTCTCGGCGAGATCTCAGGCGGTTCTCAGGCGACGGGAGAAAATCAGATGCGGCGGCGAGCGACAGAGGTTAGTGTATTCGTTAATCTCATGAATTTATGCGATCTATCTCAATCCTCGATTCAGCGGAATCTAAAATTCATGTCGAAATTTTGATGTTCAATCGTTTTGTGCTCATGTTGTTGTTCGTTAACAGTAAATGTTAGCAATCCGATCAGTAATTTATGTGTAATTTCATCTAGATAAGGTGATTACTGTTCAGATGTTTTCGATCTATTTGTGTCCGCATTTAGTTCTGTTAAACTAGGGTTTATGATAAGTAGTGTTGTTGTTTCTGATTTTTTTATTGGAATTCTGTTCAGATTCATGATTTTTTTCAGTAAAGGATTAATTTCCAGTTTTCCACCTTGTTTACCAGTCCATAACCCACAATGCTGTTTGTTGTGTTTTTTAATTGTATTTGAAATTGAGGTTATTAGAGTTTTATTATCAAAATTATTAGGCAATATGTGTGAATGTTCATGTGCTATGCTTATGATGCACTATGCATCATTATCTAAACTAGTATCATACACTGTTTTATAATGATGAATAGTGCATTAACGTGTATTATACTTGTATGTTATAACATCTGAATGTTGCATGGTGAATAAATAAAAGTTTTGTGATTACGGTTTGCTTGTAATGCACAATGCATCATTATCTAAACTAGTATCATACTCTGCTTTATAATGATTCATAGTGTATTAATGTGTATTATACTTGTATGTAATAACATCTGGACAATTCACGGTGCATCAATAAAAATATCATGATTATGTTTTGCTTGTAATGCACAATGCATCGGTATGTAAACTGGTATCATACTTTGTTTATAGTGGTGCATAGTGCATTGTTTTTTATTATACTTGTAATATATAATGCATCAGTATATAAATCGGTAACTTATAAGCAAGTTGGGTTTTATTGCACTATGCAATATTGGTTTATTTTATATTTTTTCCCTTTTTGCAGCAAAGTCAAGACACGATGTACAAAACATACGGTAAGACATCAAAAAACATAAACACATTTGATAGTTTGCATATTATTTGTATTCTTATACCATATATATATATATATATATACATATATATATATATATATTTGTTTTAACCGTCTAGTTATTGTTAACAGCAAGAAAAAGCACACGACTTTCAAAAGCGACTACGGCGAATCAGGAAGCAAATAATAAAGATATAGGAAAAGTTGAACAATAAAAAATCTGTGAATGTGAGTGAAGCGCATGTTACCACACGAAATACTGGGTTGAAGGGTATTTTAAGAACCGGTAACAGAATGACCAAGGATAATATGAAAAACTTACAAACGTCGTTACTGGTTTGGGCCACTAGGAGTCAAAAAAGGTCAGACGACGATTCGAATGGCGAGAATGATGAAGATGGAACACAAACTGATACGGATGATGACGCATCAGGTATTAAACATTCAAGTAATTACTACTGCATCGATGCAACAATGTTTTAATATGTTAATGTGTAAACCAAACAATGTAGGGTTCGAGATGAAAAGGAGGAGGGTAAATGAAACAACAAACGAGGATGGTATTGAAGGTGACAATGAAGATGATGATGATGAGGAAGACGATGAGATGGGTGATGGCATGTTGGGAGGGGAAGATAGATCTGGAGATGAAAATGAGGAAGATGGATCTGGAGACGAAGACGAGGAAGACGAACCTGGAGATGAAGACGAGGAAGACGAAGATGAAGAAGAGGAACTGAATGTCATGTTGAGGGATGACGGTAATGTTTTTAATTATATGTTTTCTGTGAACTATGCACTAGGATTTGATATACTTGTATTTTTTCTTACCATCGTACTGATGCACTATGCAAAATTTGTTCACATCATACTTATGGTGCACTATGCAATATTAGTATTTTTACATCAGGATGATGATGCACTATGCATTATTAATGTTTTATATCAGAATTATGATGCACCATGAACTAGTACATACCTGTACTGTTTTAACCTCATACCAGTGCACTGTGTAACATTATGTAAAATAATTGGATTTTTACATGTGAAAGATGATGCACTATGCACTTTTAATGTAATATACCTGTATTTATTACAACCAAACAAACTTATTTATTGTTCATTATTATATAATATGATTGTATTTTTTTTTAACAGGCCTGGAACCAAATTCGGAGGAGGAAAAGGGGAAGCAAAAGAAGAGAAAGCGTGTGGCGCCAAAGAAACCAAAAAAAAAAAATTTCAGAAAAAGATGGCTATCTATCTCTACACGGTCATCACCTAAACAACTATACCTAGCGATCGAAAGCCTAACAAAAAAAACAGCGGGACATAGTAAGAAAGATGAGGCTGGGACATCTGTTAAAGTTTAAAGTGGATGAAATCCCTACAAAAATAGGGCATTTTGTGGTCGACAAGTTAAACCCAATAATAATGACGATATATTTGGGAGAGGTGAAGGTAAATGTAGATGAAGAGGCTGTTACAAAGATAATGGGATTGCCGAATAATGGTGACGTGTTGATGGAATCTAAGAAATGGAAGTGGGGTAAGTTGGCAACATATTGGAGGAACCGTTACCCAGATACTTATGCATCACCAACTGAATGTTTCAGATATGATAAAGAAAGAAAGAAGAACACCCGACGATAATTTTTTCAAGCTAGACTTCACAGCACTATTGGTTGGTACCATGGCGTACATACAAAAGCAAGACAATCTCAAGATCGACTATATGGCGAACATATCGGACGATACAGGTCTGGACAACATTAACTGGTGCGAGTTCATAGCCAGGTCGCTAAAGGTATGCAAGGAAGATTGGATCAGAAATAAGAAATATTCGAGATTCACGGGTCCCCTAACGCTTCTAACGGCATGTAATTCGATACTATGTTTAAAACTAATATTACCATAACCAAAAATAAGTACATGTTAATAACTTGCAAAATGTTTATAAAACACGTAGATGGCGTACGTGGATGGAACAACGTGCGGAGCGTTTCCGAAAGAACGAGTCGACCCCCTATCAGATTTTGGACAAAGAGGAAACTGGCCGCCAAGGAAACATATGAAATAGAGAACGGGGGGGGGGGTTGGTATTGGCAAGGCAAGAGAGTTTTTTATTGACGACAAAGGAGACACAAGCGATGTCGAGGAGGACGAACCAAAAGCCAACAATCTAATGGTATGTTATTATTTATAGTTAGTTGATGCATTGAATACTTGTAGTACACGATCATGATTATGAATTCATATATACATTAGTAGTACGTGATCAGGATTATGTATAAGCTGAAAGTTAGATTATAGTACTGAAAAAACCGTTGCATTATAATACTGTTGCATTGTGCACCGTTACTGAAAAACTAATTTTGTTTATGAATGTGCTGATTGTAATGCGTAATGCATCGTTATGAATTATGGTATCATACGTTGTTTATAATGATGCATTGTGCATTATTGTGTACCATACTTGTATGTCCTAACATCTGAATGGTGCACAATGCATCATTGTGTAAACTGGTATCATACTTTGTTTATAATGATGCATGTTGAGTTGTTTTTAATTATACTTAGTATAAGGTGGTTACTTATAACCAATTTGGGTTGTATTTATCAGGAATGCATTGATGTATTGGAGCACACGTTCGTGGTGATGGAAACGAACAAGGAGACAACTGTGAAGGTTTTAAAAAATGCATTGGCAATTTTTCCGGATGACAATGATGTGAAGATGTATGCAGAAAGGTACAATTCAATGTTTAAAGATGTGGTGGAAGTTGAAAGAAATGAAGATATAAATAAAGATCCGGAAAAAGGAGCAGAAAAGGTGAAGGACAATGTGAATAAAAAGCGCGTCAAGGATCCTTCAATGCCAACATTTGATTTGTTGTCGCCATCTCAAAGTTCTCAAGAAACAGTATAAGCCGAGACAAACTTGGAAGAAGCCGGCAAGGCTGCAAAAGTCGGCAAGCCCGCTACAGTCGGAAAGGCTGCTACGACAATGAAGTTGGGAAATGTCAGGGCAAATGAAAATGACACCGCGGGTACGAGCACAGGAGCAGAAAATGTAATGGGAAAAAGTAAATACGCGAATGAAGTCGGTAAGGAAACGCAGGAAATTACTGACATAAACACACCCGCAAACAGGCAAGAAAGGTTGGCATGGAAATTTCTATTGGCGTGCATAGAATCTCAAAAGATAAACCAAAGAGGTCAACCCGTATTTCATGTAAGTACCCATATGTGTATCTCTAATGTGTCGGTAGCACGTATTGGCAAGCACGAGATAAAAGGTCACAGTCATATTGCACACACATAATATGACGGTAATTCAACATTGAACACAAGTAACGTTAATGGTATACAACCTCCTTATATATAATGATGTCATTGTGGTACGTAGGAAGGACTTGTTCAAAACAACATACGGAGCTGAAGCAAAGGCGTACATAATTGGGAGCTTAATACCGGGTAAGATGGTATACGCAGACGTTTTAACTTGTTGGGCGGCAATATTAAACCACGAGGAGAGGGTGGCAACAAACAACTCGCCGCGACGTACTTTTTTTGCATGCAAACACAATCGTGAGTTACATAAATAGTCACGTTTAGACATATCAATTAGTACGGCATTGGTGCACTTGTGCATCAGAGTTAACACATCACGTATATTTACAATTTCAGATTAATTGGATGTTAAGCCCCAATACAACAAACCCAAAAATGATGGAGGAACATCATTTTTATCTAATATGTTTCGATTTAGACGTCCCTGCTACAATGGTAATCGACAACATTGAGGAGGGACCAAGTATAGAGAAATTGAAGGATGGCAACAAGTTCACATCGAAGGGTATAATATCCAAAGTGGTACGTTATATATAAGTTAAAGCTTATTATAACGTGCATATTGCATCATAAGTAAATAACAATATTGCATAATGCATCATAAGTATGATGTGAGAAAAAAAATTCAATTATTTCACACAATGTTGCGATATGTGTATGTATATGTATATACATACACGCATGTATTACGATACTAACATTTAACTAATGTAATGTTGCAGAAACACATCGCATCGAGCTATCTCAAAAGCGTGTCACACCCAAAATCGATGTCAATATCAGCGTCAAAACCAAGAGTATTGAAGATGAAATGGGCGACGGATGGAAACTACTTCGACTGCGGTGTGTTTGCTATGAGGCTCATGGAGGTTTATAGAGGGAGAACGAATGGTTTTGAGTGTGGATTTAGTGACAGCGAAGCAAAACAAGAAGCACAAATACAGAACCTTAGAATTAGGTATGCTTCAAAAATAATGATGACATCAGCAAACATACTCAATAAGCAAATGCAGGGTTACGCTGAAGCAACAAAGAGGAACATGCAAAAAGCTATGAAAGGCAACAATCAAGAGGATAAAAAAGGACGTAGCTGAATTAAAGGAAAAAATGAACAAATATTTTGACATCCTCGAGACGGAACATAGAGAGTTACAACTGGAAGTTATGAGGTAAAAAACAACAGTCGAAACCGGGACGAAGGCGGGCGTCAGTGTCAAGCATGTGACGTTTGAAGCATAGAGATTGTAGCGATTGTTTTGGGGTTATGTAATCATTAGTGAATCTATGTTACAAGTAAAATGTCTATCAGGATACATTTCCTTTTTTTTTTGTTAAGCTTTTGATGCACAATGCAACAGTATAAAGTTGAAGCAATATTAACGGTTTAAATTGAAATTGTTTTCGTTTTCATAGTGAGATGAAACATGTTATTTTTTCAAATTAATTTTAGATGATTACTTGTTTGGTAGTAAAAACACGTAAATCCGGGACGTGTATATGTTTGGGATACCATACAAGTTGCAACATGAATACTTTTTTAATATGTTGAAAAACAACATTGAATATTTATAAATTAATGTCGTGAAGGTGCATGATTGGTTTTTAAGATTATAAGTTAATGAAAATCAACATCGAAGGTTTATAAGTTAATGTTGTAAACGTGCATAATGCATAAATACAAAACCGTTGTGATGCAAAATGCATTAAAACATGTTAAATGGATATTCACAAACACACAAACAAAAAAAAAACAAAACAAAAAAAAACAAAATAATAGACAAATTATAATAATGAAAATCCCCCAAAAATGCATAAAATTCAGTCAGACAACGGTATAAATCTGTATAGTACGCCGATATCAAAAATAAAAAAAAGAAATGTATAATCCGGTACGCTTATTGCAATTAGATCCGTAATGCGAAAGATAACAATAACGATCAACTAAAGTGGTCTAGACTCCGCTTGTCATCGTAACAGAAGTCGAATTGGTAGAACGCGTATGTTGACGGGAATCTGATGACCGGGAGGATGACATATCAAGTGGACACGTTATAGACAGTGAACTAATGCCGGAGTAAAGTTCAGTCGCTAATCGTGAACAATCAAAAGTCGATGCATCAGCAGAAGTATGAGTATCGACCGCAAATACAGAAGAAGAATCAGCAGGAGAAGTAGCAGCTGATGTCTTTTCAGCAGCAGCCGAGGCCTTTGCAGCAGCAGCCGAGGCCTTTGCAGCTTGTACCTGTTCACGCAGTAAAAAATCATGTTATATAAGTCACGAGTGAATAATTAGTGCACTGTGCAACAATGTAAATTAATGCATTAAACAGGTAAATAAACAGATTCTTGTACCCTTTCACACGTTCGCGCGTTGTGGCCAGTCACCAGTTTCTTGCAGTTACCACATCGTCTTGGGGTTTTACCTTTCTTATATCTATTAATGGCCTCCTCACCCGATCCAACGAAACATTTGCCACTATTGTCACCTTTGTCACTGCTGTAACCCTTAGTTCTGATCCCTTGAGGCATAACAAGTGCCGCGCTCCCGGTTTCAGGAACACGCAGGGTTGTAAAAAGCGGCCCAGGCGGCCGATTAATCGGCGCCTAGGCGCTATGCGGGCATCGTCCGTAGTGCTTTTTGGCTAGGCGGGCTGTCTAGGCGCCAGTTTCTTGCAGTTACCACATCGTCTTGGGGTTTTACCTTTCTTATATCTATTAACGGCATCCTCACCCGATCCAACGAAACGTTTGCCACTATTGTCACCTTTATCACTGCTGTAACCCTTAGTTCTGATCCCTTGAGGCATAACGAGTGCCGCGCTCCCGGTTTCAGGAACACCGAACACGTAGAAGATCACTAATAACAACATTCGTCCTACTACACTTTGGGTCGTACGGGACTTCAGCAAATATCTTAAGCTTGAGTTCTTTGAGTTGTTCGCAAAGGACCAAAAGCTGGGCATGGTTGTGCTATAAACGGTCCGCACAGAGTCCAACCGTGTCCAAAGTCTCATTCCTCAATATGGTTTCTTCACGGTTGTCAACAAAATACCTGTTTGAAATGTCGTAAACCCTCCTCGGTATAGAATCACGTCCCCAACGCTTAGAAATGTAACGATCAGGTATTTTGTGTACTTGTGTGTATTTAAATACGCAAAAAACGTTCGTACATAGATAACCAATGCGTGTAAAATGCATACAATTACATGTCGCTAATTTGTCTTGTACATTGAAGGTGACCTGGATAAGAAAAATGAAAAAAATAAAAAATACATAGTTAGTTATTAAAAAAGAACGACAATACTAAATTGATGCATAAATGCACCAATAGACAGTTACACATTGTTGCACAGTGCATCATTATATAAAGGGACAAAAAAACTAAAATTAAGCTGGTAATAATATCACCTCAAATTCGCACACAGGCACGAATTCTCTATTGTATTGGACCACCATATACAACTTGATATCACGAGCGGCAGTGGTTGGACTAACGTACAAGAATACCAACCCCTTTCTATCTCCTTTTGCACTTCACGAAATAGCGAGGCCGTGTACACTTCAGACGTGTGTCGCTCAATAGGAGAATGGGTCTTCAATAAAGGCGTTGTAGTCATCGTGTCAAACTCAAGCTCACGCTGCTTGTGTCGCTGCCCATCGATCGCGGTGTCGAAACACATGAGAAATTGTAGTAGAATGTTCGACTTGCTAGAGTTAACCTTAAACATTGAATTGGAGCTTTCACATCTAGACGTTGTTTTCATTAAACAACACATATCAATATGCCTAAAATAGCATGGGACCCACAGATGCCTGATTTTATACATAGGACTAAGCCATTCATGATCGTTCAGGCCATATTCATTCATGAGCGCAGCCCACCTTTCTTCGAAGGCATGCGTGTCGATAATAAGATCTCAAACCAATTTGTGGATGCGAGTTCTCAGTTCTTTATTGTCTACGTCACTACCTTTAATATGCAAAAATGGAATTGGAATAAGTTTCAGTTTGTAGTGCATCAGTGAAATAATATAGTGCAGAATCACATACCTTAGAAGGAAGTTTCCTCATAATATGCCACATGCACAGGCGGTGTTTAGACTCATTGAAAATACAATCAACGACTTCCTTCATTGCGGCATCTTGGTCAGTCAAAACAAGGTTGGGCTATTTCCTATGAGCTTTTAGGAACGTTTCGAGCAACCATACATAAGATTCAGTGGTTTCGTTGCATAGTAAGCCAACACCAAATGTAATACATTTTTTGTGATGATCGATGCCCGTAAGTGGAACAAAAATAATTTTATACCTCAAACGATAATTACATATTTAACAAAGTCACTAGCTAAACAAGTGTCACACATGTATACATATTAAATAGAATCCAAAACGTAACAAATTTGAAGTGGTGCGTACATGCAACACTATATAGTTGATAAATAAATCTAATTTATAAATATCGTATAAGCATGCATATACACAGCAATGAAAACAATGAAGATAACATTACTTGTTAGTTTTGTACATCGTGTCAAAGGCAAGAACATCACCAAACGCCTCATAGTGACACCTCGAAACATCATCCGCCCAAAACAAAGCTCTATCCTCATTTTTAACGACAAGGTAATCGAAAAAAAAGTTGTGCATATTTTTGGTACGAGTCGTAAGCGTGTCAACAGTCAATTGGGCATCCCTGTCTCCGATAAACAGACGGATATCACGGATAAAGTTTTTGAAATCAGTAGTCTTGCCACGAACGTTGTGGTGCCCTCCCTTCAGCATAGATTGTACTTTATGAGATATGTTTGGGTCAAGATTATGCATGCTAAGCGAGTGTATCAAGTGTTGTTCAGAAAACGTAATATCACGATTCTTCTTACCGAAATCCATAAACTCTTGGCCAATAAGCGGGTGGTTATGCACCTCAACAAAATTGTATAGGACATAATCTGTCGTATTGGGGAGTATTTTTAGCCTATTGCACGCCAGGCAATTTGATAGTTTCACACGCCTGGATCTCTTTCTCGAGTTTCCATAAGGGTTAGACATACTATAGTTTCCCAAACTTGGTTTTTCATACCGGTTGCAATGGATAAACCGGTAACTCGTAGCACCTGGACGTAGCTGGTTAGTGCCTAGACGTGTCGAAAAACCGGCCTTCTCGGAATACGTGTCATACATGGTAACAACATCATCCCATTTGGTGTAGATAGTGTCAACGACCGGTTTAAACTCAGTAGGAACATCGGGTTTCCAACATTTAGACTCGTTGGGAGACATGAAGACACGATTATACACACTGCCTGTTGAAAAAAAAACACTAAATGTAACGGACAGTCAAAAAAGGAACATAAACAAGTATAACAGAAAGAAATTTGATTGTAATATTACACAATGCAACAATCTCATAAGAATGATTTCAGCACATGTTTACATATAAAAACAGGTCTACATCAGAATACATAAAACAAACAGTTAATTATTAGTAGAATCAACAGCAGATGTTATCACTTATCAATAGCACATATCGAATGGTAATGTTGCATCGATGCATTAGTACACAGAACACATAAACAAGATTATAACTAAAACACATACATGAATACTGCCTAATTGAATAAGGAATATAGTCATACCATGTTTTTCAATGCAACTGAATGTGAATGGAGTATTAGGTGGAGCCGATTCAACGAATGAGGTTGCAACGGTAGAAGATGATCCTCTACTGCATCCCGAATCAATTAGATTGGTTGATTCTATGCAATTGGTGTCGATTCCAGTGTTTACAGGTGCGTCAATGTCTAAATTTGCGATCTGGTCTTGTTCAATCAAACTGTGTGAATCGATGTAAGTGATATCGAACCGTGATTCAGATGAAGACATAGTATGCAGCGATTGCGTGATAGAGGAGGCGAGATTCAGAAGATGAACACACAGAAATCGCATGAGATTGAAGAAGAAACAGATGAGAAGCAGAGGCTATCTATGGCGTGATAGAGGATACGAGATCCTGTTAGGGGTAATAGGTGATATCCTGTTAAAGTATATAATAGACAAACCCTGTTTTCTATGATAGCCAAGTAGTACGTCACATAGCCAATAACCCCATTTTCCATGAGAGAATCAAACACGTGGAGATCGATTGCTTCCTCGTCCGTGAAAGAGTCAAATCACAAGAAATTCAGCCCATACATATTGATACAAAATTTCAAATTGCTGACTTATTCACAAAAGGGTTAGGTGCTCAACAATTACGTTCTCTTTTGACAAGTTAGACAATTATAACCTACATGCTTCATCTTGAATGCTTCATCTTGAATGAGAGTATGAAATTTTGACACATTCTTCCCAAGTGATCGGCCCTAATTAGATCACTTTCTGCTTGGTGTTTTTCATATTTATTCTTCTTAATATTATAGACCTTTTTTCTTGCAATTGAAAAAGAAAAACATATCAATGAAAATTCTGTTGAGGTTATCGTAATTCGTGAATGTTCCCCCAAACCTAATAAATGAATCAATTACAATAACTAGAAAGCAAAAGAAAAGCTTTTTGCAAAACCAAATATCACATTTCTACACATTCATTCATTTCTATGCTACTAGTATATGTATATATCTATATCTATCAATATATATATCTATATATGTCTCTATACTTGTTTGGGTTTGGGTACGAGTATTATGAGTCAGTCACAATCCAGTCCACATGGCTCCAACACGATACCACCTCGCTCCAGAAACGGGTTAACCCGCACCCACAAAAGCGATAAGATAGACGCTAGTAGGATTGACCACACTATAAGGATAGTAGGCACATTGCTTTGCTTTCCCATCATACCTTTCAGGAAAGGATACAGATGAAGAATAACCCATATTGCAAAAAACAGCCTCCCAAACAGCGGGCCCCATGACTCGTACCCATTGCTGATCGCGTCTGAGATCCCAACTACCACCCCGATTATGTTAAAGATCAACAGGGTTAGTGGCGGGATCAACACCGTCGTCCATTTGAACAGATAAAGCTCTGCATATTCACCGTCATCTCCTCCCTTTGATGTCACTGTGAAGTTGGTGTTCACACCAGCCAGCACCTTCAGCAGACCTTGAAACAGTGCAAAAAGATGAGCTGACACGCCACCAATCACCCAGAACTGCTCGTTTCTCCAGAAATCGTCTATTGCAACACGGCCCCATTGAATCTCTAGGATGCTTGTAACCGCGATCGACAAAAACATCAGCATGAACAGAATGCTCGCGTAATTGCTTATCTGCATTCACATCATCATGTATTACGCACAATCATTCAACTAAACATGACTGCATTTTTTTTTAATGATTTAAATTTACCTCAGGGACAATGAATTTTCCGGTGAGAAGACAGACGGCAGGAAGAGTACAATAAGCGACTAAAGGAATGGAAGTCAAGGGATAAACTACTGAATTTATGTAAGAGAACCGCTCTAATGGCTTCAAACCGCACCCATACCCGTACCATATCGGGCAATGTTTGCTGAATAAGATCTCAACCGACCCCAGGGCCCACCTAAGAACCTGGTGAAGACGGTCCGAAAGATTAATTGGAGCTGAACCCTTGAATGCTGGTCTCTTTGGCATACAATACACTGATCGCCAACCATGACAGTGCATTTTGAAACCCGTTAAGATATCCTCAGTAACCGAACCATAAATCCATCCAACCTGTTTGTTTAGAAAATAGAATAGGGATGAAGTCAAATCACTCAGCAATGCAGAAAAGGAATTCACTTGTTTAGATTTAGTGTTTTACCTCCTTCCCCCATTCGGTTTTATCTTCATAACCACAACTTATGACATGAATGGCTTCCTTTAGTAGTGAAGCGGAGGGTGCTCCAGGGAGAACACCGCCTGCTTCCACAAGTGTCGATGCAATAAACACGGGCGACTGACCAAATTTCTTCTCAATCTTTATCTGAGGCATTAAAGATGTTGTCTCACTATCAATCCCTGTCAACAGATATCAGAGTTAGAAAGAGTTAAACCAGAAAACAAAAAATCACTCAAAATCAAAACCCGATATAATATATACCTTCGATTCCTTCTTCAATATTCTCGAGCGCATGTATTTGAGTTGAAGCCTCCTTCATCTTCTTACTTTTTTTGGTTTTCTCCTTTGTTTTTCCTTTGCTTTTCTTCTTCCTTGATCCAAAACAACAGCAACACCATTTTGGAAAGCAATTGCAGGTTTTACCAGGTGGTTTCTTCTTGGTTGGTGCATCATATCCGTATAACGCGTGCCTCCTGAAGACACACCCGGTTCCCACATATATAGGTCCTTGGATTCCATCCAGCCCTTTCATGTTAATCTTAAGGGACAAGAAAGAAAACAGTATATTATTAATTAAACTTTCACAAAAAAGAGGCATTTGAATTCAGATCTTCTGGTTATACATACATCAAAGAACACGACATTGCGGTTGGAATATCGATCGTGCCGATCGATGCCATCAAACCGTTGTGGGAATTGCACATAGCAGATTTTCTTCCCGGATGTGGGGTCCATCATGAAACACATGGCTTCACGCAGGGCTTTACTGTTGTTTATGTAGTGATCACAATCAACATTCAGCAGGTAAGGTGCATTTGTAACTACAGCAGACACCCGGATCTTGAGAAAAGAAGAAAACATAAGTTATAATAAGCAACTACGAAAACTGAGATATAGCCTACGACAACGAAGATGAAGTAAAGTAATACCAGTGCATTCATGGCACCAGCTTTCTTGTGGTGATCAAATCCAGGCCTCTTTTCACGAGAAACATAAACAAGGCGTGGTAACTCGTTTCCTTCCAAGTCACGAACACCATTTTGCCCAAGGAAAACCTATCAAATTTAAGATTCATGTATGTCAAAATTTTCTTATTTCATGATACATGAAATCAAGTAAAGATTTTTGTATTTATGCACACACCTGGATCATTCCAGGATGATCCCTAACATTGTTTCCAGGCCATGGAGTACCATCTTGCATTGTCCATCCTTCTTCCGGAACCTTCTGTGCCATTGAAACAAGCCCATTTATCCGTATCTTGAACTCTTCATAATCCCTCTGCATTTTGAATAAATCAGGCCACTTCCAAGTTAAAGATCCATAATTTGAGGCCAAACTCAATTACCTTCATAGCACGACGTTCCCGGACAAATGTAGGGTGAACTTTGTCTTTAAGATAATCAACTTTTTGAGCAAAATACCACTCGGGAGCGCGCGGCTCGATGCTAAACTTCTTGCAAAATGGGACCCACTTCCTGGCAAACTCAGCTGTCTCGGAGAGAGCCTCAAATGTAAGCATGGCAGCACCATCATCAGAGACGTAACAGGCAACTCTATCCACAGGATAATCAACCGCTAAGATTGATAAGACCGTGTTTGCAGTAATCAGAGGTGGTTCTTTAAGCGGGTCCACTGTACTCACGAAAACATCTACAGGAGCTAACTCAGACGGCTTCCCGTCTTTTTCATACCTCAGTGACAAACGGTCAAGGTACGTTTCACGTTCTATTGGGAACCATTTCGGGAATTGATCAAAGATCCATGACACCGCAAACCATATTTCACAAATAATAGAAGTCAACCACAACGCATATGCATCCTTGACTGGATGGAGGATTCTGTAATGAAAGAAGAGTCCGAGAATCACAAGACGAATTAGTATGACCATCCGGTATGGACTTATCTTGCTTGAAGAAATGGGTAGCTTTCTTGATAATGGTTGCCTCCCCTCATCCATCCTACATACATAAAAGCAAAATTTCACATTAAACCATGTGGTTTTGCTTCTAAATGATTGATCAAATACCAAATGCAGAACAGATAAAGAACACACTAGCTAACTACTTACTTTGGCAAATCGGGATCATCTACACCATCACCTTGGTGCTTGACCATTTGAAGTCTGTCTTTCTGTCTTCTCCGCCATTCTTCGATCCTATTCTTCCACGCCACCGTTCCATAACCATAAACAGCCAAGTCTTTCTTAGGATCCATTGCTCGAGGCGGCACTGCACCACCACCACCATCCGTAACGGATTAATCCAACAATCAATCAATCAATTAATCAATCACTGATTACTATCACAAATGTCACCTAAACACTTACAAGAAACGAACGGCATCTGTGGGATGATTAGAGCATGCTTATGGTCCCCAGTACCATCATCATCATCATCATCATCCTGTTTGTTCATTAAAATTAACAACTTGAGATCATTAACCGAATGATGGATGTATAAAATTTACTGACCTCTTGACCACCACCATAAGTGAGCAGAGGGATCTTTGGGTCGAGAGCCACCTCATAAGCTGTTTGTGAAGCCTTTGAAAGCATGGCCTCTCTGTCTCTCCTCTCAAAAAGTTCAAACTCATTATCCAAATCATCAAATTCATCCTCATCTTCATCACCATCCACTCGTGGACTTCCTGCAGCAGTTTATTGAATGTATTTTTTGTTTTCATTCTGAATTGGTCACACGACAGAAAGAAAGAAAGAAAAAAAATAAATAAATAAATTGTGGTGTGTTGTGTAGTAGAAGTAGTACCTTTAATTCGCTTGAAACGGGTCTTGCACTGAGGGCAAGATTGACTCCCCTCCCTTCTTTCATATTCATAGCAAGGTCTGCAAACAGGGAATGCACACTCGTTGCAAGCAACAAATGGCTCACCATCCACTGTTATCTCGATCTCATCTCCACAAATCTGACAAATCTGCCCACTTAACTCTTTCACACAAGTCACCTAAAACAACAAAGAAAGTACAGATATAAACATTTTTAATTAATAAATGGAAGTGGTTTAAACACATGTCACGTATTAGGGCGGGATAAGGTAGCGGAGGCCGGGCTTACTCTTCCAACTTCATCAGCATTGATTAGAACAAACTCGTTTCGGTTGTGAGACCCTGCAATCAGCCGCCCTTTGGTATCCATTAACCCAACTTCACACCATCAACAAAACAAAATTATATACACACAACACAGTAGCAGCTGCTTTTCTATAATCACAAGAATCACCGAACCACATTGAAAAGGCTGAAAATGACAGAATTAAAAAAAAAAAAGATACGATTGTGTTTGATCGGTGTGATGTAAGATGAAGATGAAGATGAAGAAGAGGTGTTTTAGACAATGACAACTTCTTGTGGTGTTAAATTCGGAGAGAGAGAGAGTTGAAAGTTCAACGCGTAAGACAGAAGGGACACAGATGAGATTGCTTTGATGAGAGCCTTCGGTCTTTCTTTCTCATAATTCTAGAGAGACACAGAGAGAGAGAGTATGAGTTGTCATATGGGGTCCACCGGTGAACCGTCCATGACGGTGGCGCCCAAGGGTGTAATTGGTGATTTTGACACAAAATCAAATCCTTTCCTAGGGATGAGCTTTTGGTACCGAATACCGGTCCCGTACCGGTCCCGTACCGGTACCGGTACCGAACCGGTACCGACCGAACCTAAACGGTATCGGTACCGGTACTTGATTTTTCTTAATTTTGAAACCGGTACTAACCGGTACCGGTACTAACCGGTACCGGTACCGGTAAAAACCGGTATTTCCCGAATGAGTACCGAAATATATATAGTCTTAATTTTTAAACATAAATTATATATTTCTAATTCTTAAGCTACTTAATGATTTTTTTGTCAAATTATTCTTACATCCGTCTCAATTATAGTTCTTAGGCTATTATTTTTATTTGACCAATGAACCGGTTAAGCGCTCCATTTGTCAAACGTTTTGATTTTCAGACATTACTTACTTTTTCATTCTTCGTATATTATTTTTTAACTGAAAAGGAAATATTAATCTTCGTATATCGTCTATTCTAAACTATTAGATTACATATTTACTAACATTAGAAAATATAGAGATCATATCACCTTCGTGTTTTAATGTTCATTGATAAATATGGATCATGGTCACCTTAGAAAATGTATAATGCTTTAGAAATCATGATTTAGTTATAATAACCAACTTTTATATTTGTTCATAATTGAGATTTTTTGTTATAAAATCAATAATGATTTACCATTTTTTAATGCTTTGATGGTACTTTTATAAGGAAAAAGAAAACCGGTACTAAAACGGTAATTTACCGAAATACCGGTACCGGTACCGGTACCGAACCGGTACCGACCGAACCTAAACGGTACCGGTACCGGTACTTGATTTTTCTTAATTTTGAAACCGGTACTAACCGGTACCGGTACGGTACGGTACCGGTATGGTACCGATCTCATCCCTATCCTTTCCTATGAGATTATTTATTTATTTATTTTATCGGAAAACATCCGGTTACCCGATAATTTTATCATGTCACACGATGTTATTCATTATACATTGCGATTACAGTTCGTGTGAATAATTAAGACCCTCTGTGTTACACATTAATCCCAGAGAAAACCCACAATATAAAGAACCACTATAATAAAACCTTTGACCCACTTCTAAAATATTCTATATTTTTATTATTTATTACGTATAAAAATATTTAAAAAAGGTTTGGAATTTTATGTGATTTTTCATATCATGTACTTTTAGAAGTTAGAAAATCTCATCTTCTCAATATCTATGGCTCAAGCGGTTAGGATGAGATATTCAAAGATATACTTTCACTCCTGTTTAGAAAATCTCATTCTCTCAATATCTTTAGCTCAAGTGGTAAATGTTAGATATTCAAAGATATTAAAATAAGAAAATTTTGGATAAAGTCCCACCTATAACGTTTGATTCATTGAATATATTTCGTAGGAATCGAAATTTGAATTAGAATTGGAATTAATTCCACTTGAAATCAAATTCGTGTTCGGTGGGTAATTTGAAGAAGTAATTGGAATGTAGAAATAATTAAATTACAATATTACCCTTTGATAAAAGAAAGACTTTTGAAGCTTCTTCTCCAAACTTCCATTTCATTTCAAATCTACTTATTTCTCGTTACCTCTAATTATTTTTTTTTCCAGATTCAAAATTTATGTAGCTTTATGTTTACTTAAGTCCACCGTGTGGGATTGATGATGTGGGTTGCGGTGGACCGCAAGAACACCATTGTGCTCACTAAACGCCGTACAAAATTGAAGCCTTACGGCCACCACATAGCGCACCACATCCTCTCTCATCCCTTCACTTTTTCTCTCTATCTCACAATTAACCATTTTGACACCTCAAAACTCTAATGCTAAATTATTATTTTAATGGCCAACAAAAATAATATTAACAAAATTACCAAGATGGTAGAAAAAGTACGCCAACTGAGCACCACAAAACAAAAAGATTAGATCATAAGACTATCTATGTTAAAATCACGCCAATTCTCCCATGATATCACCTTCTTAGATCGTCTCCTTATATAGATAGCCAAAACTTTGGTATTCTCGATAACTTTGGCCAAAGAGAACGGTGTATGACTAAAAACACAATCATTCCTTGCTTTCCAAAGATTCCAAATAGCTGTAAGTATCACCAAGTGCACTGTCTTTGTCCTAACTGCATTACCTCTGATATGTCGATGCATTAACAAAAGATCTTGGGAGCTAAATAGATAAAAACCTTGGATTTTGCACCATAACCCGACATGTTCATATTGTTAGTGTAAGAATTTAGCCAAGTACGACCATAAATATTTGCTAAACAGAAGATGAGTAGTTCATAGACAAACTCTAAACAAAATCTTATTAAGTTGATGTTTCTTACAAACTTGACGTCGAATACTTAAAAGCACCAAAAACACGTGGCTCGAAAAGAAAAAAACAAAGATCTACACTAGGAGAAGGAAATAATTAAGCGAGTTTGAATGTGGGAGGCTGGCTGCTTTTAATAGAAGAAAATGGAATCGGGCACTAGTCGTGCATGTCAGTCATGTCACACCCCGATGTTCCCGATTACGTGGGCGTGTGACGTCATGGGGTCATAGCCATTGGTTCAAAGAACGACCTACTAACAGTTCGTTACGTTACAATACTAAAACGAGAACATTACGATAAGAAGCACGATTGTTCATGATTTATTTAGATAGTACAAGGTAACCATGACTCCATTCCCAATGCATGCCCTTTTGTTTGACAGACTTCCCATTTGCACACCAAGAGCGAACTTAGTTACCTGAGAAATACATGAGTTTGAAAGGTCAACGTAATGTTGGTGAGTTCACAGGTTTAGGACTCTACAAAATGTATTTGTAAACAGTTTTGATAGCATACAAGATATTATATATGTGGTTACCAGTGTTGCAGAAATCGCGATTAATCGTCGATTAATCGGCGATTAATCGCTTAGCGCCCCCTAACCGTCTACGATTAAGGGCTTGACGGTCAGTTGGTCAACGATGGTCAACATCGGTCCTTGGCGGCTCTTGGCGGTCTTCGGTCTAGACGGTTACCTTAAAATTTTAATTTTCTTTTTAAAAAGCAACAAAAGTTAAGCTGTAGGCGTATTTGGAAAGAATGTTAAAGAAAGATGAAGATTTAAATATGAAAACGTATTTGTTTTTTTTAAGATTATTAGACGTATTAGTCTTTACTATTATAGATTTTGACTTAAACGTTTATTTAAGTACTAGATTATGACTTTTTTTTTAAATGTTTTTACTTATTTACTTGTTCATTGTACTAAGATATTGCCATATTGGAAATACATATGTGTATATTATTTTTTTATAATAATCTAGGGTCTCCATTTAATCGCCGATTAATCCGATTAATCGCTTAACACCAGTCGACCGTCGAGCAACCGCCGAGCGATTTCTGCAACCTTGGTGGTTACTATGGTTGCATTGATCTACGTGCACCTTGATTTCGAAGACTAACTGATTTACCCACCTTATGGTAACTTCCCCCAAGAAATACCACTGCGCATAGAACCGGAACGACCAACTAGGACAGGGGCGTCAACCCAAATAGATCTATTCACCAGTTATTGTTTCGTACATAACTAATCAAAGTCAATTAATAGTGAGATTTGCAGCAATATGTTTATAACAAAATTACCGCAGAGGGATACAGAAAGAACATATAATCAAGCATGGCATGACAGTAGTACCATAATATCAAGTAAAAAGGTTTGTTTAATCATGATTTCTCCCCCATAGTATTTAAATCAGTTTAAAAGAAAGGGGCCGTGAAACTCACCTGTCCAAGGTAAATGATTGAGTCTGCTGATACGAGTAACAAGTAACCGATGTCCTAATATTAATAATAATGATAATAGACATGATTTAGTTCCTTGGTTCGGTTTGAATAACGTTCAGTTACCCAATGATCCTTTTCGAGTCTTGACAACTTATTCCCGTTTGTATGTTTGAAAACTCGTTCGAAACGTTTATTTGTTGTATAAATATTTAGATTTGCTATGATATTTAAAACAATAAACATGTGGATTGAAGTAAATAATTATTAGCCGAAGAATTATTCAAAGATTTGTAAGAATATATATGAACATATATATTTATTTTAGATCTCAAATATTGCGATAAATAATATGTATTATTTATTTCGTTTGTTTGATTTAGATTTGATTCTACGCTCGTAGTTATTGATAAATGACTACACGAATAAGTTACATATTGTTGTATAAATAACCGTTGTAACTTGTGAGAAAAATCGATCGTTTAAGTTTATTAAGGAAGTTACAAACTTTGCGATGGAACTTTGATGAAAGTAAAGTTAGTTTATTATTTTTGAGTCCGAATGTATATATATATATATATATATATATATATATATATATATATATATACTTGGCGAAAATAAATGTTTTATTTTCCTTATATTTGTGTCGTCATTTTGAAACATATTAATAATAGTAGGTACTATTATTATTGCGACTTCGAGGACTTTATTTTATAGAATTTCTACTGGTTCAATTTATACAACTTCTCTTTAAAATCGATTGATAACTCAAAACGTTTATTATTTACAAACACTTGAATGATACAAGGTTTTAGGAAAGTAAGGTGTTGAATGATATATGACATAGAAATAGTTAAACCATTATGACAAAATAAGGTCGAAAGAGTTTTGGTCCGTCGTGCTCTTTTGATTATTTTTGTCCGATCTTTAACATCTATATTTTGTCATTTTGAGTCCAAGATTACTTACCTTTTTAGGATATATTGTAGGTTCCATGTTAAATCTTTTGAATAACATTTATTTATAAAAGTGACTAACTCTTTTATATTATTAATCATATTTTTAATAAATATTTCGTTAGATTCTGCTTGAAATTGGTTGGATACCATTCTCTTCGTGTCTTCCATTTTATCAACAAAAATCAGTTTATTCTAAGACATTCGTTGTGGTTAACAACAATAGCATAGATATATGTTTAAGTTAAGCTAGTTATCAATTTTGACTTAGTTATTTTCACTTGATTAGTCAACATTTAGAAAATAAAGAAAGTGTAAGTGTTTTATTTACCACTTTGAATATTTATAAGTATTTAGAAGTTCTAATGACCATTTTAGTTTGTAAATTCATTTTAGGCTCTCGGATGACCATTTCGATCAACATGAAATCATAACCATTTCGTGTATCAATCTCTAGTTTAGATACTCTCGAGTATACCATTCGGCTCATCACTCGGTTTCTCTATTACGAGACCCACAATGTGACAATATTAAGCTCTCCGACCATCACACGTAGTTTGATCACTTAGAGGCGAAAGAAAACAAGATGACTTATCATTTTATGTGAGTTTTTAACCCGGAATTCGAGTTGGATCCTCAAGACTCAAATGGATCCTTTGGGTGAAACTTTTAAATAGAAATATAAATGATAAGAAGGTTAGGAGCTTATGATGTGTGTGGTTTTGGATATTAAAAAAGATGATTTTCGGGTCAAATACGGGGGAAATATATGTTAAAATTGTTAAACTGTGAACGTTTCAGATAAATATCATGAGTTATAGGTGAAAACGGGTTTGGCACGAAGAACCAGATAAGAAAACAAAGAAAATTGAGAAAAAGTCAAAAAGTCAAAGTTTAGGTCAAAAAGTCAACCGTGGAAGTCAAAGTCAAAATCTAGTCAAAACTGACCCAGTCCGCGAGGTCCATCTCACGACCAAGCTCAGGCCACGAGTATGACCTGACCAGATCGTCACAGATAACTCAGGCCACGAGTCTCATCCCACAACCACGAGTTCAGAGCCATGACCACGAGTCTCATCCCACGACCGCGAGTCCCAGAGATCCAGATCATCAGAATCCCACGGCCTGACCCAGGCCGTGAGATCCAGGTCGAGGCCACGACCAATTTTTGGAAGTTTTTAGATTTCGACCCATATAAATAGAGGGCTCATTTCACCATTCAAAACATCTTGGAGAACAGAAAAGAAGGCAGAGAAAGACCCCATTGAAGCCTTTGAAGATTCGAAGCATTCGACCCGTCTTGGATTGTCATTTTTCACCATTTCGAGCTTCTATTTGGTATTGTATTTATATTTAGCCATGAACTCTTGTTTGAATCTGATTTATTTATGTTTGAGCATTAGCATGGTTGGCTAAACTCATCGTATCGCTTAGGCGAGGCGAATCCAACCATGGTTTGACTTTATATCGTATCGGTTTTGCTTATATTTTGCATTTATGAAGTAAACGTTATTATTTATTGATTTGGTTGATGAATTGAATTCTTATATTGTCTCTAGTCAATCTCTGGTCTTGTGGAACCCTAACCCTAGCTTGCAAGCCATCTATCGCTAGGAGACTATTGTATAGCCGAATAACAGAATCTGCGGCGTAGGCGTGAACTGAAATAGTCACGATCATCAGGGAAACCCTAGAATTCGATTAGGAGTCCATTATAGAGTTTGAGTGAGAAATCACATTCCCCTTAGCTAGTAGATACCCTTGCCATTGTCAAGTAGCCAAGCATTCACCGATAGGTCGGGTCTGTTCCTGCTTAGTCGTGTCTAGGACCTGCTAGGTCAACCTATCAACCCAATCATAACCGCTTCACAACTCTAGGAACGTTAGGGCCATACCTATCCTAACCCTTCGACCAGTTGTGAGTTGAGCCACCGATAACTCGGGACCCAGCCTAGGGCACTTCATAAAACCGTAACCTTATCAGTACTTCACCATGGACCAGTAGTAACCGTCAAGGGCGTTTCTATAACCCTAAACGTGAACCTATCCATAGGAACTAGGTAAGCCTTGTCTTAGGACCCCAGTTCACCTCAGAGATAAGTTAGAACGCATTACCGATACACTTGTCAAACCTAAGTTGGAGGAGCCATGCCTAAGTGATCCTTTACCAATATCTGCTTTTCAACAACATTTTAATTACTGTCATTTTCAGTCAATTTTAGTTTCCCAAATTGAAATTCAACTTTCAAAAATAAAATAAAATCCGGCTAAATTGTTAATCGACTGTTTTCAACAATTCCGTGTCCCTGAGGTTCGACAACTCGGTGTTTACCAATACTGTGCTACGCACAACATGTATACTTGCCTTAGTGTGTTGGTATAGTCCCCTGGTGAATAATCAGTTCTATAAATTTAAATTTTGATAGTGTAAGGACCTACTTTTTATATACACTAAACAACACATCAAGTTTTTGGCGTCGTTGTCGGGGACGTGGTAACACTTTAAATAGTCAAAATTTCTAGTTTAGCCAAAACTTCTAATCCTGCAACGCGCTGGTGTACGCGACGAAGTTCTCAATACCTTTCGACGAACCTGAACGAGAGTTTCGACGTAGACGTCAACAGCAGAGGCAAAAGATGGGCGATCAGCCACGAAGAACACTTTCCTCCTACACGAAGCCGAGCTTGGCGGGAGCAAGCCCGAGCATCGCACTATCCGTTGGGAATGAGGCCTACACTATCCCACCTCAGTCATCACTATGATCAAGAACTCAGTCTAATTCGATGGACTACTCGACGAAGACTCCAACGCACATATCTGGGCCTTCATAGAGGTGTGTGACACATTCAAGCTCCCAGGCCTGAGCGGTGATGCGGCCAAGCTACGCATGTTCCTGTTTTCTCTCCGGTCAAAAGACAAGGCGTGGCTCGATGGACAACCTGCGGGTTCGATCACTAACTGGAACGACCTAGCAGAAAAATTCCTATACCGGTTCTTCCCTCCTGGTAAGACCGCCAAGTTGCGACACAAGATCTACGAGTATCAGCAGGACCATGGAGAATCGTTCTTTGAAACTTGGGAGCGTTTCAAGGAACTTCTAAGAAATGTCCTAACCACGAGTTAGAGATCTATTAGCAGATCCAAACATTCTATAATGGGCTCAGCACACAAACCCGTCAGTTAGTGGACATTACTGTTAGAGGAGCACTCGGCGAGATGACTGCTGAAGAGGACGAGACATTACTGGAAGAGATGGCTCTCAACGAGTACTAATACCCCTCTATCCGAAGCAACGTTGTGCATCAGGTTAGTCAAGACATTATGGTGGCCGCTCAACTAGAAGCATTATCAAAGAAGTTCGACACTCTCTGGAAGGTAGTCTTGCCATAGAAGATGGAGCTACATGATTGCGAGATATGCGGAGACGCACATAATACTACCAGTTTTCTGCATAACATAGAGACAATCGAATTTGTAGGTCAAGGACAGAGAGGTCCAGTTTATGGGGATCAATATAACTCCTCTTGGAAGAATCACGCAGGGTTCAACTACAAGAACCAGGCAGGCAGCTCAAACCCACCGGGGTTCGCAGCCAAACCTCAGCAGCCCCACGGGCAGGAAAGAGAACCCACAATGAGAAAGATGATGACTAAAATGTATGCCTACACCAAGAAGAGGGATCAAGAAATCAACTCTACATTCCAAAAGCACGACCAGGAGATGGCGAAGATCACTAACAACTACATAATCAACTAGCATCCCAGAAAGCACTTGAGCGTCAAGTGGGTCAATTAGCACAATCACTCTCATGAAGACCATCAGGAGGACTACCATCCAACACTGAAAGAAACCCTAAGGGGTTTGCAAATGTAGTCACAAAGCGAAGCGGGAAATCGACTCAAGAAACGCCAGTGACTCAAGACACGCCTGCAGAGGACCCAAAAGAAGCCACCGAGGATGCGCCTGAATCAGAGGAGCCACAAACCCAAACAGTAAAGCCTAAGATCAAGGATAAGCCTAGATGTTAGAACATAATGTAAATGTAACGGGTAATTGTCAAGTATCAGAAGAGAAGATAAGATATATCCTCAAAAGAGAAAGGATATGAAAATCTATACGAAATACAGATTTCTGTATTCATACAGAACTACTCCAGAAATTCCGAAGTAGCTCTGTACGGACAAAATTCTATAAAAATCCTCATTTATGTAGAAGGATTCTAATGGGAAGCATCAATAGTCTTCAAAGAAGAGTCCCGAAGGAGTTCGGGACTATCAGAAGATAAAGATTACGAGAAGAACAAATTCTTCCTTTGTGTGAAGAACAAGCAAATTGAATACCAACTTGACATTAATCACGAAAGCAGTTGAAGACAGTTGAAAAAGAGATAAATTGAATGTCTTCAATTTATCTCTATATACTCTGACACACTCCAAAATCAACCATCCTCAACCACCTTATCGAATGCAACTTGCTACATCTTCCTATAAATAGCAAGCTGACTTCACCAAACAAAGCAAGACATCAAGCATACAATTCAATATCTTCTCAAAGCAATTACAACATCACTCCCATAGAAAAGTTATTCAGTTGATACATAGTTATACTATAAACTCGTGTAAACGATTATTTACATTTGAGATATACAGAATAACCCTTTTATGAATTGCTGTCTTCCAATTTGATTTACTTTCCGCAACTTGTTTATCTTGTTTAAATCAAATTGTGCCAACATTGTTAAAGAGCCCCTCACGGGACCCAACAATTGGTATCAGAGCAGATTGAATAATCAATATTCAAAGTTCCTGCTCTTTAACATCTTTTCTTTAACACTCTCTAAAAAATGTCTTCAAGCTGGAACAATGGAAAATCACTTGGCTCATTGGCAAAACCCCCTATGCTTGCTTGAGAGGAATATCCAGAGTGGATAATCAGAATTACCAACTTCCTAAAAGAAGTTGATAGATCCCTATTGGAATGCATAGCCAAGGGACCCCATTGCCCCACAATTGACATCCTTGAGATAAAAGAAACTGAAACCTCAGCTGGTGTGCTCGCTCGCACCATTCCTAAAGAAAGGAAATGGTGGAGTGAAGAAGACAAGACCAAAGAAATAAATGAGGACATAGCCAAGACAGTCCCCATCATGGCTCTTCCTCATGAATTATTCTGCCAAGTTGACTGCAACACCTCAGCCAAGGGCATATGGGATGCCCTTGAGAAACTCTTTGATGGGGGGGGGGGGATCAAATAAAAAGAAATAAAAGAACTAAAGCACTAAACGAATATGAACCTTTCAAGTCACTCCCAAGCGAGTCACTTTTAAACACCTACAATTGCTTGCCAGAATAATCAACAATCTTAGAAAGTTCAATGTTTCTAAATCTAATGAGGAAACAAACATTAAATTTATCAAAAGTCTTTCTCATGAATGGAGAAGTCTAACCATGACTCTTCAATCAACTTTGGATTTAGAAGAAAAAAGCTTAAATGATCTCTTCTGTATTCTAGACTCTCAAGAATCTGAAATACTGTACATCTCAAAATCCAAATTGGATCCACTGCTCTTTACTATGAAAAGAGGAAAAGACATATCAAACAAGAGTCAAACCACTCAAAACAGAAAGAATTAAGTGACTAAAAAAATTAACATTCTGAGAGTGAAATAGAAAATGAGTCATTTGAAAAATAACCGGCACTACTGACCAAACAATTTGGTAGATTAAAAAAGAATCCTTCCTGGTCAACCAGAAACAATTCTTCCAAAAATGAAGAAAGCAAGAAACAGTCATCTGAATACAACAAACCTGAAGTTGACAAGAGTGAGATAAAGTGCTTCAAATGTGGAATAATGGGCCACTATGCCTCAGAATGCAAGAACAAAAGACTCAAAGATGCTGCATACTACAAAAAGAAATATGAACAGGCCATGCAGAAAGAAAAGGCATTAATGGTTGAAGTTGAGAACTGGGACTCTGAGTCATCATCAGATGAAGAATGTCATTCCAACAAATGTCTTATGACAAACGATGAATCTCTCTCAACTGATCTCTCTAAAACCTCACATGGAAAACAAGTAAGCTCCTCTCACACTGATCTAATCTTTCAATTCAATAACATGTCAATAAATTACAAAGTTCTTCAAGAAAACTCTAAATGAAACAAAATCTTAAATGAAAAAAAGTTTAAAACTTTTGAAGAAGAAATTAACTCTCTCCTATCTAAACTTCATCAACTAAAAGGGGATAGAGAAAAAAAATTGTTGAGATTAAGACAACTAGAAACACAAAACTTGAGCAATAAAGCCAAAATTGATCACTATGAGACTGAACGTGCAACCTTGTATCAAAGGTTGCACATGGAACACAAAGAAAATAAACGGTCTCATAAATGCTCATGATCAACTTGAAAATATGACAAACACACCAAAAAATCATGGGCAAGGGATTGGGTATGTTCAAGGGACAAAAAACTCCAAGACTGTCTTTGTAAAAAGCAGCAGTCAAAATGAATCACAACTGGACATCTATGACAAAAACAAAAGTCCAGTCTCTGAAACTTCATATAACACTCAGTCCAAACTTGATAACTCAAACAAAACCAAATCTGAGTCAACCAGCTCCTCAAGTCGAAATCTTGAAAGTTTTAGAGAAAGTACCATATACAAGCACTGCATGTGTAATGAAATGGTAAAACTAACTGGAAAACATTACAACATTAAAAAATATACTTGACAAAATGCAACACCTCTTTGAGTGTATCTTCCAAGTCTGTAACAATAAAAAGAAAAGAAACCACTGAAACAACAAACAAAAAACCCAAAAACAAATGGATTCCAAAAACCAAATAAAGTTTTTTTTTTGCTTGAACAGATATCTTTCGGAATTTCTGAAGAATATCTGTATCCACTAAAAGACTCCCAGCCCTGCACATATCTAGGGGGAGTCTTTTCCTTTTTGTTTAACTCGTTTCATGTTATTATTTTTTTATATAAATGATCTAAAAAGACACTTGTTACTTTCAGAATCCCTCTTAAAAAAAGGTTGACTTTCTCTTCTTGATAAGAAATGATGCCCATCAAATCACATACCTTAATGACAATAGGCATATCGGGAAACAAATTTTTGTGAACTAAAGAATACAAAAGAGGTAATAATAATAGGAGATATGATGAAAATAAGAGTTAATTCCCTCTCACAAACCATCCCAACTACCTCTATCAGAGGTCTAAGCAGCTGACAAAGCCCAAAAGTCTTACTGCCAAATATCCAGGCTTCTGAACTCTTCCCGATTACAAATAGATGAATATCACTCTCAACTGATCCAAGTACACATCCAAACAAATCCAATCTCATTTCAAATATTCATCAAAAAATGGATTTTCAAGCTCTGTGTAGAATCACGATATGATCTTACTACTGCATGATTCGATAATCGGATAGCAACAAGAAAGTAAATAAAGCTTTGCTTTATTGATTCACTTAGAGGTTATAAGCTAGAGAGAGAAACACCCTGAGTTACACACAGTTAAGAGATATGAAAATGACAGACCTTCTAACTCTCTCTAACATGGACTATTTATAGTCACTTAGTCACAGGCCAGCGGACCACCAGCGGACCATCTGGTCCGCCCGGACCATCTGGTCCGGCGGTGCATGTGGTACGGCCAGTAACTATATCACTCACATAGATGCTCTAGATTAGATACAATACACGAGACACACGCTAGCATAGGAATATGCTCTAACAAACTCCCCCTTAACGTGTAGTGTATCTATGTTCTCACTAAACTTCAGTCTTCAATCTTCAACAATGCTGCATCCAATCTTCAACTTGAAATCTTGTCAGAATTAGAGCTTGCATGGCTGGATCAACCTTGAAAAAACTTTGAACTTCAAGATCCACTTGTGAAAGATATAACATACTCCCCCTTTCACCATGCTTGAGTCTTCTCACTCAGATAACCTGCAATTTCAGAAGACAGAAACGCGGCTTTCCTTTCTTTTGAAAATTAATTTAATCTTGGCGCAAAATTTCTCTTCGAGAATCCAAGATATAGTTTTGAAATTTTTGATTTCGTATCTTGTATCGATCGGTCGAAAACAAATAAGAGATAAAATCTTTTTGGCTTTTTGAAACTTTATATCAAAACACACCGAAAATCTTTTTGAATTTTTCAGATGTGAAACATAAATGCAATACAGAAATGAAATACTGAATCACACACTATTTTTTTTCCTTTTGCGAGAAAGATCACAACTTGGGATCATATTGGTCATAACATGCTGAACTACACTTCAATTTCAATTATTTCAGCACATAAGTCATGTCGATTACTGGTATAATTTGTCCATCTTAAACTCAGGCATAATCATACTCATAACATCTGGATATGTTATTGTATTGATTAAGTTTGCGTTGACCAGTGTACCCCACACTAACAGACATACTCAGATATGTTTTTGCTTTTTATATCACACTTTGTGATTTCATTTGTGATTTAATCACATAATGATTGTATTCATGATTCAGTCAACTGTGTTCCATGCAAAAAGAAATAAGAACATTAAATCGTCTACCTTAAGGTCGATCTTTCGATACGCAGATAAGGCCTCGGATTTAACAAAATAAGAAAATAAAACAAGTTGAAATTGTATAACCCAACAACAATCAGGTCGGTACTCCCGTACACGCAGAGAAAGTCCGATGAGTTATACGAAACACCAAAGAAAATAAAGCAGAACGTCAAACGATCAACAATCAGGTCGATCTTTCGATACGCAGAGAAAGTCCGATCGTTTGACAAAATAAAGAAAATAAACAAGTTTAAATCTTAGCAAAATGAACACATGTATACACAGTGACTTCTCATTTTCTTTTTCACATATCTTTTCTTGATTTATCATGAGATATGCATCAAGATGTTGTCCACTTTGTCAAGCATTAGTGTGACGCCCACTCCCAGTCTTGGTTCCAGGAGGGGTCACGTGTCGGATTTACTCATGAACACATGGTACAACAGAGATAACTAAGCAGCGGAAATTAAAAACTTTTCATTTATATATATAACAAGTTACAACAGTAAGGAAGATAACAACATAATCTATAACTAGATCTTATCTATAGCTATGCCAGTCTACTACCGAGTCATTCCTGATAGCTTGCCCATCTAATCTGCCCTTGCTAGAGCCCTTCCCTTGCTACTTTAAACATCACCGATACCTGACATACATGCTTTTAAAGGTCAGCTTACGCTGGTGAGTTCTAAGTATTTAAAACTTTTACCTTTCCTTGAAAGGTTTCCTCAAACATTTGGGCCTAACGACCCCTTCTTTATAAACATTTATCAGGTATAAAACATAACAGAGTTATACCAAAACATTTATCCTTTATCAGGTATAAGACGTAACAGAATTATACCAAAACATTTAACCATTCATTCTACTAAGCATTGTCTATTGGAACCACGTTAGTTCCTCGGGCAACCGTCGCCACCCGAAACCTTTCATAGAGTAACCGTCGTTACCCCGGGGAACCGTCATCCCCCGCTTCTGATTGTACAACCACCTTTTCCCTTTCTCTAGACAATATCTGCTTAGATTAAAACTTTTTCAACCTTTTAAACCTTTTCATCCTTTTCAAAAGTCCATTTAAATAACTCTTGTATTTGGACTCATAACCGTTTCAACACCAGCCCATTACCCGTATATGGAAATAAGCGTTTCATAAATATAATGTTATGGGTCTTGCATAACAAGGCTAATAAGATCATATTTACCCAACGCTTAGTCCTATACATAGGCTTAGACCAAACATTCACATTTTTCATTTCTCAAAGCTTTATATAAAAGTTTCATCCTTTATATTACCCGTTTATTATAACCTTCCCGAAAAAGTAATAACAGGTAATAATAACTATAAAACAGTTATAAGTATTATATGTGTATCAACACAAAACAAGTAAAGGCATCTCAGATACTTCTTAAGTGAACAGTTGAATATATATATCATTGCATGTATATCAGGCCCGAAAATATTAAAACATTTAAAACATTTAAAAGTGGGCTCATAGAACTCACCTTATTCTCTTAAGCAGTTAATTCAGAGAAAACTTCCGCTATGCCTTCCAATTAAACCTAATCGCGTATTGTACGGTGTTAACGCAAGGTTCAATATAATAAACACTTCCTATGTTTATTTTAATACTACATTATCTTAATAATATTAACTTATTAAGTTCATTCCTTTTAAAAGGTCAAAATGACCAAAATGCCCTTTAGGCCATTATCCTTTTCTTTTATTGATAACACTACTACAAAAATACCCTTTCTTGACGCTTTTTGCGCGTCAAGAATGGGGTCAGATGACGCGCAAAAAAGCGTCAAGGAAGGCAGGGTCAAGAAGCCAGATGACGCGCAAAATGCGCGTCATCTGCTTCTTGACACGCGAACAATGACACACCATTAATGACGCTCCTTTTATGACACTTTATATACGCGTCAAGAAAATGTGTCGCCTGTAATTTAATAAAGTTTTTATTAAATATAATTTTGTTGTCGTCTATTTATGACGCTCATATTTGCGCGTCATCTATTTTATGACACTTTATGTGAGCGTCAAGAAAATGTGTCACTTGTCATTTTATATAATGTGTCGTCTCTTTATGACGCGCATAATTGCGCGTCATGTTTTTTAATGTTTTTTTTTATATTTTTGCTGAAACTGCTGGTTTCCATTTTAAATGCTGTAGCCAAAAACTGCATTTCATAATATGCTATTTACCAAAACAGAATCTGCTGTAGCCAAAAACTGCATTTCATAATATGCAAATACCATAATTCGGTTTCATCATGTTCATACAATCCGATCATAACGACAAAGATAATATGTTCTAAGTTTACACATAATATAATATTCAATCCCTAGATACTACGGCCTGAAAATGAAGGTGCATGCATAGCCCAATCATTCTGCCCGAATCTCATCAAAGTCCGCATCGGTGTATTGATTACTATCTCCACCAATCTGTGTGAACACGTACAATAAAAGAGGCAAATATAGATGCACGTACCAAAAAAATTATATATCACAAACATAAAGATACAAAATTATGCAAAATTATAAAGAAAACTTACATTGTCTTTCTCAAGTACTACAATTCCTTGCCGAACCACCTCTTTCATAAATTTCAAGACATAGTAACCACATTCCGTAAATCCTGGTTGAGGTGGACACTACAAAAAAAAATAGAATGTTTGTAACTTATTATACAATATCTAACATTCCGTAAATCCTGTTTGTATAATAGTTTCAAACATGCATATATTAAGATCCACAGTAACAGTTTTACTGTGACTTAACCAGATTGTGTTTCTGTTTTTGTCAAAATTATTTACAGTTAGTATGATTGAGAAGTAGATGAGTAAAGATTTACTTAGATGTCTATACTTTTAACTGAGATACAAGTAGTTAGGAGTGTATAGTTTTTTTATGCAACTTCTTTTCAAACTAATTACATGATCCATGTTGATGCCTTCTAAGATTTAAAAGTTTACATGCTTTTGAGGTTTTAAAACTTTCAGTTACCACATCAACACTCAAGTTGCTATTTCAGTTTGTTTTTTTTTGTTTCTGATGTTTCGTTTATGTTAGTCTAAAGAGCATCAACAGTAGTAATGGCAGTAACTGAAACATTACTAATTTTAAGTAACTCTAACATTACTACTTATCAACTTAGATACAAAACCTTATCTAAGTTGATATTGCAGGTATGATTTCTTTATTCTTTGATGTAAATGGTTTATTTGTACATTAAATCCATTTACACTCTTTGATATTATTTGACACTTGCAGATGACAAAGAAACCACCCCCAAGAAGATGAGGAAATCAGGGTAGTAAGTAGCAAGCAGCAGAAGTTTAGGGATCTTTTGATTATAGAAAGCTTGCACCTTTTGGTTAATAGAAACTTAGTACTTGGACCATGTTTTTGTACACTTAAGTGGAGCAACACTTAACTCATAGTTTCATGGCTTGATAGGAATATCTTTGTATTTTGAAGAAGCTAAATGTAATGAATATAAACTTATGCTTTATAGCCAACAGCAACAGCATTATAAAAATAGTAACAGAAGCAGTTTCAGCTATGAGACAACGCTAGCTAGTCACAGAAAATGCTAACCTTTGAATTTACCCTAAAGTCTGAAGAGTAATAAATTAAGAGAAGAACATCACATACGGGCATGACAAGCTTAAATGTTAGCTACAGAATTAACATACACAAATCCAAGCAACCAAGCATGAAATAATTACGCAGATCCTTGAAACAAGTATGCTGCCTGTTAAATATACAATTTTACAAGGATTAAGACAAGAAGGGGATGGATTGATCACTTGATCACATATTGGATATACTTGAATCAGTAAATCAAATGGTTCCACATCACTAACAAGTACCACACAGCCTTGGGTCCAACTTAAAGTTTCAAAGTTCACCCTTCACATCACAATTCCAGATTATGGATCACATCTTATTTAAGAAAACACAATTTTATGTGAGATTAGAACAACCAGCATTCATGAAACACTTTGTCCAATCGAAATACAAACATCACTTTTATTATTACGAGGAATGTACATACTCAACAAACATGGCTATAGTATTCACGATACATGTAATTCTAAGTTCTTTTGATCTGTTTGCAACTTAAGGTGATATATGAAGGGATGTTGTTCAACAAAGTCAATTCAGCAATTATAGAAAGAAAAAAAAACAGAGAGGGAGTGTCAATGTAAGAGAAGATAGAAACTGATGAATCAACAAGCTTATAGTAACAATGTACATTTGGAGAAGAAAATAAAATAATTGAATGCAATTTATACGGATGCATTTCTTCAAACAAGCTTCACGAGCTAAATCAAATGCATCAGTTAACTCATTACCTGCAACAGAAGAATAACTAGAAGGTACCTCCTGCTGGTGAACTGGTAAACTAGTAGGTATGGATTCTTGATGAGGATATACAACAGCCGGGTCCTGAAAATTTCCATAAGAGTTAATAATAATGTTAAGCATTTTACTATTGCAGTGATGAAATATCTAAAGCTAAATGTAGTGTTAGTGGCCATACAAATATTTCTCTCTAATCGGTTGGTCTATTAGTTGAAAGTAAGTATCTGCTAAAATATCATTCCAATATTATGGATTTCATTATGTTAGATTTATTAAAAAGTTAAAACTATGTGCAACACAAATGGTTAATATCCATCAGTAAAACCATGTCTGATGTTACAAAATTTGGAGTCAATCCATGTCTGATGTTAACGAACACTTTCAACTTTCATACAAAGTCTAACCAAGACTCCGCACTTGGTACATACATGTAATGCCATACCCATCAGTTTAACACCAAATGAGAACAAAATCAGTAGATGATTATTGATAGTTTAACACCAAAATGGATACAAAGTGAAACCAGCACATAGATTTTGATACAAAATCAACCTATCCAACTCCAAAATTGATGAAAATAAGCAAGTGTGATCATTGAATGCCATTATACTAAATGAACCCCCCTTAACCAAGCTTTGATAGTACAATAGAACTTCCAATAGAAAACAACGTCAAAACAAAAAAGATGGCTATGTAGAACCTATATAACTTTGAGTCCAGCTGATGAGATAAATCAAGATTAACATTAGTAAACTGTTAGAAATACAAGATTGGAGGTTTAAAAGCATCAATTAGTTTGAGTCACACCAGATCATATTCATATAGGGTGCATGAATGCCCAATCCTACAACTTAAATGCATTAGATAAAATAGTCATTTCGAGTGTCATACCTTTGTCTACAAGTACATGTAATTGGATTGTTCTATTTATACAAGGTATAACATTATGGTACGACCGAACCCCAAAAACAGTTTCATCTTGTATTTGCTAGCCATGCATTTTGTGTAGTACTTTTTCATAAGAGTTAATAAGTCTGAATTTGCAGGCCTAGTTTAATTGGTACAAATAGTTAGCTTAAACAGGAGCAAAAGCTTTTAAACATGTGACGAGGAGGTTGCTTTACAATTTGATGACTTTAATAAGAGGCAGCAAAAGCTAAATCAATCACTTATTATGAAGCATAATAGTCAAAGCACGTGAATATATTGCAATTAACCCTGAGGTTTAGAAGGCAGATGGAGATGACATCATGACAAATAATACATAGGTGATAAAATAGGAGGTCATGTGCTTACTCAAAAGAAGCAGCAAACTAACTGAACAAAAAAACATGTTGCAGATTAAACCTAACATGAAAGATTTCAGCCATATCAGTTAAAAAAGAAAACATCAGTTCTTTCAATCGAAACTCAGAGAACAGATAACAACATTTACCAAATCGAATACAAAACCCTAGGATAACAACAACAGATTTCAGCAATTTGACACAAAATTACACCAAAACTAGGGTTTTCAGTTTCATTACGGATACATTTGAAACAGTACAAGGTCAAAATTAGGGTTTTAAGATTGAGTACCTGAGCAATAACGCCGGAAATCCCTCCAATCAGAGCCTGAAGGGTGAGTTGTGAGCTTGTGAGAAGGGGCAAACGGCGAACTTCTCGGCGGCCTTGAGGTATGCGGGTTCAGAAGTGTCGAATGGGAGGATTCGATGCCATGGAGATCGAGGAGTAGGAACCGGTGTTCTGCAACTGGTAGGCGGTAGGCGGTAGGCGGTCGGCAGTCGACGGTAGGCGGTAGGCGGTCGGCGGTGGCGGTCGGCGGGAACGGGAGGAGTTAGGGAACGGGAGGTGAACGGGAGCGGGCCGGGAGGAACGTTTTTGGGGAAAAACCGAAAAGTGAATGAAAAAACCCTAAGTATAGTGAAAGAGGCGGGCTATATCCAAGTTTTTTCATTTTGGCGGGAAAATTATAAAACGACGGTTTTATTTTTAGGCTTGACGCGCGCATAAATTCTGTCCTCCGTGTTTTCATATTTTTTTTCAAATGACACAATTTTTATGACGCGCAAAAATGCGCGTCATCTAACCAGAGAATTTTGTTAAATTTTAGTAAATACGACAGTTTTTTTAATGACGCTTGTTTTTGCGCGTCATAAAATTCTGAGTGTCATTGTTCGCGCGTCAAGGAAGGGGTTATTTCTAGTAGTGTAATACGAAGACACGCATTCCTATAAGTAAACGCTCACTCCGGGATCGCCCAGTGAGGGATGCCATTTCCCAGTTGGGATTTATGCGACACCCTCGCTTTTGCCAGAAACCCCAGTGTACAGGCGTCTACCCTTCCGGTCCGCGTGAACTTCTAAATATCCGATTAACTCGGTATTTGAAATACTTTATCATTTATCCATTTTAACTTTATATATACTTATTATATATATAAACATAGTTCCATGTCAAAAATCAAGTCTTTATACCCTTCGGATTATTTTATATTAAATAATCATATTTGGAAACCCTAATTTCCCGTTATTCTCATTTCTTTATCAAAACTCATTTTTATTCAAAACTGACTTAGGGTATTATCTGTTATAACATTTTATAACATGCTTTAAAATTTCAAAGCTTAGTTCATTACCGTTTACTCGGGTTTGACAGAACAGTGTCTAGAAAACCCTAATTTCAATATTAACACTTTTAAATATATATTAACATATTCTAATATGTTTTAAATATATATTAAACATAAACCTTAATCCGATAATTAATTTATCATTATCATTATCCTTTATATTAAATATATATATATATATATATATTTAATATTTAAATTCATATATTCTTTTAATCAATTTTAATTAAATAAAATCAATTAATAATCATATATATATTTATTTGTTTTAAATATATATTTAAATCATTTATCCCGTTATATTATGATTTAATATAAATTTTGACTTAACAATGATATTTGTAATAATAACAAATATTTAACGTGATTACCTCTTGACGGGTCGTGAAACGAGTCTGAATAATAACCAAATAATAAAGTTATCCGTTTTAGATAAACGAATAGTCCTTCCCGACTAGTTTCTCGTCACGAGCATTTCCCCGTTATCGGTTTATCGTTTGGATCTCGTTACGCTACCGAAACGTCGCCCGAAAGTGAAGACGGGTTAACTCGACGTCCCTTTTTCTAGCTCGAATTACGACCATCTACGACTGCCGTTAACAACCGCCAATTACCGCTACCATTCTATGCTATCCCGGTAGCCCATCGCCGCTGTCGTCATTCCCCGTCGCCAAATATCCGTTACCGAAATAATAACCGAAACACTAAAAAGCGTCACCTTCATCATCGTGACTGAGGCCGGGGGTTTCTCCAAAACCTATTATCGTCATCGTCAAGCTATTCGGAAGCCACTGCTGCTGCTGGAAATGTAGACGGGTGTCGTCGGGTTCGCCGATGAAAACAACGGGAAGGAGGTTCGCTGGAAACGACTAAGGGTTGCTGGAGGTCGAACCTTGTCACAAGGCCAGCCTCGGGGACCCTCGAAGTGAACCAGAAACGAAGGACGTCACCGGAGTTCATGGCTCGAGGTCGCCGGTGTTGCAGGTGGGTCGGAGAAGGAGGCTCACCAAGGTCGCCGGATGTGGTCGTCGGAACGAGAGGGAGATAGCATAACAGGGAGTCGGAGGGTGGTTGTAAGGTCGCCGTGAGAGCGCCGGTTGGTTGTCGTGGACCACGATCGGAAAAGGAAGGTGACAAGGGGAGGAGGGAGCCGACTGTTCACGACTGCTCCTTTCTTTCTCTATTTTTCTTTCATTTTGTCGTATACCCACTTTTGTATGTGTGTGTGTTTGAGAATTGTGTTTGTAAATTGTATGTGTGCATGTATTTATATACAAATTTGAATCCACCGTAATGATACACGTAAACATAGTGAGAAATCATCTTGAGAGCTGAATCATCATAACAATTCGACACATATTATTTGGAAGAGTAGAGAGCAAGTAAATGGATATTTACTTTAATGTGGTGTAACATAAATAAGTAGGTATACTACCCGATTGTCTGAACCAGTTGATATTTTATAAACAGATTATTTAAATTCCCGAACATCTAGAATATTACGGGGGTCCAATAAATATTAATTGCTATATCTATTCTTTCGGTTATAATGTTAACCGGTGAATATTCGTTTAACTATACGGTGGAAAGCGCGTCTAATCAGTGTCGCGATCTCGACCGTTTTTCGTGCCGAATACCGAAATTATATTTTATAATGAATATAAATAAAGTATTTAATAATACCTGATATTCTACTTTTGTATCGGTGCTATTTTAGTGACATTCATGCCTAAATATGGTTTATTACAAACCGGGCCCAAATCACTATTTTGCGTTTTCCCGCTTCGTTACAATTCGAATTTGAGATCCGTCAGCGCCCATGATCTTTATTTTTCGTTATCTACCATATTCTATAAAATCATCTCTTGACGTTTCCTCGAACGTCGTGCCGAATATCCGTGCGTGAATCGTGACGTTTCTTTATTATACGTATACATATTATATCACCTAATTTCAGCTACTTAACAAATATAGCACACGTATATAAATTAGGTCATAAAATTTGGGGTGTTACAACTCTACCCCCCTTAAAAAGGTTTCGTCCTCGAAACTTGCTCAAACTGTGATTTAACTCACAATGAGTCCATTACCTTTTCACCTTTCTTTCCTTTCCCGGATTAATCCAGAAACTTTTCTATGCATCTAATGCATCCATATCATATGAACCACTTGGTTCTTATGCTACGATTCTTATGCTACGATTTTAACATCGTAACAAATTTTATATGACAATCGGTCATCTACCTCTATTACCTATAAGGTAATATCTCAACTATTCTATTCACGAAATCTTGTTCACAATTAGAATGTGAACCGCATGCTAGTACTCTTAGGAACGTATCCCTAACGAACAATCTAGCTAACATTTGGGAGAATATGTTTCTCAATATAAAGAAACTCTTCCTTTTATCAATCACATACTATCTAGGTGGTGTCATAACTTTTTAGCTACATACACGGCAGCCTGATTATGATTCCCACCGGAGTATGCTTCGAATTTCCTAAAGTTGAAATTTATCGCGAAGCTTCTGTCATTCTGCTTGAACCTTTACGTACGTTAAACATTTCTGCCTGCTGCAAGATTTGAACTTCCCTTCTGGACATCAACAGTCCCTCAGTCACTTGTTAGTAAGTTATATATATTCATGAATGCTACTGATTCGTTTTTTCCACAGTGGCCCGTAATATCTACCTGCACGAGACTAATTCTAGTGCCACTTCTGGTTGTACCTTAGGTGTATATATATAGGATGTACCAGCGGCGTATCCACCACACCCTGGATACAACTAGAGGCGTACTATTACTAGTCTGGTGTAGGGTGATATTACTATTCTAACTACAACAAAATCAGTATAATTCATGACTATTTATAACTTACTTAAATAACTAGTTTGGACATCTGCGTACAACCTCGTTTGCTGTTTGCATCTCTTGAGTGTAAACACTTTTGCTGCAATTTCCTTTTCCATTAGGCCTAATCGGTAATGATCGTACCGATGCCCAAGTTAATTCGTTCATTACTTCATTTCATGTCTGCTACTAATTAGGATTCCAAAAAAAGACTTGACATCTTCTTAGTCAACCTAATGGTGTTACAATCCTTGGAAAGTTGGCGGCTTCAGATGTATTAACATAGCTTCTTTCTTTTCCTGATCTTCCGTACTTCCTTCCAATGCTTCATGCATTCTTCACCATCCTTGAGAACCTTAGAACGTTATTCATCAGCCATCCTTGAGAACCTTAGAACGTTATTCATCAGCATGCTTAGCCATGAGATTTCTGGGTTTGAAAGGGCACCTGTCATTGCAGTCAATACTACTCGTAATGAATATTCAGTTTCCGAAAAAGCCATTCTCTTTATAGGCTCACTTTTAATCCTTTAGCTGGCGCTAATCTGATCTCAACTCATCCTTGGGGAATATCTTGCTCCTTGTAGTTCTTTAAATAGTTTGTTTGATCCTTAACACAGGATATCTGCATTTTACTGACCGCTTTTTTCTTGCAGTCTATGCATATCCTTGGCTTCCATCCTTTGTCTTGAAATTGTTGGAGTATTCTAAGGCGATATATTTGGTCTAAAGAAATCTTCTGGCTTCTGTTGGAGATAACTGGTACGGTGTTTCTACTTCTGGCGTTGTTGCTTCTAATGTTGTTGCTGCTGGCGTTGTTGCTTCTAGCGTTGCTCTTGACGTTGCTTTCGGCGTCGAGTTGATTATAGAACCCCATTTCTTGATCTGCGAGTTGCTCATTGGATTTATTGGTACGTTCTTCGGCTTCTTGGTTTTGCCTCTGAGTCGATGGCATACATTGAGTATGACTTACCTCTTGACCCATGTACTTTCACGTTTTGTAATCTTTACTGCCAAGCCATCACGATCCTTGCATATGAAGTCGAGTCTCCCTCTGGTTACAGACACTTTACGCGTAGCATCCCGCGAGTCAATTCATTTAGCGTCTAAATTTATCCATCGTCATCTCTAGCTTGACATTGATCTTAAGAAGAACATTTGTCAAATACTGATCATTTACTTGCATCGGTGTAGTACAGTGTGTGACAATTCCTAATATCGAATTCAGACTTCTAAGTTTGCCATTGCTGCTAGTTTCGAATCGTCTGGCCCATCCGCGTATCAACCTTTGTCTTGAGGTCACTTATCTTGACGTCTTTGCATTTGTCCTAAGGAAGACGTAATCCTAAGCTGTCTAAGGTAGCTTGACTACGGGATTCCTTGACAATGCTTCTCCTATCTTCTTCGAGTAGTTCGTCTAATCGTCATGTGCTTTCATCCTGCCATTTGTTGAAGAAACAACATCTCTTAGGACGTAAGTTCTTCCTGGTCTACTCTGGACCTCTATACTCCTAAGCTCGTGGATTCTCGATCCAGCTTGTGGTAACCTTCGTCATCTTTCTTTGAGCCATCCTTAACTTCAAACTACTAGCTTCTGCTTTCAGCCTCCGGCCTATCACTTATAGTGATGGTCTTCTGAAGGTAGCAACGTAGCTTGGAACGTTGTTTCCACTATTCTCGCCATAGCAATTCTCATTTCTTCTTTACCGTGATAGCGTCTATCACGTCTACAGTTTCCTTGCTTTAAGGCGACATTCTAGGCTTGTCTCCACCTCTTTTTATCTTCAACGGTTCGTGAGTTCTTTAATGCAATTCCTATGATGACGTTTCTCGCACATCTGGCATATCGACCTTCTTTGTTCAGAAGCTCCCTTAGCCTTCTTGTGGAATTCGTCGTCATTGTCTTCAAGACCTTTTTCATCCTCGTACCGTTTCCGTTTACCTTCCATCGGGAGTCTATTTCTACCAGAAGCTTCCTCGGGACTAGCTCCACTAGCGGTTGCTTTATTGGACATTCTCCTCATCAAAGCTTCCGAAAATTGATTAACAATCGATAGCAACGTAACCTTTAATGCTTCTGCCACTATTTCTAACATAACGGCTTTCATTTCTTTGCTAAAGGTACTCGTCTTTACTGACATCAGATTTCGTATCGGATATCCTATTCGCATTCCTATTATGACTATGATTTCTAATCTTCTGATCTTACGATCAAAATAGTCTGACACTTTAGAACTCATGTGACGTGAAGTCTCCAAATTTTGAATTCATGATAATTATATACGTGCACTTATATAATTATGATGCGTTCAAAACCCAGTTATTCTCATCACAGTCATCCCTGGTGTTCGTACTATTCCTTTTATTCGTTACCGGAAATTTTAACACCCGTCCTTTAAAACTACCTTTCTCTAGGCATTCCTTACAAATTATTGACCACGTATCACACTGTCAATTAACCTACCCCGCACTAGGCCACACAACAGTTAGAACCTATGATATGTTCATTTGGGTAAAATACCAAATTTGCAGTAGCTAATTGCAACCGGGTATTCTCCGCACTTGCATACCGTAAGTTCTACCTCCTATGTTCCTCGTGCAACATTTTTCCTATGGGCATGGCTATCCTGACTAGCATTTACATTCCCTATCTTACCTTACTTTGTTTACCAAGAGTCCTAGTTTAAGTCTAGATACCGTGCTAGTATCTAAATCTCTTAAACCAAGGCTCTGATACCAACTTGTGACGCCCACTCCCAGTCTTGGTTCCAGGAGGGGTCACGTGTCGGATTTACTCATGAACACATGGTACAACAGAGATAACTAAGCAGCGGAAATTAAAAACTTTTCATTTATATATATAACAAGTTACAACAGTAAGGAAGATAACAACATAATCTATAACTAGATCTTATCTATAGCTATGCCAGTCTACTACCGAGTCATTCCTGATAGCTTGCCCATCTAATCTGCCCTTGCTAGAGCCCTTCCCTTGCTACTTTAAACATCACCGATACCTGACATACATGCTTTTAAAGGTCAGCTTACGCTGGTGAGTTCTAAGTATTTAAAACTTTTACCTTTCCTTGAAAGGTTTCCTCAAACATTTGGGCCTAACGACCCCTTCTTTATAAACATTTATCAGGTATAAAACATAACAGAGTTATACCAAAACATTTATGTTTTATCAGGTATAAGACGTAACTGAATTATACCAAAACATTTAACCATTCATTCTACTAAGCATTGTCTATTGGAACCACGTTAGTTCCTCGGGCAACCGTCGCCACCCGAAACCTTTCATAGAGTAACCGTCGTTACCCCGGGGAACCGTCATCCCCCGCTTCTGATTGTACAACCACCTTTTCCCTTTCTCTAGATAATATCTGCTTAGATTAAAACTTTTTCAACCTTTTAAACCTTTTCATCCTTTTCAAAAGTCCATTTAAATAACTCTTGTATTTGGACTCATAACCGTTTCAACACCAGCCCATTATCCGTATATGGAAATAAGCGTTTCATAAATATAATGTTATGGGTCTTGCATAACAAGGCTAATAAGATCATATTTACCCGACGCTTAGTCCTATACATAAGCTTAGACCAAACATTCACATTTTTCATTTCTCAAAGCTTTATATAAAAGTTTCATCCTTTATATTACCCGTTTATTATAACCTTTCCGAAAAAGTAATAACATGTAATAATAACTATAAAACAGTTATAAGTATTATATGTGTATCAACACAAAACAAGTAAAGGCATCTCAGATACTTCTTAAGTGAACAGTTGAATATATATATCATTGCATGTATATCAGGCCCGAAAATATTAAAACATTTAAAACATTTAAAAGTGGGCTCATAGAACTCACCTTATTCTCTTAAGCAGTTAATTCAGAGAAAACTTCCGCTATGCCTTCCAATTAAACCTAATCGCGTATTGTACGGTGTTAACGCAAGGTTCAATATAATAAACACTTCCTATGTTTATTTTAATACTACATTATCTTAATAATATTAACTTATTAAGTTCATTTCTTTTAAAAGGTCAAAATGACCAAAATGCCCTTTAGGCCATTATCCTTTTCTTTTATTGATAATACGAAGACACGCATTCCTATAAGTAAACGCTCACTCCGGGATCGCCCAGTGAGGGATGCCATTTTCCAGTTGGGATTTATGCGACACCCTCGCTTTTGCCAGAAACCCCAGTGTACAGGCGTCTACCCTTTCGGTCCGCGTGAACTTCTAAATATCCGATTCACTCGGTATTTGAAATACTTTATCATTTATCCATTTTAACTTTATATATACTTATTATATATATATAAACATAGTTCCATGTCAAAAATCAAGTCTTTATACCCTTCGGATTATTTTATATTAAATAATCATATTTGGAAACCCTAATTTCCCGTTATTCTCATTTCTTTATCAAAACTCATTTTTATTCAAAACTGACTTAGGGTATTATCTGTTATAACATTTTATAACATGCTTTAAAATTTCAAAGCTTAGTTCATTACCGTTTACTCGGGTTTGACAGAACAGTGTCTAGAAAACCCTAATTTCAATATTAACACTTTTAAATATATATTAACATATTCTAATATGTTTTAAATATATATTAAACATAAACCTTAATCCGATAATTAATTTATCATTATCATTATCATTATCCTTTATATTAAATATATATATATATATATATATATATATATATACATATTTAATATTTAAATTCATATATTCTTTTAATCAATTTTAATTAAATAAAATCAATTAATAATCATATATATATTTATTTGTTTTAAATATATATTTAAATTATTTATCCCGTTATATTATGATTTAATATAAATTTTGACTTAACAATGATATTTGTAATAATAACAAATATTTAACGTGATTACCTCTTGACGGGTCGTGAAACGAGTCCGAATAATAACCAAATAATAAAGTTATCCGTTTTAGATAAACGAATAGTCCTTCCCGACTAGTTTCTCGTCACGAGCATTTCCCCGTTATCGGTTTGTCGTTTGGATCTCGTTACGCTACCGAAACGTCGCCCGAAAGTGAAGACGGGTTAACTCGAAGTCCCTTTTTCTAGCTCGAATTACGACCATCTACGACTGCCGTTAACAACCGCCAATTACCGCCACCATTCTATGCTATCCCGGTAGCCCATCGCCGCTGCCGTCTTTCCCCGTCGCCAAATATCCGTTACCGAAATAATAACCGAAACACTAAAAATCGTCACCTTCATCATCGTGACTGAGGCCGGGGGTTTCTCCAAAACCTATTATCGTCATCGTCAAGCTATTTGGAAGCCACTGCTGCTGCTGGAAATGTAGACGGGTGTCGTCGGGTTCGCCGGTGAAAACAACGGGAAGGAGGTTCGCTGGAAACGACTAAGGGTTGCTGGAGGTCGAACCTTGTCACAAGGCCAGCCTCGGGGACCCTCGAAGTGAACCAGAAACGAAGGACGTCACCGGAGTTCATGGCTCGAGGTCGCCGGTGTTGCAGGCGGGTCGGAGAAGGAGGCTCACCAAGGTCGCCGGATGTGGTCGTCGGAACGAGAGGGAGACAGCATAGCAGGGAGTCGGAGGGTGGTTGTAAGGTCGCCGTGAGAGCGCCGGTTGGTTGTCGTGGACCACGATCGGAAAAGGAAGGTGACAAGGGGAGGAGGGAGCCGACTGTTCACGGCTGCTCCTTTCTTTCTCTATTTTTCTTTCATTTTGTCGTATACCCACTTTTGTATGTGTGTGTGTTTGAGAATTGTGTTTGTAAATTGTATGTGTGCATGTATTTATATACAAATTTGAATCCACCGTAATGATACACGTAAACATAGTGAGAAATCATCTTGAGAGCTGAATCATCATAACAATTCGACACATATTATTTGGAAGAGTAGAGAGCAAGTAAATGGATATTTACTTTAATGTGGTGTAACATAAATAAGTAGGTATACTACCCGATTGTCTGAACCAGTTGATATTTTATAAACAGATTATTTAAATTCCCGAACATCTAGAATATTACGGGGGTCCAATAAATATTAATTGCTATATCTATTCTTTCGGTTATAATGTTAACCGGTGAATATTCGTTTAACTATACGGTGGAAAGCGCGTCTAATCAGTGTCGCGATCTCGGCCGTTTTTCGTGCCGAATACCGAAATTATATTTTATAATGAATATAAATCAAGTATTTAATAATACCTGATATTCTACTTTTGTATCGGTGCTATTTTAGTGACATTCATGCCTAAATATGGTTTATTACAAACCGGGCCCAAATCACTATTTTGCGTTTTCCCGCTTCGTTACAATTCGAATTTGAGATCCGTCAGCGCCCATGATCTTTATTTTTCGTTATCTACCATATTCTATAAAATCGTCTCTTGACGTTTCCTCGAACGTCGTGCCGAATATCCGTGCGTGAATCGTGACGTTTCTTTATTATACGTATACATATTATATCACCTAATTTCAGCTACTTAACAAATATAGCACACGTATATAAATTAGGTCATAAAATTTGGAGTGTTACAACTCTACCCCCCTTAAAAAGGTTTCGTCCTCGAAACTTGCTCAAACTGTGATTTAACTCACAATGAGTCCATTACCTTTTCACCTTTCTTTCCTTTCCCGGATTAATCCAGAAACTTTTCTATGCATCTAATGCATCCATATCATATGAACCACTTGGTTCTTATGCTACGATTTTAACATCGTAACAAAATTTATATGACAATCGGTCATCTACCTCTATTACCTATAAGGTAATATCTCAACTATTCTATTCACGAAATCTTGTTCACAATTAGAATGTGAACCGCATGCTAGTACTCTTAGGAACGTATCCCTAACGAACAATCTAGCTAACATTTGGGAGAATATGTTTCTCAATATAAAGAAACTCTTCCTTTTATCAATCACATACTATCTAGGTGGTGTCATAACTTTTTAGCTACATACACGGCAGCCTGATTATGATTCCCACCGGAATATGCTTCGAATTTCCTAAAGTTGAAATTTATCGCGAAGCTTCTGTCATTCTGCTTGAACCTTTACGTACGTTAAACATTTCTGCCTGCTGCAAGATTTGAACTTCCCTTCTGGACATCAACAATCCCTCAGTCACTTGTTAGTTTCTCATTTATCTTGCAAATCTCATCAGTATTTTCAACTCTCTTCTTGAAACTTTCTAATTCTGTTTCCTTCAGTGTTCTCTCAACCATTAACCCTTCCTTTTCTTGAACCAATTCACGAATTTTTCTATCCTTTTCAGCACAAAATTCACAAGTTGACTCATACCCACTAACTTCAGAATCACTTGTTTCAGATGTAGTGATCTCAGATATATACCCACTTGATTCAACTTCGACATTTGCCATTAAAGCCACAGGTTGGCCGTTGATATAACAAACTTCATCTGAGTCGGCACACGTATCTTGAATAGCAGTCAAAGCAATAGGTGATTTGTCAAATTGTTTTGCCCATTCTTCATACTCTCTTTCTGCTTGAGCTTGAGCCATCATAGCTTTTGCGTCATGCTTATCAGATTTAACTTTATCAGAAGACGATTGAGAACACTCACGAGCAAAATGTCCAATCTTGGAACACTTGAAACATTTTACTTTAGATTTATCCAAACCCAGTTTTCTACTTCCTGGAACAAAGGAATTCTTCCCATGTTTCTTGATAAACCGTTTTCCCTTTTCAACTATCATTGCAAATTGCCAATGTAGATCTAATTCAGCCAATTGATCATCATCCAGCTGTTCTAACTCAGTTCTACTCAAATCAGCATCACTAATTTGACCAAATATCGAACCAGACGATGAAGATATAAAAGCAGATAACAATGCAGCCAATTCTTCAGTTGATTGAGCAGTATGAGAATTGTTTGATGATTTATCTGGAATGGTAAAATGACATCCGGAAGAATAACCAGAATTTTCAGAATGTCCAGCAAGAAAAGCTGTTACCGGTGGATTACTGCTTGAAATAGAATGAGATTTTGTTTTAGCATGCATAGTAGCTAAATTTTCTCCAAAATATACTTCAGGATTCTGAACCGTAGGATGTGCAGATTTCTTCACCAGTAATTCCATCTCACGAGCTTGTAATTTGCTCGTTATTTGATTCAATGTCCAAGTTGAATAATTTGGATCATTTGTCAACATCATCACATAATTTTCCCATTTTTCTGGTAATGCTTCCAGAATTTTCTCTTTCAATTCATCACTATCTTTCTTGACTCCTACAACATCAAGTTCATTTATTAAATGGAAAAACCGAGCAATCAAATCTGGAATTTTCTCATTCTCGCAGTGCCTGAAATTATCAAACTCTTTCTTCAACACTTTCTTTCGAGTATTTTTGTATTGATCATTACCCGTACATCTCTCTTCAATAGCATCCCACAACTCCTTAGCCGTTGTATATTGCTTAAATTGATGCATTAGCTCTTTTGGCAAGGCCATTGTAAGATAACTATATGTTTTCTTTTCTCGAGCAAACAATTTCCGTTCATCAGCATCGAAACTACTAATCATCTTTGGTTTGTTGGGACTTATCATCGGATATTCATATTCTTTCTCAATTGGAATCCAACTCTCAATATCTTGTGAATAAATGTAAGATTCAAACCGACTTCTCCAATTGTGATAATCTTCAAGCCTTAGCAATTTAGGAACTTTTTGAGTTGTTCCTATCTCGTTATCATAGTTCAACATGGCTTGAACCGATGTTTGAGCAGCAGTCATTGCATAGAAATCACTCATTTTGATGTTAAATCTAAAACTCCAAAACTTTGAACTAAAAAACGAGGGTCTTCCAAGCGGATTTTGGGGGTCAAACTGGGGGGGGGGGGGGTACAGACCTTTTAGGTTTGTACACCTTTTAGGTTTGTACACGTCTAGATCTCGGAAAGACGAACGTTTTGGCTGGTATTGGGTTCCGTAACTCCAAACGGTTTGCAAGTTACGTCAGTTTTAATGAAGATATGTTTTCTGCCAACGGACCAACAATTCCAGCGGATCAAAATACTACCAGCGGACCAGTTCCGGATCAAATTAACGAGGCGGATCAGATTTGTACTAGCGGACCAGATTCCGGATCAGATTTCGTCCGGCGGACCAAATTTCGTACGGCGGATCAGATTTTGGTACGGCGGATCAAAACTGGTACGCTGTAACTGTTGCGGATCAGACTGATGAAGATTGTCGGGGCGGATCTAACGGCGGACCAACTGTTCATCCGGCAGACCAGACTCAGTTCGAACTAAAATCGACTGATTTTCGTGAATTCGACGTTTTCGATCGAAAAATTGGTTCAAATAGGCGCGAAAACACTCCAGAAACACTCAGAAATCATTTTTCATCACAGAAACACTCGGAATTGGAAGAATTTGATGAAAAATGATGAAAACCCAAACTTTCTCTCTCTAGAATTAGAAAACTTACCAAATCACAGCAGTAGAGCAACCTGAAATGCTCTGATACCACTTGTAGAATCACGATATGATCTTACTACTGCATGATTCGATAATCGGATAGCAACAAGAAAGTAAATAAAGCTTTGCTTTATTGATTCACTTAGAGGTTACAAGCTAGAGAGAGAAACACCCTGAGTTACACACAGTTAAGAGATATGAAAATGACAGACCTTCTAACTCTCTCTAACATGGACTATTTATAGTCACTTAGTCACAGGCCAGCGGACCACCAGCGGACCACTGGCCCGGACCATCTGGTCCGGCGGTGCATGTGGTACGGCCAGTAACTATATCACTCACATATATGCTCTAGATTAGATACAATACACGAGACACACGCTAGCATAGGAATATGCTCTAACACTCTGTTAAACAGACAAGCCTTTTAAATTCCACTTCACCAAACTCACAACCTTTGTCTTCATACCTCCAACCATCAGCCAACCTTTACCAGAATGATGAGGTTCTTACAAGCCTGAGCTATTGGGTTTTCACTCACTCAAAACACTCTCTTCAGATACGAATTTCTAAGGGAATTCTGGGTCAATGCAAAATCTGAACCTAACCTGCCTGGAAGCCCTATAAGAACTTGAGTGAATTGATGTGTCGGATTTGGATATATAAAAATTGGGTCAAGTTTTAAATGGTAATCACCAAGTTACCAAACTACACACCAAGGCAGTGAACCCGTCGTATGCAGTAAAGTATTGGTAAGTGTAACACCCATGTTCAATTTGATGTCAAACATTACCCAAATACTTTATAAAATATGGTCCCGGAAATTTTTTGTTCAAAATACATAGTTAACAACCCTACAACCCAACACTTGGGCTTAAATTTTACAAAATATACCCTTTGGGTTGTAATAGACTTTCATAAATTGTTAAATAACATTTACATGTTTTATGAACAAAAAGTACGGAACGGGTCTTTAGCAAATCCACTCGTGATTCGGTTCTTGAAGCCTTGATGAGCATCCTTCAAGTTTTTTCCTTTACCTGCACATACTCACTTTCAATAGTGAGTTTCTAGTGCATAACAAATATAAACATCATAGTTAATGTGGAATAAACATGAAAATTCGGAGATGGGATTCTAGGCGTATCACCTAGAGTATCTCATGTTCTAGGCGATACACTAGAACTTGTAGGCGTATCGCCTGAAGAACTGCATGCTCCAAGCGATACGCTTGGAGCCCAGTTTCCAGGGATTTGGCCGAAATCTGGCCTGTTTTATACTTAGCCAATTTTTTGGCTATCTCCCCTGTTCACCAGTTTTGTACCAGGATTTATTGGGGCTTCAGTTCTTCCCTTAGAATGTCCCAAAACATATTATTAAGCATACAACTTACACATTTACATACCTTGGCCACGGTTTACATTTTTTGATAACTAGTTCTGGGTTCTCCCGACCCATTTGACCCACTAAGAGGTTCTTTGTGGCAACTATCAATGTTACCTTCCAGAAATTTTACCCATTACCAATAGTTTGCTACTAGAAACATAATGCAAGCCATATAACATCAAAGTATTTGTATGTATACCCATAGTTAGTTTTATGCTTCCGTTATGAGTCTAGCTTTACACATTACCCACACGCTAAGTTTTTGACAAAGTTCATACAAATTTCACTCTACTTGCCATTAGTTCATCTAATCGTTTTAGATAATAACAAAACGACCTTTGTTTCTTATTTGACCTGTTAGGACGGGTCCTTGCCCTTGGTTTACCCCAATGCCTAACTCAACCACATATAAGCCTTGGAATCTATGGTTCTATAACCATTTTATGATTCCCTTTTTCTCTTGTTACTTGGCATATACTCTATAAGCCCATTTCCGCCATTGTAACTTTCATTCGTTCTTTAATTCATCCGAATCTTTTATATGGTCAAGTTTATCATTGGAGAACCTCTTGGCTTTGGGCTTCACGGTTCCTAGAACCATTCGTCACCCATTTACACAATTCATAGTTTATTCTATTAAATTATAAATACACATTTACTTATCTACATCATGTAACATAAATAATGTTACACATGCACTTAGTTCCTACAACCATTATCAATCAATTACTCATTTGGCCATTTTTATGGTCCCTATGAATCGATTAGTAAGTTTTATTCATTGACTCATTATGATGGATCCTTTAGAATCGTTCGACCCGTTTAACCCATTAACATGAATCCTACGATTCATTTACCGCTAATATCATACATTCTTATGGCCATGGTACCTATGAACCATGTAATTATGTATTGTTCTTTGACTCTTTTCCTTCTTAGAGCTTAACTCTAATTATTTTACCTTGCAGTTATACGCAATTCAACAACTTGCCTCGTAGGGAAAGTTTATCACATTTCATAAAAATCATGCATTCTATATCATTAATGCAAATATGAGCCATTAACTAAATATGTAACATAGCATAGATGTTAGCTCGTGAGCTTGAGCTTATGTTCCTTGGGTAGTTTAACCTTTACTTCGTTTACCTCAAAGCATCTTGGCATTTATCACTTCCATCATGCCTCTTTATCCGTTTGACCCGCTCGCATCCAAACCTACAACCTAGCTTGTCGAGGGTCATTATAAACGCAAGATTAGTCCATATTATGACTAATTTAGCCACCTATCATTAACCCCGTTTCAATACAATTTGCCCTATTCGCAATTCATGTTAAATTCATGGTTTTGTTTTGACTATCTAAAAGTCCACCATGCTTAATATACATGTGCATAATATTTGTATAAGTTATTTCCATGCACCTCATATGCTTCTAATACACCCAACTATATGCACATAATCGATTATAATTGGCCATTCATGTTTTAATCATCTACGTTGACATATCCAACTTTAACGGGTTATAAAAACTTCTTATTTTTGTGCCGTATTTTACTGCGTTGCTGCTGAAATCGACATTTTTGACCACTGAATAATTTTATTCAGCCTTTCATGTTCAAATATGAATTATAGTAGACTCATAGGGCTTTCCGAGCATATAAGATACACATTTTTCGGAGTTACAGTTTATTTTATACAATTTTCTAAAAACAGGACAGCAACCATTAGTTTTCCCAAACAGCATGCTGGAAAATTGAGTGACCATATTAACGAGTCATTTTGACCCATTATACATAGGATTCAGCTTCCGGTGTTCAAATATCAAAAATAGTATTCAAAAGAAGCTTTTAAATCATATATTTTGCATCCTAAACGGACCTACGAGGGATCTTATACGCCCCTTCCAAAACAGCCCCACAAGTAGGTTCTTAACATTTTCATGGTTTTATACCATCTCATTTAACACACTTTATAAGCATGGATTTCACATATCAAGCACATTCTTATTTCATGATCCTTATTAGTGTAATATTCCTACATTTAGTCATGAATTCAAGCATTTCATCTAGGTTAGGCATTTCATCGAGCACTTGGCATGCTTAAAATTGTAGGTTCATGGAATTCATTCCTTTAAACATTCTAACCTACCATTTAACATCAATTAGGTGGAAATCCCTTCCAACTAACATTAATTCATCATATAGCACCTTATTCAAGTTAGAATTTTATCATTAGAACCAATTCTATGGCTTTCTTAAGTAGTCGTCTACATAATGGTTCAAGTGTAGGAATTTGGTGACTACTTCACCAATTGTTCACCAAACTAGCAAATTATGCATCAATTAAAACTCCTAACACCATAGGATTTACACATCAACAACAAATTGCAGATTTTTGAGGCCCTAAATTCGTGACCTACACATGCAACATAAAGGGGTTTTACTTACTTGAAGAAATATTGAGTTTAGGAAGGTGAAAGCACTTCCAGTTTCCAGTCTTTAACCGAAATTGCAGTCCAAACACCCTTGAATTGCAGAAATTTCGAACAAGAAGGAGGAGGGGGCTGGGGCTTGATGTGCAGGTCGTAAATGCGACCTCCCCTCCCTTTCTCCTTCTTTTGTTTGTTTAACTTTCTGAGAGTTACACTTCTGGCCCCTAAAGATTGAACCTTGTTTTATTTTTAACCAAAACATACATGTTACCCATTTAACCCCATACTTACATATGGAAATGATTTTTTCCACATAAGGAATTACTTAACTACGGGAATTTTAACTTGACTAGACGTTAACGGGAAATTTTGATTTATTAAAAATTTGGGATGTTACAACTCCACCCCCCTTAAAGGGGTTTCGTCCCCGAAACGATTTACATACCGAATAAATGAGGGTAGTAGCGTTACATTTCATCCACGACTTCCCACGTCAAGTCGGAGCCTTTTCTATGCTCCCACTGAACCAACACTTGGTTCATTTCATTTGTTTGTAGTTTCTTCACCTTGCGATCAAGAATCACAATAGGCCTTTCTACATAGTTGAGCTTTTGTCCACTCAACTCTTCGGGTAGTTCCAACTGGTAGGCCATATCACCCACTTGGGCTAGAATTTTAAACGGTCCTATATACCTAGGACTTAACTTACCCCACTTTCGAAAGCGGATAACACACTTCCATGGAGATTCTTTGAAAAACACCATATCTCCCTTTTTGGACCCTATGGGTCTCCGGCCTTCGTCCATATGGGACTTTTGCCGATTTAGGTTGCCTTTAAGCATGCCCTTATCATGACCATACCGTTTATGGCTCATGTATTCAACGATTGAAGTCCCCTTATAACACTACAACAGATAAACATACCATTTTGACTCTTTAGAGTCATCCAACCCATTTAACCCACTATCATGAGTTTCATATTTAAATCACCACCATCCTTTGTGTTTGGTATAACAATTTTTTTTTACTAAAATTGATCCATGGTTCCCACGAACCATTTATGATCATTTTTCCTTTGGTACATGATGATGGGTCCTATGACCCGTTTACATCCATTGTTACCAAATTCCTGACTATTTATGGATCCTATGAACCATTTATAGTCACAACTCATGATTTCAGATATCATGATTCTTTTCAAATCATTTACTTGTTTTTAATTTGCCATGTTCTCCTACAATATAGAAATTTCACATGTGTGGCTCCTTAAAGCCGTTTAACCTATTTGACCCATTAACATGGGTTTAAACTAGTCAGAAATATCATTAGGCGACACTTTTCCGTTCTAGCATGTGCAATAACCCATTTCTCCTTATTCTTATTATTTTTTTTCCATTTCGAAATTTTACTTAATTCTCGACTTGGGTTTTAACCCAAATCACTTGAAAATCAATCACATTATATAACTTGGCATCATTTAACAATTTTACGATATCACATATCAACGTAAATGAACCGTCCCAACGGCTTTATTAATTAAAGACATGGAACCGTTTCAAGTTGTTAGTTCCGTGGTTACTCATTAATCTTTCACTTATAACAACTTCACATAAGGTTCATCCTTTGAGCATCTAGTGATATTCCAAATGTAACCTTGTTTCAAATTAATGGCTTTATCAATTGCCAATTTCATTAAATTGGTTTCATGGCTCCTAAAGAGTCATTTTGCCCACCAATTTCCATTTTCTTTACATTGGTTTCACGGCTCGTAAAGAGTCTTTCTTCACCAATTTTCATTTTCTTTATATTGGTTTCACGGCTCCTAAAAGTCGTTCTTCATCAATTTCCATTTTCTTTATATTTCAATTTCAAAATTATGACCTTATGGGTCCAAAATCTTATTTTGACTCTATTTAGACGCATGTGTATGCATTACCATTTATCAAAGTGTAATCCAGGTTGGGTAGTCCCACCTGGTTGTACCTTAGCACATGCCCATTATGCATTCGAGTCCTAGCCCAATGCATTTTGAAGTCATATGTGTCATCATTCATCCACTTGCTTGAGTACAATTTTCCTGCAAAATCAACATGTCACATTTGACCACTTTTAGGGTTTTCCTTACCTATAGCAAGGTTGCCCATATGAACATAACTATTCGCATGTTTCAAGATACGACATTGCCGAATTATATATCACAATGCTATCTTGTTACATATTTCTATTCAAGATACCACATTGCACATTTACTTGTCACAATGCTATCTTGTTACCTTTATAAAATTTTCATTTCATTTATGATCTATGGTTCCGATGAACCATTTATGATCACATACCGCATGATACATGGTGGTGGCTCCCTAGAACCTTTTTCACCCATTGTTTCATGCTTGACCATTATATGGTTCTTACAAAGCAAAACATGATCCTAACATAGTAGGATTCAAAAATTAGCTATCAATCTCAGATTTCCTTTGCCCTTGGCAAGGTTTTTTAAGTTTTATTGGTCATGGCCAATAACTTTCCACAGGTTTATACGAGGTTTCTCGCCTAGGCTTTACCCCGTTTCTACCTGCCTTACAGATATTTGGGCTCTCAAAGCCTCCCTCCTTTGTTCCTCTGTAGCGTCACCGCCATCATGGTGCGTTACTGATCTACAGAGTTAAAATTTTCATTAGCTTACATCTTTTATTTACCCTTACCCGCAACAAGGTTTTTATACATTATATCGGTCGTAGCCTATATTTCCCCCCAAGGTTTATACGAGGTTTCTAGCCGTAGCATTACCCCGCTTCTACCTGGGACACTTTACTCATGCATATATTATATTGGTCATAGCCAATATCTCCCCCCGGGTTTATACGAGGTTTCTAGCCGTAGCATTACCCCGCTTCTACCTGGGACACTTTACTCATGCATATGTTATATTGGTCATAGCCAATATCTACCCCAAGGTTATACAAGGTTTCTAGCCGTAGCATTACCCCGCTTCTACATGGGACACTTTACTCATGCATATATTATATTGGTCATAGCCAATATCTCCCCCCAGGTTTATACGAGGTTTCTAGCTGTAGCATTACCCCGCTTCTACCTGGGACACTTTACTCATGCATATGTTATATTGGTCATATCCAATATCTCCCCCCAAGTTTATACGAGGTTTCTAGCCGTAGCATTACCCCGCTTCTACATGGGACACTTTACTCATGCATATATTATATTGGTCATAGCCAATATCTCCCCCCAGGTTTATACGAGGTTTCTAGCCGTAGCATTACCCCGCTTCTACATGGGACACTTCACTCACGCACTTCCCGGTTCAGGTGTGGAAACACTTCCCCGTGCGTTTCTCGAGTGATAGCTAATAACTCTGTCTTTACAGGCATATAAGAACATTCATTCATATTAACTGCAATTTCGTTAATCAGTTGAAGGTTATGTACCTTGCCCAGACGCTTCATCAAGCTTGAACCGATCACTTTTCCCCGATCCCTTGAGCTCAAGGTTTGAGTTCAAGTACTCCCCGAGTACTTAATTCTCTCAAACCATGGCTCTCATACCAAATTGTAACACCCATGTTCAATTTGATGTCAAACATTACCCAAATACTTTATAAAATATGGTCCCAGAAACTTTTTGTTCAAAATACATAGTTAACAACCCTACAACCCAACACTTGGGCTTAAATTTTACAAAATATACCCTTTGGGTAGTAATAGACTTTCATAAATTGTTAAATAACATTTACATGTTTTATGAACAAAAAGTACGGAACGGGTCTTTAGCAAATCCACTCGTGATTCGGTTCTTGAAGCCTTGATGAGCATCCTTCAAGTTTTTTCCTTTACCTGCACATACTCACTTTCAATAGTGAGTTTCTAGTGCATAACAAATATAAACATCATAGTTAATGTGGAATAAACATGAAAATTCGGAGATGGGATTCTAGGCGTATCGTCTAGAGTATCTCATGTTCTAGGCGATACGCTAGAACTTGTAGGCGTATCGCCTGAAGAACTGCATGCTCCAAGCGATACGCTTAGAGCCCAGTTTCCAGGGATTTGGCCGAAATCTGGTCTGTTTTATACTCAGCCAATTTTTTGGCTATCTCCCCTGTTCACCAGTTTTGTACCAGGATTTATTGGGGGCTTCAGTTCTTCCCTTAGAATGTCCCAAAACATATTATTAAGCATACAACTTACACATTTACATACCTTGGCCACGGTTTACATTTTTTTGATAACTAGTTCTGGGTTCTCCCGACCCGTTTGACCCACTAAGAGGTTCTTTGTGGCAACTATCAATGTTACCTTCCAGAAATTTTACCCATTACCAATAGTTTGCTTCTAGAAACATAATGCAAGCCATATAACATCAAAGTATTTGTATGTATACCCATAGTTCGTTTTATGCTTCCGTTATGAGTCTAGGTTTACACATTGCCCACACGCTAAGTTTTTGACAAAGTTCATACAAATTTCACTCTACTTGCCATTAGTTCATCTAATCGTTTTAGTTAATAACAAAACGACCTTTGTTTCTTATTTGACCCGTTAGGACGGGTCCTTGCCCTTGGTTTACCCCAATGCCTAACTCAACCACATATAAGCCTTGGAATCTATGGTTCGATAACCATTTTATGATTCCCTTTTTCTCTTGTTACTTGGCATAGACTCTATAAGCCCATTTCCGCCATTGTAACTTTCATTCGTTCTTTAATTCATCCAAATCTTTTATATGGTCAAGTTTATCATTGGAGAACCTCTTGGCTTTGGGCTTCATGGTTCCTAGAACCATTCGTCACCCATTTACACAATTCATAGTTTATTCTATTAAATTGTAAATACACATTTACTTATCTACTTCATGTAACATAAATAATGTTACACATGCACTTAGTTCCTACAACCATTATCAATCAATTACTCATTTGGCCATTTTTATGGTCCCTATGAATCGATTAGTAAGTTTTATTCATTGACTCATTATGATGGATCCTTTAGAATCGTTCGACCCGTTTAACGCATTAGCATGATCCTACGATTCATTTACCGCTAATATCATACATTCTTATGGCCATGGTTCCTATGAACCATGTAATTATGTATTGTTCTTTGACTCTTTTCCTTCTTAGAGCTTAACTCTAATTATTTTACCTTGCAGTTATACGCAATTCAACAACTTGCCTCGTAGGGAAAGTTTATCACATTTCATAAAAATCATGCATTCTATATCATTAATGCAAATATGAGTCATTAACAAAATATGTAACATAGCATAGATGTTAGCTCGTGAGTGATGTGTCGATTTGGATATATAAAAATGTGGTCAAGTTTTAAATGGTAAATACTGAGTGACCAAACCACACACTAGGGCAAGCGTACCCGTCGTATGCAATATAGTATCAATAAGTACCGAGTATCAATCCACGGACGCGTAATCAGACTCCCGATAATGTATCATAACTAATATTTAACCGATGCAATTGTAATGATTTAAGCAAAGTAAAGAAACAGATAAACAAGTAACTGAAATAACTAAGGAATCAAAGCAACGGGATCTAAGGTGAAATTCAGATGAGAAAAAGGTACTACCTGGTAAGGAATCCTCTGGGCCTAAAATTGACTTCTAAATTAACTAATCCATGCGACACTCCCCTCAAAAGACAATTACCGGGATAACTAAGACTATAGACACATCCTCGCTATCAAGGCAATCCTGAAATGAAGCCCGGGAAGCTAACTTGATGGTTGAAGCTAAAGAGTCAAACCGCTTACGTCAAAGCAAATCAGACTCACACGAAACACAAACCACTCGAGAGGTCTCTCAATATGGATCCTATAACGTGGTAGAAATCTAAATTGGGGTCAATGGAACCTAGGTAATGCCTAACACGTACAAGCGGGTCAAAACCTTAAGTTCTCAAGTATTCTAACCTACCGACAAGGTCAAACAACCACCTAGTGTGCTAAACAAATTGGTCAATTCAATTCAACACAAATATCATGCAAGATCAGCCTCAAATCATAATTGCAAGATCATGTAGAAGGTCTCCTATCATGCATTTGAACAAAGACTATTAAAAGTCAAATCAAACAATGATCAAATCACTAATTAGGTTGAAGTTCTTCAATCCTAAGCAACCTAATCACATCAAGCAATCACAACAGAAGATAAACATGCTAATATGATCATTCCATCAATCCAAATCAGATTTCATAACCTCAACATCAATTCACATGGAAAAGTCAAAGTAAAAGTCAACAAAAACCCAAATTCAATCCATTACCAAGTAGTACTAAGAAATCTAGCCTAACATCATGAATCTAAACATGAAACAACTCAAATCTGAGATAATCATGTCAAAACAATCAAGATCTAGGAAGAAATCTAAGAAGGATGATGAATCTCAAACCGAAATCTTCACTTTTCCAAGCTCCTTCTTCCAAAATCCTTGCTCCTTAGGCCTTGATCTCTTCAAAATCGTGCTTAGAACCCTCAAAATATATAATCTGATCGAATTGGGAGAGTTCTCCCCAAGAAAAACGGCCTCCCCCTTTTTATAAGGGTTTATGAGGGTTTTTTAGTATCTGGTCGACGATGAGGACCGCGCGCAGTGTGCGAAAAGGACCCATGCGGTCCTCATCACTTTCCTGACAACTCAATGAGGACCTCATGACTGAAACTGAAGAGAACCCATGCGGTCCTCATCATTTTTCTGACAGAACTATGAGGACCTCATGACTTGTATGAATGAAATGTAATGCAGTCCTCATCAGTGTAAAAACAACAAAAATTCTTCAAAATCTTCTATCTCTCAAATCCGCTCACCACCAAGCCTCTTCTTCCGCGTTTCCAACCAAAATCAACAAACACCCCGATCTAAACCTGATTTTCATAAATGTCACAATTAAGCGCCAAAATCCAATATAATTAAATCAAAACTTGGTTAAAATGCGGGAATTCGATAATATAAATATATCCAAAATGTAACGCATCAGTGAGCTTGAGCTTATGTTCCTTGGGTAGTTTAACCTTTACTTCGTTTACCTCAAAGCATCTTGGCATTTATCACTTCCATCATGCCTCTTTATCCGTTTGACCCGCTCGCATCCAAACCTACAACCTAGCTTGTCGAGGGTCATTATAAACGCAAGATTAGTCCATATTATGACTAATTTAGCCACATATCATTAACCCCGTTTCAATACAATTTGCCCTATTCGCAATTCATGTTAAATTCATGGTTTTGTTTTGACTTTCTAAAAGTCCACCATGCTTAATATACATGTGCAAAATATTTGTATAAGTTATTTCCATGCACCTCATATGCTTCTAATACACCCAACTATATGCACATAATCGATTATAATTGGCCATTCATGTTTTAATCATCTACGTTGACATATCCAACTTTAACGGGTTATAAAAACTTCTTATTTTTGTGCCGTATTTTTACTACGTTGCTGCTGAAATCGACATTTTTGACCACTGAATAATTTTATTCAGCCTTTCATGTTCAAATATGAATTATAGTAGACTCATAGGGCTTTCTGAGCATATAAGATACACATTTTTCGGAGTTACAGTTTATTTTATACAATTTTCTAAAAACAGGACAGCAACCATTAGTTTTCCCAAACAACATGCTGGAAAATTGAGTGACCATATTAACGGGTCATTTTGACCCATTATACATCGGATTCAGCTTCCGGTGTTCAAATATCAAAAATAGTATTCAAAACAAGCTTTTAAATCATATATTTTGCATCCTAAACGGACCTACGAGGGATCTTATATGCCCACTTCCAAAACAGCCTCACAAGTAGGTTCTTAACATTTTCATGCTTTTATACCATCTCATTTAACACACTTTATAAGCATGGATTTCACATATCAAGCACATTCTTATTTCATGATCCTTATTAGTGTAACATTCCTACATTTAGTCACGAATTCAAGCATTTCATCTAGGTTAGGCATTTCATCGAGCACTTGGCGTGCTTAAAGTTGTAGGTTCATGGAATTCATTCCTTTAAACATTCTAACGTACCATTTAACATCAATTAGGTGGAAATCCCTTCCAACTAACATTAATTCATCATATAGCACCTTATTCAAGTTAGAATTTTATCATTAGAACCAATTCCATGGCTTTCTTAAGTAGTCATCTACATAATGGTTCAAGTGTAGGAATTTGGTGACTACTTCACCAATTGTTCACCAAACTAGCAAATTATGCACAATTAAAACTCCTAACACCATATATTTACACATCAACAACAAATTGGAGATTTTTGAGGCCCTAAATTCGTGACCTACACATGCAACATAAAGGGGTTTTACTTACTTAAAGAAATATTGAGTTTAGGAAGGTAAAAGCACTTCTAATTTCCAGTCTTTAACCGAAATTGCAGTCCAAACACCCTTGAATTGCAGAAATTTCGAACAAGCAGGAAGAGGGGGCTGGGGCTCGATGTGCAGGTCGCAAATGCAACCTCCCCTCCCTTTCTCCTTCTTTTGTTTGTTTAACTTTTTGAGAGTTACCCTTCTGGCCCCTAAAGATTGAACCTTGTTTTATTTTTAACCAAAACATACATGTTACCCATTTAAGCCCACACTTACACATGGAAATGATTTTTACCACATAAGGAATTACTTAACTATGGGAATTTAACTTGACTAGACGTTAACGGGAAATTTTGATTTATTAAAAATTTGGGATGTTACAGTAAGAACCGGATATCAATCCGTGGACGCGTATGTAGACTCCCGATACTGGATCTTTGCTAATATCTAACCGATGAAAATGATTTTGAGAATTAATTATGAAAGCTAAAGTAATTAACTAAGCAGACAGAAAACAAACAGATAACGAAAGAAGCTATAGAAAAATCAGTCGGAGAAAAGTATCACCTAGATAAGAATCCTCTAAACCCAATAAGACCCCTAGTTTGACTAATCAAAATGATCATTATCCACTAATGATGAAAACCAAAATGAAATAGGACTATAGACACATCCTAATCACTAAGGTAATCCTAATTTAAGCACGGGTAGAAAACTATGTAAAATTGCCCAATGGTCTAATCGCTTCGGTCAAAGCGGACTAAACGCACACATAAAAGGAAACCACAAGAAAAGTCTCACTAAATGGCCCCTAACACATGCAATGATTCTGAAATGAATAGCCTAGGACCTAGAAAACTCTAAACACGAATAAGCGAGCTTGAATCTTATGGTCATAAGCACCAAAACTCACTAAACAATGCGCAGCTATTTCCTAGCACATGAAATGAATTGGTCAACTCAATCTCATATAAATGCATACAAATTCAGCCCAAATCTGTATCATATTATCATGTAGGAGGTCTCCGGATCATCCATTAATCAATAAACTCCAAAAAGTCAACCGACTAACAATAAGCTAATCTATAAATGGTTGTAGTTCTACATTCCACATCAAATAGCCCACATAACATGATAAAAAAAGAAGCTAAACATGCATACATGTTCATCCAAGGCATCCAAATCAGAATCAAAGAGGAATTTCACATGATCATGACAAAAAGTCAAACTAGAAAGTCAAACGGGTCAAGAATCATCCAATCTAGGCAATACAATATGAGGTCAGCCTAGATACATACTCAACATCAATAAAAATCTAATCTTGGTAACATTCATCATCAAGAAATAAATTAAAAAGATGAAAAAAGCAAGAACTAGGTGAAAATCCAAACCGAAAGCTTAAAAAAATTCTTCAATCTTTGAGCCAAAAAGCTTTGATCTTGATCCTCAATCTTTCCTTGATGTTTCCAGATGTTAGTGGGGTTTTTATTAGGGTTTTATGGGTGTTCAAAGTGGAGAAAACGGCTAAAAAATGATTAAATACCCAAAATTAGGGTCTGGTCGCGAAACAGTGAAATGGGCTGCTGATCTGGGCTTTGCTGAAGATGATAAAAGCCTATCGAACCAGAATAAACCAAACAACAGCAGCTGGTCTAGTGGTAATACTCCTATCCTGTGCAACGAGAGGTCAGCAGTTCGAATCCAAGGGCTTTCAAAATCCTTTCATTTTTTCGCTGGGCTGCTGCTGCTCTTGCTGATGGGCTGAAGGTTGGGCTTCTGCTGCACTACTGAGCTGGCAGTAAAAGGACTGGGCTGCTGTTGTATTTATTTATTTATTTTCTTTTTCTTTAAACTTTTACAACTTTCTCATACGATCTTCGTTTTTTGTCTCGTTTTTTGCGGTGTTCTTCTAAAATCACCGCGAACCAACCATTTACCTAAAATTCAAAAATAAAAACAATTAAGCACCATATTCTTATAATTCACCATAAAACAATATTAAAAACTAATAAGAATGGGAAATTTATATATTTATCAATTTTAAGTTAAAAACCCACCAAATAACGATATAATTTATATATTAAACATTGAAGCATTAAATTTCAGGAATTTTATATTGTAAGCCCGAACAAGCAATAAATTCAATATTTTCCAATTAAAAACATATTTAAATGAGGGAATTTATTTATTTATTTATATACATGATGCTACGCATCAAATATCCCCACACTTAAACTTTGCTTGCCCTCAAGCAAAATCTCATGCAACACTTCCATAAACCAACAAATTCCACCTTCCCCCCATCTGGCAATTCTTCTTCTCTCAAATTCAACTCCGCTTCTCTTCCCAGGTCAATAATCATCATCTTGCTGACCATGACACTCAAATGGTCATGCATGCTCTAATTCACGGACATGATATGAACTTCTCTCACTATCTTTTGCAGAACATGAAAAACAACTGCTATCTCCCTGTAGAAGAGAGAGAGAGTTATTCTATATCCCCGTTTTGTGACAAGAATGATATGCCAGGCCAAGCAATGGGAAGCAATTCCCCGCAGATATCCCACCCAATTTGTACCTTCTCAAAGGTATCTTCGTCTTCACATCACTAGACTTCCAAATGAGATAATAGAGGAAGAAGATGAAGGCCTGAGACCCATCTCTCATAACAACATTTCTCTCCAACTTGAAGCCAGAGCATATCCTCCAGTACCCACCAGAATTATCCTACCTTGTACCTATAGAACTACATGCACCCAATTAAACTTAATGTTTATATAAGTTCTGTACTATGTATCTCGTTGGAAAAAGTTGTTAAAACTGGATCTTTTGGGGTTGTTGTAAGAAAAGCTCAAAATTGTGTTAAGTTAAAACATCACTACTAGTGATTATGTGTTTCTTTTGATCTTTACTACGAAACTTGTCATACAGAACAACTACGGAAATTCTGAAGTAGTTATGTATAGAAGCTAGAATGCTAGAATGAAACAAAAAGAGGATATGAAAAATATTTGACGTACTTTCCCACACATACACAAAAAAAGGGAAAGAAAAATATTGTATTTGTTGGAAGAAAAACACATTTGATCTCACCTAAAAGTTGGCATCAAAATAATTCTTCATTAAGAAATCCCAACCGACAATGAAGACGTCAAAATCTCCCAATAAATAGAAACGGTAACTTTTTCAGTTACGAGGAAAATCAATGATCCAACGGACATCCGACCGTTTCACCACAGTCAATCCAATCGGTGAAAAAGAGCCATTAAAACCCTAGAATCTCTCTCCTGCCGTAAAATCCTCACTCATTCTCCAAATCAAACACCGTTCTTAAAATCACAATCCTCACCAAGCAAAGCATTTCTTCAAACAATCAAAATGGCTTCATCCTCTCAAACCTCCCTGTTCAGAACATTCAACATAGAGCAAAACAATATGCGAGCAAATCTAAATCCACCGGCTTACTCAAGCGATGTACAAATCATCATAGACGCATTAAGGTACTCGCCTCTCATGATAGCTCTCACTGAAGATGAAGAAATCACCAAAGAGACTCTTATGAATGTCTGGTCAACAATAAAAGTAAAAACTGAAACCGTGACAAAAAAGGTATGGATTGAAGCACTCATTGAAAACAAAGATCAATCCATAACAAATCTACAGTTTTCAGAAGAAGACTTTAGACAAGTTATTGACCTCAAAGCACCAGAAGACCCTGCTCAACCCCCAACTAAAACAGAAATTCTCAAAACCATCAATTTCTTGAACAAAGGAACAAGCTTTACCACAATCTCAGGAATAAACATCAATCAGCTAGAGAGAAAGTGGAAACTGATGATGCACACTCTCATCTACAGCCTAACGGCTAAAGCCGGTTCATCACATCAAGCTAGTGAATCAGTATACTCCATAACGGTCGCTCTAATCCAGAATAAAAGAATAGATTATGGAGCTATGCGGTGGAGGAATCTAGTAAAAAGAATTGAAGATAAACATAAGGAAAAGAAAGAAACTACCCACATTTCATTTATAAGATTCCTTTCTCTACTCATCTTCAAAAACTCATCTGAACCTGAACAACCAACCCCCAGACACAACCCACAAACATCCCACTTTCTCGAATCAGTCAATCTAAACAGAAATTCACCAGACTCTCCCACATCCAACTCCACCACCTCAGCCTATAAAGACTTCAACTTTAGCCTACCAAACTCACCTCCTCAGATCCTCATTCCTGAAATAGCCACCAAGCCCAGCCTGTTTGATGACTCTGAGAGTCATCACAAGACCAACAGTACCAACAAGTGGAGACTCAATGAGTCAAGGAAGCTTGGAAAGAATCCACAGGGATTGGTTCCCTTAGGATTCGACACATGAGCATTCCAAAAAGAATAATCAAACAACACATGAGTCTGAATCATCCAAGATAAAGACAATGAATGTGGAAGACCTAGAAACATCAGATATTTCTGGTCTTCTAGGCACTAACAAAACTCTCAACATAGAATCTGTTAGTAAAACTGCTGGACATGTGTTGTCCACTGGTATGTTAGAAGGAGAAAGATCATCTGTTGATCCAACTCCAAGCTTACCCAGTATCCTAGTCAAATCTGAACTCTTAGAGTTCCCTCAAACAATTCGAGAGAAAATATTTAATTTCAAAAGGGATAAGAAAATTAACCTTCATGAACTAGGAAAACTCAAATACTCAAACTCAGAAAAGCTCATGAAGGTGGAAAGTAACACAACTCTGAATACAAATCAGCTAAATAATCTAACAGATGAGCTAAAAATCTGGAAAGAAGAACTAAGAAGAAGCCATCAAGATTTTAAAAGACATTAACAAAAGTCTTCAAAAGCTGCAATCAGTAGACACAAGTGATGATGAACCAATCATTAAAAACTTCTCTACAGAATTAATGAACAAGAAAGACTCTTGAAGATATGAGCAGAAATCAAGCAAAGGAGGCTCAAGAAGTAATAAAGTTGGTCAGAAGCAACTTGACAAGAAATCAACTAACTTCAGTAAATCTGGAGATCAAACACTCTTTTCAAGAAGATCAGTTGAGAGAGATAGAAAGAGAATGGAAACAAAAGGTAAAAGGAACAGATGAGAAAGAAAGCTAATCACAATCCCTGTTCAACCTCCAACGAAGAAGACAAGACTTCAAGATAATGACCTAAGTGAAGACGAAGAAAAAGATCAACTCAAAAGGAAAAACTCAAAGAAATGCAGACCTCCATCTCAAGCTTATGAAGACATGCTTCCTCCCCCACCTCCTTCTTCTCCTAAACCACCAACAAAAACTGCCCAGAAAACAAATGCTTCTCAACCCCACTGCATCGGAACAACAAAGAAAGACCTAGCTAAACAAACTCAAATACAATCATCCTCATTAGCTGGATCTTTCATATCTGGATCAGTATTTGAAGATGATTAGACTGAAAAACAGAATATGCAAAAAGTCATCTGGGAAGAAGTCAGAAAGCTGCAAGATAAACTACTTAAAAGAGAAGAAGACGGACCCACAATGAGTCTTCTATCAAGAAAAGCTTTTGACAGAACCACCGGAATACTAGTTGAAGAAGATCCAAACTACACAATGCCTATAATTACAGAGTTCATAAAGATCAAAGCCCAACCAATAACAAAACACCTATGGGTAGATCACTTCAACTGTTACAGAGTGAAGACATGTGATAAAAGTATCAGGGAATTCACTGATTAAGACCTACAACAATTCAACCCAATACAGTTGGTGTCATTTATAAGGCACTTTTCAAATCAACCCTTAAAAACAGAAAGGGTAAGCACTGCTTTATACCAAGGAATTGAAGCTGGTAAAAGGATGTTCAGAAGACAAGCACAGGTGGATGTCGAATTAGCAAAAGAATTTGACATCCGTTTACTATTTTTAACAAAGCCAAATGAGATTATCCCTCCTGAAGTCTCATGGAGAGGATCCGGAATTGCATTTCTCAACCCAATCTCCGGTATATGCGTCAGAGATCATTCTAAAGAAAGAAGGTTCTTCAGGCTGAAACAAAAACAGAAATACACAAATCGGGCCTTAGAATTCATCTTATTTATTCTAGAGAAATGCAAGACAAACAACAACAGAACCAAGGAAGTGATCAAAGCAGAAATTGATGCCTTGATAAAAGAGAGAACAGTCTTTAGAGCCCTACTAGAAGAATGCATTAAGGACTACAACTTTGAAATTAACTCACTTACTGGTAGAGCAAAAATCATATAAGACTTGTTAAATTCTAAATTATGATAGACAAGACCACTTTTTCTGTAAGAAGATCAAATGAAGATGATCTGTGCACATGTTACTTTCTCTTTTTGTTTATTTTCTTCAAATACTTAGGGGGAGATTGTTAGAACACAATGTATATGTAATGGATAACAGTCAAGTATTAGAAGAAAAGATAAGATATATCCTCAAATGAGAAAGGATATGAAAAACTGTACGATATACAAATTTCTGTATTCATACAGAACTACTCCGGAAATTGCGAAGTAGTTTTGTATAGACAAAATTCTACAGAAATCCTCATTTCTGTAGAAGGCTTCTAATGGGAAGCATCAATAGTCTTCAAAGAAGAGTCCTGAAGGAGTTCTGGACTATCAAAAGATAAAGATTATGAGAAGAACAAATTCTACCTTTGTGTGAAGAACAAGCAAATTGAATACCAACTTGGCATTAATCACGAAAGCAGTTGAAAACAGTTGAAAAAGAGATAAATTGAATGTCTTCAATTTTATATCGATATACTCTGACACACTCGAAAATCAACCGTCCTCAACCACCTTCTCCAATGCAACTTGCTACATCTTCCTATAAAATAACAAGCTGACTTCACCAAACCAAGCAAGACATCAAGCATACAATTCAATATCTTCTCAAAGCAATTACAACATCACTCCCATAGAAACATTATTTCTGTTGATACATAGTTATACTATTAACTCGTGTAAACCATTATTTACATTTGAGATATAAAAAATAACCCTTTTATGAATTGCTTTCTTCCAATTTGATTTACTTTCCGCAACTTGTTTATCTTGTTTAAATCAAATTGTGACAACATTGTTAAAGAGCCCCTCACGGGACCCAACACTAGGATACCATATCCAGAGAGGCTTGAGAATGAAAAGATGGAAGAGCAGCACGGTAAATTCCTCGCGTTAGTCAAACAACTTCACATCAACCTTCCATTCGTGGAAGCTCTGGCATCAATGCCCAAATATGCCAAGTTCTTAAAAGACCTTAGCAATAAGAAGAAACTTAAGGAGCTATCCACAGTCACTCTCGACGAAAAGTGTTGACGGTTGATTTTCGAGTGTGTCAGAGTATATAGATATAAAATTGAAGACATTCAATTTATCTCTTTTTCAACTGTCTTCAACTGCTTTCGTGATTAATGCCAAGTTGGTATTCAATTTGCTTGTTCTTCACACAAAGGCAGAATTTGTTCTTCTCATAATCTTTATCTTCTGATAGTACTTGTTTATCTTGTTTAAATCAAATTGTGCCAACATTGTTAAAGAGCCCCTCACGGGACCGAACACTAGGATACCATATCCAAAGAGGCTTGAGAATGAAAAGATGGAAGAGCAGCACGGTAAATTCCTCGTGTTATTCAAACAACTTCACATCAACCTTCCATTCGTGGAAGCTCTGGAATCAATGCCCAAATATGCCAAGTTCTTAAAAGACCTTCTTAGCAATAAGAAGAAACTTAAGGAGCTATCTATAGTCACTCTCGACGAACAGTGCTCCGCTGATCTCCAAGAAAAGTTACCTGTGAAAATGCGAGACCCAAGGAGTTTCAAGATTCCCTGTTTAATAGGTAACACATTGGTTTGTAACGCTCTGGCCGATTTAGGAGCCAGTATCATTCTAATGCCCTATTTAGTCTACGAGAGAATGAACCTGGGGGAACCCACACCTACTCATATGACACTTCAACTCGCTGATCGATCAGTGAAGTACCCCAGGGGCATAGTAGAGAACCTGTTGGTAAAATTTGGTCATTTTGTCTTCCCTGACAATTTTGTCATCTTGGATATGGACGAGGATGAACATATCCCAATAATTTTAGGAAGACCATTGTTGGCCACATCTCGCGCTATCGTCGACGTCTATGATGGGAAGCTCACACTAAGAATGGACAATGAAGCTGTCACCCTTAACATCCAGGATTCCATGAAATGCCAGGACGACACTTGCTATTTCCTCGACTCTATCATGACCACTGTTGGCAGCATGCTACACAATAATTGTAGCAAGAATCAAGAGGACTCTCAGACCCTTAACAGGGTTTATCAAGAGGTAGAGATGGTAGCAGGATCAGAGCAAGAGCATAAAGAAACAGTCATAGAAGAGGCTCCACTCGAGCTAAACCACTCCCATCGCATCTAGAATACACTTTTCTAGACAAGCAAGGCAAACGACCTGTGATTATAGCCTCTCACCTCGAAGCCAAGCAAAAGAAAACTCTTCTGGAGGTTCTGAAAAAGCACCAGCAAGCCATAGCATGGAAGATATCAGAAATCAAAGGAATAAATCTAACATTCTGTACTCATAAAATTCTGATGGAAGAAGATTTTAAACCGGTAGCTCAACATCAACGAAGGTTGAACCCAAATATGCAAGAAGTGGTAAAGAAGGAGGTAATCAAGCTTATAAACGCAGGTTGAACCCAAATATGCAAGAAGGTTGAACCCAAATATGCAAGAAGGTTGAACCCAAAAGGGTGGCATGACGGTAGTCACGAATGAGAAAAATGAGTTGGTTCCCACCCGCACAGTGACCGGGTGGCGAGTATGCATTGACTATCGAAAGTTAAATGACGCTACTCATAAAAACCACTTTCCTCTCCCCTTCCTCGATCAGATGTTGGAAAGGTTGTCGGGAAAGCAGTATTACTGTTTTTCTTGACGGGTTCTCAGGGTACTTTCAGATCCCCATCACTCAAGAGGATCAAGAGAAGACAACGTTCACATGCACTGTCGGAACTTTTGCTTATAGGCGTATGCCTTTTGGGCTCTGCAATGTGCCATCGACCTTTCAACGATGTATGGTCGCAATCTTTAGCGAAATGATCGAGGAATCCATGGAGGTCTTCATGGATGACTTTTTAGTCTATGGGGACTCATTTGAGACATGCTTAAAGAATCTTGAAAGAATGATGGCCAGGTGTGGGGAAACAAATCTGGTGCTCAATTAGGAAAAGTGCCATTCTATGGTCACTGAGGGTATCGTGCTTGGTCATAAAATATCTAAAGCAGGGATTGAGGTTGATAGAGTAAAGATCGAAAAAATCATCAAACTCCCTCACCCTACCAATATCAAAGCTGTCAGGAGTTTACTGGGTCATGCGGGGTTTTATCGCCGCTTTATCAAAGATTTCTCTAAAATTACTCGCCCCATGACCCAATTGCTTGAAAAAGATGTTCCATTCAACTTCTCCCCTGACTGCATTCGTACCTTCGATCTAATAAAGGAGAAATTGGTGAAATGCTCCCATTATGATGGCATCTGATTGGTCGCTGCCATTCGAGCTCATGTGCGACGCAAGCGACCATGCCGTTGGAGCAGTCCTTGGGCAACGTAAGGACAAACGATTCCATCCGATCTATTACGCGAGTAAAACCCTTGATGATGCCTAAGAGAATTACACCACTACAGAAAAGGAGCTGCTGGCTGTGGTCTACGCATTTGATAAATTCCGCTCCTACCTTGTTCTCTCGAAAACATAAGTCTTCACTGACAATGCAGCGATCAAGTACCTATTCAACAAGCAGGATGCGAAGCCACGTCTGATCAGATGGATCTTGCTGCTCCAGGAGTTCGATATTGAAATCATTGATAAGAAGGGAGCAAAAAATGTCGCTGCAGACCACTTATCTCGTCTGGAGAACCCTGAAGTCCAGAACACGGAGCACAAGATCAACGAAAAATTCCCATGTGAATCACTGTTTTCCATCTCTGCTCATGAAGGCCCCACCAAAGAAGATGGAACCCCGTGGTTCGCATATTCCGCAAACTATTTGGCTGGGAATGTTGTTTGGAAAGGCATGACGCATCAGCAACGCCGTAAATTCTTCACAGACGTAAAGTACTACATTTGGGAGGATCCATTCCTCTATCGCACAGGAGCTGATCAAGTCATCCGTTGTTGCGTTTTCGGCAAGGAAGCACACAGAATTCTACATCATTGTCTCGACGGGCCGACAGGAGGCCACAATGCCGCCAACAATACGGCAAGAAAAGTACTAGAACCCGGTTTCTACTGGCCCATAATCTTTAAAGATGCCCATGAACTTGTGAGAGGATGTGACGCATGTCAAAGGGCTAGAAACATCTAAGCCAGAAATGAGATGCCACAAAACCCCATTCAGGCCTACGAAATATTTGACATCTAATATTTGACATCTGGGGTATTGACTTCATGGGACCGTTTCCGTCATTATATGGAAACAAATATATACCCGTCGCCGTCGATTATGTCAAAATGGGTAGAGGCACAAGCCCTCCCAACTAATGATGCGCGAGTCGTCACAAAATAATTAAAGAAATTATTCGCATGCTTCGGTACACCAAAGGCCTTAATTAGCAACCGAGGCACTCATTTCTGCAACGCTCAGATGGAGAAACTATTGAAGAGATACAGGGTGAACCAAAGACTAGCAACACCCTACCACCCATAAACTAGTGGGCAGGTCGAGGTGTCTAACAGAGGAATTAAACGTATCTTAGAAAGGACATGCAGTGTTCATCGAAAAGACTAGTCCGAGAAGCTCGATGACGCGTTGTGGGCTTTCCACACAGCCTACAAAATACCAATCGGCACAACTCCATTTAAGCTTGTGTACGGAAAGTCGTGTCATTGCCCGTAGAACTAGAGCACAAATCGTATTGGGCGATGCGCACAGTGAACGCAAAATTGATGAAATTGGGTGAGGAGCGTCTCCTGCAATTAAATGAGCTGCAGGAGTTGAGAGACGTAGCATACGAAAGCGTCAGACGTTATAAAGATAATACGGCAAAAATGCGTGATAAAAAACTCAAGGAGAAGAAAGAGTTCAAGTATGGGGATCGTGTATTGCTATACAACTCGTGTCTGAAATTGTTTCCAGGAAAACTGCGCTCTAGGTGGAGCGGTTCATATACTGTCACACAGGTATTCTCGTACGAAACAGTGGAGATAGTGGGTGAGGTCGGAAACCCATTTAAGGTTAATGGGCATAGATTGAAACGATATATCGAAAAGCCCGTTAACCGAGCTTACGTGGAAGATATGAGCTTCCAAAAGCACCCTGAATAATTCGCAGGGGCTGAGTTGAGCTAAAGACTCGTTAATAAATTAAGCGCTTAGCGGGAGGCAACCAGTGCTTCTGTATTTGTTATTTAAATTTTTTTCAAATTTTATGTGGTTTTGTTAACTTTATTTTGCAGGAATTGGATTAGCAACCAGGTATGTAATTCTTCAATAATTAATCTTATATGATAACATGCTAGGATTGCTAGGAAAATTTCCGTTAGTAAAATTTTTGTGCTCTACATTTTTGTTTCTTGTCTATTTATATATTATATTTATTTATATATATTATATCTATTTATTTATGTATATATATATATATATATATATATATATATATATATATATATATATTCGTAAATTCATTTCACATGCACCGAACGCTTTGAATATATATATGTGTATATATATATATATATATAAATATATAACATAAGTATAATAAATATAAAAAAATCGAAAAATTAACCTCTCACGGCTTGCCAGGCCGTGAGAGTCGATTCACGGACACACAAGCCTGGAAAAGGGGAGTCGGTCACCGAGGCCAGCTGCTGTCATCGATAACAAGCAAGACCAAGGATTATCACGGCTTGGTCTTATCCGTGAAACAAGGGATCAGGGCTTGCAGGCCTTGACTTATTTTTTGACATGATTCTGGTCCCCTTCTTATAAAACAACCAAACTCTCAACCCTACCTCATCCCACACCCGACGGTTCTCCCCCTGCACACCTGGAACTCCTCCTTCACGGCTTTCTTGCTCACGTCACCGATCATCGTCATCCACACGTCATCAAGGTACAATCTTCGTCCTCCATTATTTGATTTCGCTACCCCTGTTATTGTCTGCTCACTATGAATCGAACTCCCATCCTCATTCAAACCCAGAATCTCTTTTGTTTTTAAAATCAAAGTATGGGGATGGTAACTCAAAAAAGAAACAGGGTAGCAATAGGTCTTCAAAAATCCTAATTGTTTTCACCCAATTTCCACCCCAAACCCCCCCCCCCCCGTTATTTTTTTAAACTAGGTCTCCATACCCATCACGATTTCTGTGCTAATTGTACAAAATATGTATGGGGATGTCTTTGGGAGATGAAACCGAGCATAATGGGCGAAAACCCCATCGATTTTTGTCATTAAACGAGCACATTGCATTTTTTTCCAAGTCTGATGGAACCCACGGTCTGCAGGCCGTGGGTTGGTCTCTCACGGCCTTGACCAAACCGCGACATTCCATCACTGGTGAAACATGCTTCCCACGGGTTGATCTGGCCAGACCCAGGCCGTGACCTACCTCTCACGGCCATCCCAGGCCTTGACTTTCTTCTGATCAGCAACAAAAACTTTAATTTTTAGCATTCGGCGAGTCTTTTTCCGTATTATTTTCAATCATACGACCCGCCTGAGACCGCTGAACATATTTTTTTTCTCTCGGACTTCAATATCTGAAGATTCGGGTCAAGCCATCATCATTACTCATTGTTTTTAATGCTTATTACCTCCCATCTTTCATGTTGCAGAAATGCCTCAGCTTCAGTGGTACTTGCAATTTGATGCAAACGAGGCCAGGGAAAGAAGATGCCTAGAAAAGAGGGAGAAGTTTCTGAACAAGCCACTGTTAGAGAAGAGGGTGGTCAGTTGGACCTTAATGGAAACACTAGGACAAATAGATAGGGGATTGGTGTTATTGGACAAGTTTTGGCAGCGGCTCTTCGAAATCAGGAAGAGCCAGTACAGGGAGATGGTGATCGAATTCTACTCAATTTTCACCTTTGTTTACCCTTTCAATACTTATTCGCTGAAGATAGGGTGAAATTTTGATTAGGAGGTGAGTGGAGGAGTATGTCTGTCGTCCAATTCGTGATTGCCACTGGTATTTACACAGAGGAGAAGGTCCTGACTAATTCTTTCACTGGAGTTCTGCTTGCCTTCCCCAACAATCAGGATCATGTTACATTTTGGAGTCAAATCGGGGAAGGCGCTTATGGTGCTCAGAACACCAAGAGCACCCAATTCCGCGATCCTCTCGACATGTATTTTCATCGTGCCATTACAGGAACAATTACTTCCAGGCACGATGCTGGATCTGTTTCTATCAGAGATTTGTTTTTCCTACATTGTATGCATGGAGGGGTCAATTGCAACTTGGCATACTGCCTGTTGCATCAGTTTACACGGTGTGCCGGAATCAAATCGAATAGTTGGTTGGTGGGTGGTGCTATCATTAGCCTACTAGGCACACACTTTGGGGTTCGAAAGCGTGGTTGCACGAGGAGTGTAGGGGTGAAAGAGGTGGATCTGGCAATGTGCAAAAGGATGACTATGACCACACAGATCAGGCCTTACAGGTTCATTGATAATGACAAACGAGTTTGGGACCCATTGCCACCAGTGGGGGAAGAAGCAGAAAAAGAACAACCAAATGAACAGGTGCAACAACCACCCATCCCCACATACACACCCGCCTCTGAAGCAGGCCATTCTGGGGCCCTCACTTTTGATGAGTAGATTGAGAACCGAAGTTGGGAGGGCCTGTTGGAGGCATTAGATCACCTGGTGCAGAAGCAGTGGAACCATAGGGTGCCTGAAACAGAGGATGTCCATGATATTCCCCAGCCCACTTCTACTGATGTCTTGGCTCGCATCTCTCAGCTGTAGGCTCACATAGATAACAGGTTTGGGGATCTGACCCAACACTTTAATCAGCAGATCACTAACCTCCGATACCAACCAGAACGCGAGTTTTACTCGCGTCAATGATCAGATTCGGGAGCTGTGCAAGACATTCTGGCCACCACGCAGGCCAGGGCGTCCCCGAGTATGATGATATGCCCAGGGCTCCACACCAACCGTCTCTATCTGATTTCATGCCCCACTTCCCATAGGGGGTGTCCATGCCTTTCCACGTAGCCTTATTATATTTATGTTGGTTTTTGGAACTATGTTTGGTTTTTGGTACTATTTCCTTTGGTTTGGTCTGGTGTTTTGGATTATAAACTTTGTTGGATTTTTTATGTCGGCTATGTGGTTTGTGATGGAATGCATTATGACTCTTATTACTATTTTCTGGCTTATTGTGTTTAATGCTTTTTATTTTTGTTTGTGGTGTGTTTTCCTCTCTGTATATTTCTCTAGTATTGTATATGGTGATGAAACTCTGGCTTGAAGTATAGTATTGCAATAACAAGGTGTTCGATGTGTGCGGAAGTGAGAATATTAGGCAATCACTAAAATCAAGGACTTTCTTTTATCCAACCCTTTTGTTTATTTCTATTTTTCTGCATTGAGGACAATGCAATCTTCTAAGTATGGGGATAGCAAAGGTTGGCTAAGCATATAGAATATAACTCCCTCACCACATCAAAAGTCTGAAAGGGTTGGCTAAGCATATAGAATATAATTCCCTCACCACATCAAAAGTCTGAAAATCCCTATCTCACATGACACGAAAGTATACTGTTTTTAACATAATTCATAGATAATTTATTTGTGCCTTATCGTGTTTGCGAGTTGCAAGAACAGTTTTCCTCAAAGGTTTATTTTTATAAAAATCACATGATCAAAGTTCTTCGATCGAGTTTTGTGAACCAAGAAAAACCCTTTCACCCGATTTCCCTTGTGAGATTAGCCTACAAAAGAAAAAAAAATATATTTAGGTGAAAAATGAAAAAAAAAATTCATAGTTACGAGGGATGTCGTATGTCTAAAACATATTCTAGGTTTATGTTGAGACCGTGTTAAAATAATCGCCTTGAGTCGTTATGGATCTTTTCCGGGTCATCAACTGGCCGAAGATACTAGACTTTCTGCATGATTCCAGTATATATATATATATATATATATATATATATATATATATATATATATATATTAGTCTTGTATTGAAAGGTTGATAACCCTAATCAAGCTAAAGAAAAAAATATATGAATACATAACAATGAAAACTATGAAATGGCTGAACGTTTGAGTATCCCCCTCCATTCTTTGGTCGGATCCCATAACGAACTCGGCGGCACGATCGTATATATAAACCCAAGAAACACTTGGATATACTTGACTTGAGCGTTCACTTCAAATACTATACCCATAGGTCGAGTGAATTGGTGAGTAGAGTGAAGAAAAAAAGAAAAAAAATGGTTCACATCATTTGGTTGAGAGTTGTGAGTTTTCAAAAATCATTAAAACTTGCGAGGATGTAAACCCTAGTATTGATTGTAAATCTCGTGGACCGAATATGTACACCTAGATGTCTATGTGCTTAAGATAGGGTTGTAGTACTGTCGAGATTAAAAATGATTGATTGGGGACAAGCAATGTTTAAGTATGGGGATGTTTGATGAGTGTGGTTTTGGATATTAAAAATGATGATTTTCGGGTCAAATACGGGGGAAATATATGCTAAAAATTGTTAAACTGTGAACGTTTCTGATAAATATTTGGTATTGTATTTATATTTAGCCATGAACTCTTGTTTAAATCTGATTTATTTATGTTTGAGCATTAAAATGGTTGGCTAAAATCATCGTATAGCTTAGGCGAGGCGAATCCAACCATGGTTTGACTTTGTATCGTATCGGTTTTGCTTATATTTTGCATTTATGAAGTAAACGTTATTATTGATTAATTTGGTTGATGAATTGAATTCTTATATCGTCTCTAGTCAATCAATCTCTGGTCTTGTGGAACCCTAACCCTATCTTGCAAGCCATCTATCGTTAGGAGACTATTGTATAGCCAAATAACAAAATCTGCGGCGTACGCGTGAACTAGAAATAGTCACGATCATCAGGGAAACCCTAGAATTCGATTAGGAGTCCACCATAGAGTTTGATGAGAAATCACCTTACCCTTAGCTAGTAGATACCCTTGCCATTGTCAAGTAGCCAAGCATTCACCGATAGGTCGGGTCTGTTCCTGATTGGTCGTGTCTAGGACCTGCTAGGTCAACCTATCAACCCAATCATAACCGCTTCACAACTCTAGGACCGTTAGGGCCATACCTATCCTAACCCTTCGACCAGTTGTGACTTGAGCCACCGATAACTCGGGACCCAGCCTAGGACACTTCATAAAACCGCAACCTTATCAGTACTTCACCATGGACCAGTAGTAACCTCAAGGGCGTGTCTATAACCCTAAAAGTGAACCTATCCATAGGAACTAGGTAAGCCTTGTCAGGACCCCAGTTCACCTCAGAGATAAGTTAGAACGCATTACTGATACACTTGTCAAACCTAAGTTGGAGGAGCCATGCCTAAGTGATCCTTTAGCAATATCTGCTTTTCAACAACATTTTAATCACTGTCATTTTCAGTCAATTTTAGTTTTCCAAATTGAAATTCAACTTTCAAAAATAAAATATAATCCGGCTAAATTGTTAATCGACTGTTTTCAACAATTCCATGTCTCTGAGGTTCGACAACCCGGTGTTTACCAATACTGTGCTACGCACGACATGTATACTTACCTTAGTGTGTTGGTATAGTCCCCTGGTGAATAACCAGTTGTATAATTTAAAATTTGATAGTGTAAGGACCTACTTTTTATATACACTAAATGACACATCAGCTTACAACTAGCAAGACTCCAAGGTGATGGTGGTAATCGATGTTGGTGGTGACGGCGGGTGATGATGGTGATGATGGCAGCCGATGATTGTGATGGTGGTGGTGGAGTTCGATGATGATAATGGTGGTGGGTGTTGATGATGGCGATGGCGATGGACGATGATGATGGTGATGGTGGTGGTGGTTCAAGGTTGGCAACGGGAGAGGGGAGGCGGGGCTCCAGCGGCGGCGGCTGGGTGGTGCTCAGCGTCGAAACCAGCGGTAGGAGGGAGGGGTGGCAGACAGTGTGGAGTGGAGGTGGTTTTGTAATGGTGGTTTGAGTGTGTGAATGGTTTTGATGGTTTGGTGGTATGTACCATTTAAACACATGGTTAAAATCTCTGGTTGGATCTTGCAAGATAACTCACCAACCATAGTTAGGTTAGTTAGTTAACCTAGGTTACGATGTAGGGTTAAGGATATTTAGATGGTTTAAGTAATTATGTGGTATTTGTTTTTATAAAAACTAACAACTTTACCCGAATATTTTATGAAACTACAAAATATAAAATGCAACGTTTCCATAAAATATCCACTAAAAAGTTGACAGAATCTTTGAACATCCAAAAATTGTAAAAACGGTTGTTGGGTCGGTGTAGTTCGTGTCGGGCCGGTATGCGGGGCTTTCTCTGATTTTCGCGCGGTTTGTCTTGTTATTCACCAAAATTAGTAGGGATCGATATGTTTGAGTTTTAAATTGTCGGTTGACTCGTCGGGTCATGTTTTTGGGAGCGGTTCGTTCGTTTCACGTTATTGGGCCGTGTCGGGCCCAATTCGGTATATGGGCAATTCATACCGAATCGTTCTACCGTTTTGGTCGAGACAAGTTTCTAAGTTAATTACGAGGCTTCAATATTGATTAACAATTATTGTTTTGGTTAATTAGTTATTTAGAAATTTTAGTTTTATTTATTTTATTTGTTTGCGTACCGCGTTCAGAAAATAAATAACTATTTTGATTCGCTTCGAGCTCGAATATTTTACAGTGTTAAAACTAATTAAAGTTTTAAATAAAAGGTTCGCTCAAAGGCTTTGTCGAGTTTCGGTGTGATTTTCTCACGACACTGTTTCGGTAAAATATAAAAGTCATTTTATATTTTTATTTTTCTTGTTATTAAAGTTCCACCGATCATATGGTGAACTTTTCCTTTTGTTATGGGTTTGTTTTTCCAATTCGAACGTGAGCATTCGTCAAGGGTGGACGTTTACGTGCACATGATTTACTAATATTACTACTTGTATATATATATATATATATATATATATATATATATAGTTAAAGTACAGGTTTGACCCGGTATTTTCTGACGGGTTCTCACATTCTCCCCTAGTTGAAAGAATTTTGTCCCGAAATTTAGTTCTGAGTACTAAGGGAGGCGACATTCGTGAATAGGCGTGGGTACTTTCGACGCATTTGATTCTCACGTTCCTAGGTGTACTCTAGGACTCGTTGAGAGTTCCAACGTACCTTTACGATGGGAATGCGGTTATGCTTTAGTCCTTTGACCTCGCGGTCAAGGATTTCTACGGGCTCTTGATAAACACTAAATTATACCTATTTTTATTATCAAATTTACTCACTTATCGGGGATAAACCTAACTACTAACATCAAAACAAGTCGATTTTGTTTTCTTTTTAGTTTCTCAGGTTTTTTGAGGTTCAAATACCAAAAGAAGCAGAATCTTGCAGAAAAGTGAAGAAAATGCTAACTTTGTAGAAAACCAGCCTCAACACAGCCCGTGTCCAACCCGGATCCACCTCTGATTCAGCATACTCGTGCTCTTGACATAGCACACCCCATGCCGCTGACCTCCCTGACACAGCACGGCCTGCGCACAGCCTAGCACGGCCCGTGTCACTGAAGACAGAAGAAGATAAAAACCTGCCGCCTGACACAACACGCCCCTTGCCCAGCCTGGCACGCCTCGTGCCGCTAACCAGATTTTGCTATAAAAGCTTGCCTCACCTAATTTCTCAACTCGCTCAATTCTTTCCTCTTCTCTCCCACTTTTAGATTAGTCGAGCCACTTGGCGTTTTTAGAGTCTTTAAGTATGTTAGAGTTTGTAAGAACTGTAACCAGTATTAGTAAATGAAAGCATTTTGTCTATGGAATTCTTCGTTTACTACCTGTCACATCTTTAAGCTAGTTAGCAATGAACAGCTCAAATCTTACACTTGAAGGGAGGTAACTAACATTTAACGAGTACTCGAGTTATATTTACAGAGTTGTTTTAAGGTGTGTCTAATGACTTTGTGAAAACCCTTTTTATTGAAAGTGTATTACTGATTTTCCGAACCAAGCGTGCTCTACGTATCACAGACCATTTGGGGAGTTGAAATCCCAAAGGCTGGACTTGTGACACCCGGTCGGGGGATGATGCATGATCCAGAAGGTGACTCGCGCCCCATGCTACATGATACGTTCGAGGTCCTTATGTCTATGTAAGCAAACTCGGCTGACCACGAAAGTGCGGGCTGAAAGTATTTGGTTGGGAATGGAAGTTGGTAATATTTTATCACTTCACGGAAGCCGAGATGGTACGTGTTTGTGAACTTGGCTCTGGCTACGCCGGACGTGCATGCGCGAGAGCAGTGCATGGAAGAAACGGACCTTAGTCCCTTAAAAAGATCATTTTCATAATAAAATAATCCGTCATGCAGGGTTGTTACCCTGCTGGTTGATGACGGCCTGTCGAGTACGGTAAGTCGGCCGGTTTGAGGGACCCCGTAAGTAAGTGCCATTACACTACTTTGTTTGTTTATCAGTGGCACCTTCCACGACGTTCGTACTCCTCATAGACGATTGATCGTGGAGATGGTGAATCAGCCTGAGATTCCGAAAGGTGGTTGGTCTTCCGCTGATAAACAATCTTAAAGCAACGTTATAACGCAATGACTCGATTACAAGTTAATGGTATGTTTCTCCAGTCAATATTGACAATGACTACTTAAAACTTAAAACCCATTGTATATATATATATATATATATATATATATATACATATATTATTAACCTATTTTCTAAAAACCAAAAGATAGAGTTTGGTTAATCGTCAACAAAGGTTGAGTATTGGGAGCTCTCATTTTCCATTGTGTCCTGATTGACCCCGATTCAACTTACCTCTAATATACTACCCACGATGGGTATACTTGCCCGTGTAATGTGGTGAAATGGTAGTTGTTAAGTAAATTAGGTATTATAAATTTAAAAGCTTCAGCTGCTACACAGGTTTGAAAAACTGCCATATTTTCAGAACACCTCAGCACCCACCAGCTCTTCTACAAAGTGAAGGGTTTTGTCGAATTGAGTTTCGTCAAGTGGGACGATGACTGTTTTGTAGGATAAACATTTCTTTAGATTACAGACGTGAAAAACGTTATGAACACTACTTAACTCGTCGGGTAGGAGTAGTCATAGTCGACTGGGTTAATTGTTTCAATGATTTCGAAAGGACCGATGTAACGAGGGTTGATGTCACACCCCCAAAACTCCACGTGCGGAATACCTTCGCAGGGAGCGTGAAAAACCAGAATCGCAGTTCATTAGTTACACCAAACGACCAGTAATTAATAAAAATGTTTCATATTTCATTAAAATATATATTCAGAGTTTTACAAATGCGGAAGCGTAAATACAAATAAAAATCTAAGTAAAAACATCATCACCCAAGGTGACGTGACTTGTCCAAAGACATTAAAAGTGTTTCAAAGACTCATGCATGCGTACTCGTGATACTCGAACGTCCACAACCTGAGAAACAACATACTAAAAAGTGTCAACACAAAGATTGGTGAGTTCAAAGATTTATCAGTTCAAAAACAGTTCTAGTGGATTGTTTAACAACAGTCCCAGTTCAGTGTAAAAAAACTGTTCATCGACAGTTCAGGTTTAAGTTCAAGGTTGACTGTTCAACAACAGTCCAAATTCAGTTTAAAATCCAGATAATATATCAATAGCTAGCTCGACAAGTTCAATTATGCCTCGTTAAGACTAAGAAGTATATTACACCCGTTCGATATCCGATCGTGCCAGCGCGACTGACTCTGGTGGGGCGGTCAAACCCATTCCCGTTGATGCCACATTAACAGTAACTTTAAAAGTGAGGACTATTCAATAAGTGTGCTGTTAGTGCAAAATATGTGTGACGTGTGTGTATTCCAATTAGTGTTGTTAGTAGATTTAGTTAGAATAGTTAAATCAAGTTAGAGGGTAGTTTGTGTCAATCTATTAAAGTTGAGGGACTTGGCGTGTTATATATTATCTCACATATATAAGATATATGAGATAACAAACAACGAACATAAGTTTAACGAATTTCCGAACTACATCCGAATTTGATCCGAAGGGAGGCCGAACCTGAAGTTCGGCACTCACAAACTTGTTTCCTATATAAATGAAGCTTGGAGTTCGGAGGCGACAAGCTCTCGGTTAACCGTTTTCACCGAGTTCAAATCACAAGAGGAGAGTTTTTGATTTTGTTTTTCTGCAAGTTATGTGTTTAGGATCATGATTAGAGACTATAAACGAGTTCAAATCATGTAATCGTTGATCAATTCGAGCTATAAACCGAGTTATATTTACAATTTTGTGTTCTTGAGTTCGGGGTAAGTTTCGGTCCAAATTAGGTGTACAAATCACTAGATCCGACGCTCTATGAGTTTTCATGTGCCACTATCATTCAAGTGATATAATTATCTAACAGTTCAAGTGTTTGCATGTTAATCTCCCCCAACATGATTAAAATAGGTAAAAGGGCCCGTGAAACTAGAAGGTCTTGTGTACTCTACCAAACACCTAACGAGCATACATACATAAGTGTGTGTTCAATCGAAAAACGATTAAGTCTAGACCAACGGTGAAAGATAGACAACATGAACTATGACTTGACGAAGGTCATAAAGTCCAAAACGAGTCGAAGATGACAGATAGCCAAAAATCATGACGATTACAAAAGTCGACAGAAAATAAAATATATTATTAACTAATAATATACATCCATAAAATCGGATAATAAAATATGTTTATATATATAAATATATATACATCACCAAATAGACAATATGTTGATAACGAGTACTTAAAATATAACTATATATTTATTCATATAAATATATATCTAACGTTTAGAAAGTTTATACCGCAAAATACGTATAATTATAATTATTCGCTTACGGATTTTCTACACAAACGTAGAGACTTATAAAATGTTTCATTTATATTTATTTAATACCAAGGTATATATATATAGGTGAAAGTTCAAATACAAAGGGTTTTTTCCGTGCGAAGGAAGGAGAGGCCGACGCGTGACGTTTTCTTTCTGGACGCGGAGGGGCATATTTGTCAATTAAAAGTTTTTTAATTAAAATAGACGGTAGATAACGTCACAGCGTGTGTTTTTTAATTAGATATCGTTGCGTTATTGTTGTAAGGTGTTTTATATCGAGTTTCTTCATGCGTCAAAATAGAAACAACATGCGTGATTATAGAAAGTCAATTTTTTAATTTTTTTAACTTATGTTCATGTTTTTTTTCTTTTTGTAAGAGTTTTTCTATTTGAGTTATTTATTTAATAATTACGTAATTTTATTTTTTTGTATTTTTCTGTTTTTACTGTTTTGCGTGAATATTTGTATTTTTTGCGTTTTTAATTATATGCCGTTGCGTGATTATTGTAACCTTAATTTAAGTAGTCTTTTTTTAGTTTTTAGACTAGAGTTTTCTGTGTTTGTGTGATAATTATAATATGTGCGTAATTTGATATTTGTATTAACGTTTTTTAATAAATCCGTAATTTTATCTTTTGCGTGTATTAGTTTATAGTTTGCGTAATTTTAAATCGAATTATTTTTTGTATATTACAGGTTAGTTTTTTTTAATAATTATTTTTTGATGTGTTTTTGATTTTTTATAATGTGCATAAATTAAAGTAAACATAAACCAACATAAATAAACAATAAAAATTAAGAAATACAAAAATTATTATTATTATTATTATTTGATAACATGATACATTTCTACTGATAAGCTTGTAACAAAGACTTTTTTAACTTAAGAGAGGCACTCATAGCCTCGAGTATTTTGTTTATTGTTTCCATCTGCTCCATATCCGTTTTGTCCTGGTCTATCATGAACAAACGGACAATGTCTTTAAGTGAATTCTCTGGCAGACAGCTTATCTTCTGTGCGATTTCGTACCTTGCTTGCGTGTTTTCTTGGAGGCTTTTGAAATTTTGTTCAAGGACGTCTATCAGCAGCTTCTCCTTGTACTCCAGCATTATTTGCCGAGTTAGTTTCTCCTTGAGCGCGTTGTTGTTGGCTTCTGTGGTGTTGGAGGAAGATGAAGACATTTTTTCGTTATTAGTGTTTTTTGTGATTTGATGTTTAATTGAATGAATTGTGTTTGCGTGATTTCAAAATGCAATCGAGTGCCTAGTTTTATAGACGGTGGATGATGAGATTCGTCTGGTATTAAATGCGTCACCTGTTTTTTTTATATATTACCGTGTTAACGGTGGATGATTTAACTTTTTCATTTTTTTAGTTAATTATGTAATTTTTTTAATTGTATCCGACGTTTCATTTCCCCTCCATTTTTCTGTTCTGTATATATATATATATATATATATATATATATATATATATATATATATATATATATTATGTCTTTCTTCATGCACATCCCGTATTCGACGCACAAAGTCCCCAAATCTCCCACATATCTCAGAGCTAAATTCAATCTTCTCATCCTTTTAACATAAAAAAATGGCTTCTTCTTCATCGAACCCTAACTTTGCGTCTAAAAACGCAGTCATGCAATTTGTTGAACAAATGCATGCGAAAGAATCGAAGGATGATCGAATAATGCGTAATTCTTTCGCCATGATTAGTAGTCTTGCTGTCAACAACATCCAAGGCCACATCAGGATGCTCAAGGAGTTTGTGGATGAGCCGGAGTTCGCGATGAAAGACGTTGCTGCTGAGTATATTACTCAGCAGCTGGAGCTGAAGAAGGAGATTCATTCCCTCCTTAGTGGTGTTGTCGACAACACCATTAATGTCACACCCCGGTCAACGGATTTGGGTGTGAGCGAGACGGAATCATAGTCGCAGATATACAGAACAACTTCTACTAAATTCAAACGTCATTTAAAACATAACACCATTTATGTTGCAGCGGAAAGTTGTGGTGAAATGATAATGTCTTACATTTGAATAAAAGTCTTGGATTGATATTGAAATCATAAATCAGTTTATTTAAGATAGGTCGGGACTACGACTCCAGTGAAGCAGGGTCGAAAGTTACAGTGAAGCCCCATTTGCACGTCTTCCATGATAAGCTTAGATACCTGAGAAATCATGAGTTTAAAAAGGTCAACATAAAGTTGGTGAGGTTCACAGGTTTATGATTCTATGGTAAGTTTGTAAAAACAGTTTACAGTATGTTGGAATGACAGTATATGGTATGTTGGAATAACAGTTTACGGCATGTTGGGATAACAGTTTACGGCATACTTAAATGTTACGTTGGTTTACTGTCGTGGTTGTAAGATCCTACCATGAACCTCAAATTCGAATACTAACGGATTACCCACTCATGGCATTCTATCCCAAGAATACCGAACAGGCGAGAATAACTGACGTGTACCCCTTGACAATGTACGAAGTCAGGATTGGAGCTACCAATCTGGGCAGGGTTGTCAACCCAAATAGATCTATTCACTAGTTATCGTTTCGAGCAGAACTAATCGAATTCAATTAATAGTGGGATTTCAGTTGTACTAACGTTTATAACGATAAAGTACCAGTTGTTTGGGATACGGAATGGAACATGTAGTCAAATGGCTAACAGGTAAACCATAACATTAAGTAAAAAGCATTTTATCAGTTCATGATTTCTCCCCCATAAGTGTAAAACAGTTGTAAAGAAAAGGGGCCGTGAAACTCACATGATTCAGTGATGATGATGGATTACCGAGTGGCAACTAGCAAGTAAAGTCCTAATAAAACATAAGACAATATGCATAAGGGTCCACATAATCATTTGAGTAACGAACGTTACCCAAATGATACCGGTCAAGTCTTGACGTATAATCCCGTTTGTAGCGTTTGAAAACCCGTTAGTTAATCAGTTTACAAAATCAGTAAATGCAATCGTTCACATATAAGGGCATTTAATGTAAATAAATACACGGAATGAACATGCGATAACGTAACATGAAGACCAGTTCAATCAAGTATTAAACATCGTTTTAAATAATAATATTTATTATTATTTTTAAGTTCGCTCGATCGATTGAAATAAATAATCGCGTTGAGTTATAATATATATAACTAGGGTTCATAATTATTGATGAAATAATTATTCTAACTTGTCGAAATAACTTTATTAAATTATTACAAGTTAGAGATTGAGTGATTAAACACAAGTAGGTAAATATTAAAGGTTATTTTAATATTAAACTCATGTTTTTAAAATTAGGGTTTTGAGTTAATGTAAATATAATTATTATTAAAATAATTATATTAACAAACTAAAATGATTTTAACTCAAATTAGGGTTTCTAAAATTCATAAGGATAATTATTTGTTGGAAATAATTATCTACGTTGTGTTACGTCGTAGGACGTTTTAAATCGTTTAAGGATTTCGTTTCAATTTCAAACGTTTAAAAATAAACATTTGATTTAGTTAAAACGTTTTGATTATTTTAATAATAAAAAATGTTTAAAATATGTTTTTCATAATTTCTATAAGTCTTTTGATTTTATTTTTATAAAATCATTTCTAAATAACTTTATTTATAAAATAAAGCCAAGGTTTTAAATTAAAGACTTTTTATAGAAAATTCTCCAACATGAAATATCTTCCATTTTTATATAAAATCCAGAGATTTTATACTTTTTATGTCAAGTGACATAAATATGTTCTTTTTTTTCATTTTTAATGTAAAATATATTTATATATATTTTTATCCATTTTATTTTCTATAAAATCTAAAACAAGCATTTTAAGTCTTGTGTTTTTAGATATTATATTTTTATAAAATGTGTCCATTTTTTATATAATAAATTCCATTGTGACATTTTATGGCTATATTTATCCAAGATAATTGTTATTAGCATACAATAATCCATACACAAGATGATTTACAACTAAAATCACAATTAACAACTCCAACAATTTATAATTTACTAAATCATGATAATAACAATTATTAATCATGTAAAATTATTATAAAATCATCAAAAGATCAATTTAAATTATTTAAACTAGTAAGTTTACCCTTGTGTTTGTATTTTAAATAAAAACACTACACATTTATGTTAGGAAAAAAATGTAAGATGATCAATATGATTAGCAAGTTATAACGTAAGTTTTTAACGGGTTAATTGTCAAGACTCGTGGATCATTTGGGACGGTTTAAGACGATGGAAAACAAAGATAGTAACCGGTTTAAAGGACTCACAACGGAGAGCGGTTAAAACCGAAATAAAATGAGAAAGGTGGTGACTCGGTTCGGTGGTGCTCGGTGGTCCACAGTAGCCGTAGGATCTCGATGGCACACAACAGTGGCACAACAACATACGGCAGCAGTCTAGGTGGCTCACGACAGTAGGGTGGTGGCGGTTGATGGTGGCAGCGGCAGCCGGGCGGTGGTGACTGGTTGCTGGCCGAGAGGAGAATAAAGGAGGGGGGCGGTGGTTGAAGGTGGTTACGTCCAGCGGTGGTGGCGGTACAACAGCAGCTCCGGCGGTCAGCATTAACTCCGGCGGACAGCAGCACATGCTGTGGCGGAGGCAGCGGCGGATCGCAGCAAGGTGGTGGCTGTGGTGGTTGCCGGTTGCGCACACGGTGAAGAGGGAAGGAAGAAGAGTAAGGTGGCGGTGGGGTGGGCTGTTGTTGCTGCTCACGGAAACAAAAGAAAGGGAAAGTGGCGGTGGTGTTGGCCGGAAACGAAGGAGAGGGTGGCGGTGGTTGTTTCACCGGAAGGAAAAAGGAGGGGGGTGGCGATGGAGGTTCCCAGGTGGTTCACGGCAGAAAAGATAAGGAGATGGGGCTGCGGTGGTGTGGGTTAAGGGTGGTGGTTCGGTGGCAGAAAAGAGAGGGAGAAGGACAAAGGTGATGGTGGTGTTGGTTGTTGCTTACATGAAAGAAGAAGAAAAGGAAAAGTGAAATGGGTGGTTTGTGTTTGTGTATTCACGTGAAAGAAGAAGGAAGAGAGAGAGAGAAGAGTGTAGGTGAATTGTATGGTGGGGACATGTGTGATGTGGACATTTTTCTTTCACAACCTTTTACTAAATCTTTTTCTAACTAAATTAATAGCAAGTTTTTATAAAAACTAACACATTTAGGTGACTACTTTTTATAAACTTGTCATGGTTGTTGTGAAGATTTATAAAGCTTATAAATATTTGAGGTGAAATAACCCATAACTTTTATAAATAATTAATGTATAAAAATTATACAAGTTTCTAACAAGTTTTATAAAAATTAAATGTGGTGTCAACTTTTATAAAAAAATTGATGGGCCAATATAATTAAATTAATACATTGGGCTTGGAATTTATATCGGGCCTAAATGTTTAAAGATAATGTGATTGGCTTCGTTTTGTCGGTTATGGGCCGTACGGGTCCAAACGGGGCGCCGATTCGAGGTTAGGGCCCGTTGCATGTCGGTTGGGTTTACGGATCGCCACGATCACTCGGATTATCAAGATTATGTTACAGGTTAAGATTTCGGGCTCGGTTTAATTGTTTTAGGCTTATTGGGCCTATTGGGCCAAGTCGGGCCCAATTGGGTGATCGGTTGAGGTTTGGCTTAAGTCTTGACAACGGTTTCAGTTTGTGATGTTTTTATTTCGCAAAAACAATTGTTCGAGTCGGTTATAACAGTTTTTCAAAAATCAGTTATAGTTTTCAGTTTTGTACACAGGTTACGGTTTACGTTTTCAGTTTTGTCAATTCGCAACAGTTTTAAGCTCGACCGTCCAGATTGTTTAAAACCGAATAGTTTTAAACATACGATCACTTATCAGTTTGCCGTGTCGGCTATACAAGTGTACGACAATGGTTCCGGATAAAATATAAAAATACATTTTATATTTATTTTCTTGTTATTGAAATTCCATAATTAATCAATGGAATCTTTATGAAATTTATGGGTATACGTTTCAAGTACAAACGCGGGATTAGGTTTACGTCATCGGTTAACGGTCAGGCACAGTAATTAACAGTTTATACAGTAATCAGATCGGTTGATGCACATTAAAACTTAATTAAAAAGTCAAAGTAATGAGGTTTGACCTAGGTTTTCGGACGAGGTGTCACAATTAAGAAGGGGAAGGACATAGTGAAGGCTGCTGAAATATTTAAGAAGATTTAGGCACCCATGTTTTTTTGGTTTTTTTGATGTTTTTTGATCTTTTAACTAGTAGTATATCCCACTTGTAAACTTTTATAAATATTAATATATGACACTCTTTTCTTTTTAATCTATTACATGCTTTTGTATTATATTGTTTGCGTTATTTTATTTGAACAACATGCGTTATTTTATTAAGTGTGAAACATGTGTTTTTTTATGAGATTGTTGAAGTGTATGCGTGATTTTTAGAACAACAAATATATATATGTTAGTTACTTGAATCAGGTAGGCTACTAATGCGTGAATTTTTAAGTATGTTAGGCTATTAATGCGTGATTTTTTAACAGGTGCGATTATGTTTTGTGTGTTTGCGTTATTTTTTATTAACAACATGCGTTTTTTTTATTTACGTTTAAGACAAGTAGTTTGTATTGTGAGATTTTTTTATAGTGTATGCGTTATTTTTATATCAACTATGCGTTATTTTATGTATAAAAGGTAAGGGTGCGTTATTTATTTTGAATACATGTGTTTTGTTTAGGTGTAAGACGGTTAGGTTGTGTTTTTGTGATTTTTTTAGAGAGTATGCGTTATTTTTATATCAAGTATGCGTAATTTTATGTATAAAAAGTAAGGGTGCGTTATTTATTTTGAATATATGCGTTTTTATTAAAGTGTAAGACAATTAGGTTGTGTTTTTGTGAGGTTTTTAAAGTGTATGCATGATTTTATGTATAAAAAGTAAGGGTGCGTTATTTATTTGAATACATGCGTTTTTTTATTAAAGTGTAAGATAGTTAGGTTTGTGTTTTGTGAGTTTTTTAAAGTGTATGCGTGATTTGTATTTCAAATACGCGTTATTTGCTTAAAGGTTAAAGGTTGCGTTGTTTTTTGTTTGATGCGTAAATATTATTGTGTATGCGTGTTTCATTTAAAGTTGAAAAGACTTTAATACCCCTTTTACTAACTCCGCGTCCTTTTTTTAAATTAATTAAGCGTTCCATTTTAGCGCCGTCAGATAAAAAAGCCCGCATATTAGTGGCCGAGATCCCTTCGCACGCTTCACACGGAAAATATTTTTTGTACAATAACTTTCCGCTATATATACACATACATATATATATATATATATATATATATATTCGGGTTTATAAAAATTTGTGTTATATAAAATATGGGTAAAAAAATCAAAAACACAATATTTATGAAGCTACGGGTTCAAAACGATGATACAAATGATCGGTATTCGGTGATAAGTTTCGGGTCAAGAAAAGTCCAAAAACACCCTAAAAATAATTAAAAAAAAATATCAAACCTGAAGGTCACCAGGTTTGAACCTGTGACCTTTGGTTCCCTTAACAGCACCCAAACTATCCGGCTTGCGTCCTGATTGTGTTCTAATCTCGATCAGATATATAATACTTCTAAAATGATGAAAACTGGTTCAACAAATTTTTCAAAAAGAAATAAAGGGATTCTGGGGTGGAAGGGATTCGAACCAGCGACCTTGTGATCTTCGCCCAGATTCCTAACCACCCGGACAAACGAGTAATTTAATTTGTAATCCGTAAAGAAAATACATGTCAAGTAGGATCCGGGTGCCTTCTTCTTCATTCTAAAAACCCTAAACCCGTCCGCCATAGATGAACCAGAAAACTTGAAATGGACGAATCCAGAGATGAAGAAGATAAGTATACTTTCTATAATCGACCATAAGCAAGTTGTAAGAATACCTGAAACGTGAAACGATCTCCGAAACGTGAGACGGTGGTGACGTTCTTGAACCGCAACCCGAACCCGACCTCGCGTTCTTCTCCTGTGGCATTCCTCGGTGGCTGTGGATGGCCGGAAAATACTGATGGTGGCTGGATGGTGTTGTAAGTCTAGTGACAGGAGCCGCACGCAATGGTGAAAAGAACAAACCGTGGGGCTTGATTGAAGTGTATATCAATGGTTGGATATGAGCTGATAATCAGAATAATCGGACCCAAGAGGATTGATCGATGGCCGTAACCATCGTGAATTAACTCACGAATTGAATAAGGTGGATGCCGACAGTCGTCAGTTACAATTCAGGTTTCCAAATAAAGTTTGTTTAATTGATAATTCCAGTCCCTCACATTACTTTCAATAGTGGATAATAATTTCTAGAATTTACAGGGTGGGCCCTTGTAAGTTGTTTAAGTAAAAAGAAGTTTAAGAAATGGCAAGAATAGCCCCTTAAAGTTGAAAGATGTATACTAATCCTAACGGGATGAACAAAGAATAACCTTAATGGTATATATACGTGTGTTTGCCAAAATATAATTAACGTATAACATTTATAAGGAATATATATATATATATATAAATCATGTTGTCACATAAAATCATGATAATAATTTATATATACAAACATCCAAAGTTCATATAAAATTATGAGTTTAACCCACATAAAATCATAGATTTTAAGCCTGTACGTATGTACTCAAGTCATATAAAAATATAAATAATAACTTGTGATTAGATCTTTTAGTTACATAAAATCATAAATATAAATCTACGATTTATATAATCAGGCTCACATAAAATCATAGAATATTATATATATATATATATATATATATATATATATATATATATATACGGGGAAGGATCGGGCGTAAACATTCATTTTTTGTAAAAACCTAAGAACATTAGTTAATGAGGGGTATTTTTGGCACCACATAAACTTTATATTCACTTATTCAATTAGAATATTAGGTTCAATCACACCCGACTCCCAAATCACGTCCCTCATTCATTAACCTCTGAGTCGTAATCCCTCATTCATTAACCTCTGAGTCGTAATCCCTCATTCATTAACCTCTGAGTCGTAATCCGTAAAACTTTCGCTCCTAAAATCGCGATTTTCTGGTGAATCTCACTGAATCATCATCATAATTCAATTCGATTCCAGGTAATACATTCAATGTTCCAGTCGCACGTATACAATTTATTACCGCAAATTGTAATTCGCTGGTTCACTTCGATTCTGACATTGCTTTTGTGTTTTTTCAGATCTTCGTAATTGCATATGGACTTGTCTACTGATAATCATACCTTAATTGAAGATTCCGCACCTGTTGATGATGTATCTGTCTATGCCAGTTGTGATTTTGGTATTGAACACATCGACAGCAATAATATGCTTATTGGAATCACCGGATCAAGCACATCATCCAATGTTGCATCATCTTCCTCATCATCTACATCAGAATCTCAATCTGCTCCTCCTATGGTGTTCATAGGTGTTGAAGAACATGGTAACAGATATTTCAACTTAGAATTTCAAAAGTACACATGTGCAGTTTTTAATTTCTGTTTTATTTTGTTATATATTCTTTTCAAATCATGTTTTTATACTCTGATTTTGTTATGTGATGCTTTCTATTGCTGTTATGTGTTTAATCATGTTATTGATATACTGTTATTATTGTACTTCCCTAAGATTGCACATGTGCACCAAAGCTGTATTTTGGACCAAACTGTATTGTTCATCCAATTTTCTCATCATAATGCTTTTATATTTTATTTTTTATTACTAAGTGGCATTTGGACAATATATTTTAGATATGATGTGTAGTCAAATTACTTTAACATGTTTTCCCTTGTTTCTACATAGTACAATTAGAAATTAGAAAGTATATAGTTAATTATTTCAATAGCATGTTAAACATTCAACACCTACTGTTTTATGTATCTTTCTATACTTTATAGTTTATTGCACTCTATTTACTTTTTTCCATCTCACACTCATGGAATACAATGGTCTTCCTAACATTTAAATCAGTTATACGTTTGTCCCATTTTAATAAACAATTAGTTTGTTGATATTGTTTACTTTCATTTAACTTTAGTGTGTTTTGTGTGCATTCAGATGGTGCGCGTAGCAGTGTTTTTGCTACCTCTGATGGAACCAAATATTGGAAGCCTGATGTTGACCCTTCCTACATTCCTGTTTTGGGATCGGTTTATGACAGTTGGGAGCACGTCACTGATATGTATGATGCTTATGCTGCTAAGGCTGGTTTCTCCACCCGCTTAGGCACCCACCGAAAGATCAATGATGTTACTAGACACATATACATTCTATGTAACCGGGCTGGAAAACCAAAACTGCAAAATTTCAATTCTATGAACCCTGAACCAGTTTCTGCTTCGAAGACGAGCCGCTCATCTTTGACTGACTGTGGTGCATGTATACGGACTAAGTTCGACCCGGAGACACAAAAGTACACTCTTTATACGTTTGTTGAAGCACACAATCACGAACTCATTGGCCGTGAATTTATGGATTTCAGTTCCAAGCGTCGTATGCTTGATTTTTCGACCCAGCAATTCATCCACCAACTTAGCCTGAACAAAATTGGCACTTCTGTTGCGCATAACGTTCAGTGCTCTTTGAAGGGTGGTCATCACAACGTTTGTGGTACAAAAACTGAATTCAAAAACTTTGCTCGAGCTATTCATATCTTCATTGGCGATAGGGATGTCAAACTTGTGATGGACACGCTAGAAGAACGTACTAAAAATCTACATAATTTTTTCTATGAGTCTTTAGTTGTTGGTAATGAGCTCAAATCACTTTTCTGGGCTGATGATGTTTCACGATGCAACTATGAAGTGTTTGGCGAAGTTCTTGCATTTGATCGCAACTTACAAGACTAACCAGTAAGTACTCTTAAACTAAAACTATTACTGTTTTAAATTGTGTAACTCTATTATCTTTATACGATGCTGCTGTTTTCAATTTTAAGATAAATAATCCCCATGTGCGTCGAAGTTACAGTTTTTAAAATAGTTCATAACTTGTATTGCTTATATTTTGTGTTACAGATACTGTATGATCTTTGTGCCGTTTACTGGTGTTGACCACCACAAAAAAGTGTGTAACTTTCGGTGCCGGGTTGATATCGGACGAGACGATTGAGTCTTATACATGGTTGCTTCAATGCTTTCTGAAAGCACATGTTACTCAGCCTAGGTTGGTGCTTACCGACCAAGATGGTTCAATGAGATCTGCTATTGAGGCTGTTTTTAATCAGTCTGCCCATAGATTGTGCATGTGGCACATCATGAGGAAGCTGCCTTCCAAAGTACGTTCAATTTTATATATATATATATATATATATATATATATATATATATATATATATATATTTGATTTATTTTCATTAATAAGTGATCATTAGTACCATCATTTGAATTTTTTATATATTATTCGTACATCTGCCATATTACTTATCATGGTTAATAATTTAGATTGAAGATGATGCAGTCGACAATGCAGCCCTCCATAGATCCATCCACAAACTTGTATGGAATCTGATAATCAAACCATGCAATTTTGAAGAAAAATGGCAGTTGCTTATGGCAGAATATGGATTGGCTGATCACGAATGGCTTACCACTATGTACAACATGCGAGAAGACTGGATCCCTGCGTACTTTAGAGACCTTCCCATGTGTTGTCTGATGAAGACAACATCTAGATGCGAGAGTTCTAATGCTTTGTTCAAGATCAACTCTAGTGGTGGCAATACCTTGTTGCAGTTTCTCATGTGTTTTGACACCGCCATTGACGCGCAACGTAATAACCAACGCAAGCTTGAGTTTGATACGAACACAACAGTACCTGAGATCCACACGCGATTTCCAATTGAAAGACATGAGGCCAGTTTGTACACGATCACGATCTTTAAGGAAGTTCAGAAAGAAATCGAGCGAAGTCTATATCAGTGTTCTGGTGGCTTGACGCGCACTGTTGGTACTACCAAAGTATACACCATTGCCCATGCAAACAGGCAATTCATTACTGTCAATGACTTTGAGGTAATTTATATTTGTTAGTCCGTTTTAATGCACATGTGAGCTTTTAACAAACCATACTTGTACTTTTCTGATATCGTTGATGTTTTTTTGTTTACTTGATGCTTCCTGAATTTCATGTGTGCGTTGTAGTTATTACTGATTTCATTTGCATACGGTGTTCCAACTTTATAGTAAATTTCACAATCACTAATTATCATGCACATGTGCACTGATTACCATACCTTCAATCTGTTCATGAGTGTTGTTATATGTTTACGTGTATATGTTCATGAATACTGTTATACATGTGTATCCGACACCTGTTTGTACTTTCAATATTTTTTTAGTCCCGTCCAATCAAAATTGTAGGTTTTTTTGCTCATGTGTATTTATGATTTTAAGTTTTAATACCCTTGTATACCATCCTTCTTTTCAGTGTTTAATACGACCATTGTTTTAATATGTAACAGGTTTCACTTGATCTTGCTGCTAAGACTGTTTCGTGCTCGCGTTTATGCTTTACACGCATTGGTTTTTTATGTCGGCACATTTTCTACGTTTTTAGATGCAACCAAATAAATCAGATTTCACAAAATATGTGTCTGCGCGTTGGACGCATAATGCTCTTCCATCAAGAGTGTATGCAATTGCAAATCGATACTCAATTGATACAAGTGAAGCAGGTGTTCTTAGAACCGAAATTATGGATATTGTTTCGCAATGTACAGATCGTCTAAGACGCCAACCAGATCAGCTTGCAGCATTTTCAAGCCAACTTAAAGAGTTAAAGACACGCATATTTTCTGGAGTGCCTTATGACCCCGCGCAAGATCGAACAAGTGCTATTATAAGTGACATACTTCGTCAGCCCGAGATTGGTACTTCTTCTGTCGTACCAACACAAGGAATTAGAAACAAAGGATGTGGAACGGATAAGCGGTTGATCGGTCCGGGTGAAAAGGCTATTGAAGTATTCAAGAAGGGTCCGAGACTGTGTAAAAAATGTAACAAGTACGTATACAACCATGATTCAAGGAACTGTGACAAAGTCCAACTTGCTGCTGAGGCGGCTGCGGCTGCTGCTGCAAGCGCTGCTGCGGCTGCTGATCCATTTGATGCACGTGTGTTTCCATCGACTGATTCCGGTAACCAATCTGCTGCTGTCAATGCTGGTGCACCTGTTGACCCTCCAACTTCCCCGCGAGTATGGCGACAGCCTCCCAGTGCTGCTAGGCGTGTGTCTGCTAGAGCTACTGGATCACCTGCTACTTGATTTTTTATTTTTTTTCATGCCTTCGTAAAGATTTCTCATGATTGATAATAAGCATTTTGTTTAGATGCATTATCTAACCTCCTATTTCTTATGATATTTCTTGACTGGTTTACTTTCATATTGGTTGTTATGAATACTATTGCACTTTAATGTTTGTTTTGTTTATTTTTTTTATTTTGTTTTATTTTTGTTTATTTCCTATTTTACCTAATTCCTTATCTAATTTTCCCATTAAGTGTGTTACCATCCATTTATATTGGGTTTTAGGTGTTTGTGGTTATTGGTTTACAATTGTTTGTCAATTGAATCAACTGTGCACACGTGTGTCATACATTTTTTATGTAATAAACATTAGTTTTATCCATTTGTTATTAACTTACATGACAAACTAACTGTTGTTTGTTTTTTTTTCAACCGTTTGTCAATTTGTGTATTTGTTCTAATATGAACCTGCATTCGTGTGTGATTGTACTTTGCCAACTAATGATTCACATGTGCATCATTGGTTGCTGTATTATAATTTTAACTGCTATATCTAATTACCATCCATAAACAACAGACTGCAAAACTTGCATTGTATCATTAACCTGTTGGCTTTCATTATACCATAAGTATTTTTTTTATTCACATGTGCATCAAGCTTTCATACGCGATATAACTAACTGTGATTACACATTACCAAGTTTAAACCACAAAACAAACAATCCTTGCCACAAAATCAGAATACTAGTGTGTTTTTATGCTAATTTCCAATTATATTTTTAACTAAACACTTAATGTCTAATAACAAAACGGGTCAGCCTTATAAACTTGATTTCAAAATGATCTCGTTCCCTCCTATCCCTTCATTCAAACCTCACTCGCTTTCCCTTGACGTCTTTCTTCAGCTTCAACATCTTCTTCTCTTCTGCTGCATCCTGTTTCTTCGGTTCTTCCCCTTTGATATCCTCAAGCCCTTTCACAATCTTTTCATACTCTCCCTCCAGCTTTTTCAGAAACTTTTGTACCTGCATTGCTGCAGCCTTGTTGCTGTCATCGTTCGACACCCTTTGTAAGTTCCGGTTTGTTGTTTCTGAACCCTTCATTGTTCGTTCCCCGGATACATTTGCTGCTGACGACATTATTTTGCAAGCATACCTCATTCTCAAGTTTTGAACCTGCGTTTCTCTCTGTTTGTCATCATTTTTTAACCCGTTATCGAACCCGCTTGTCCTTCCTTTGTATGATTCCATGTTTCTCATTGCATACACACCAGAATCTGTGTATTCTGTCTTTGTTGTCCATGTTGACTTGAACAGCCTTGGTTTTGTTGCCGATAGAGACATAGCTTTTGGATGGCTGACTTTTTTGTAGATAGCTCCATATGACGTGTTTCTGCAAAAATATTTAAAAAAAAAACAAACAAAATAAATCATTATATGTCAATTACAGTTTTTTAATACGTGTTTTTTGTTAATATAACTTACCACTTTGTGTGGAGTCCCCTTTGATGCGTATGTTTTGCCCCCGTCTGACATGTCCTCTAAGCTTATTCCCTCGTGCACGCTCTCGATCACTGATATAGCGGGTACATCTAAGTCAAAACCCATGAGTATAAATGATCACCATCTTTTATCGGCACCACGATCGTCTTGAACGATTTCATGTCCATCAGTGATTTGTCACCCTCAACCACGTCCAGCAACCTTTTCTCAAACTTTTCCACCCTTTTTGGGTTGGTGTTCTTTTTGGATATTAACGATTCGTTCTGAAATCATAAGTTTTTTTGTAACATGTTAGACTTGGTGCCCATGTGCATCAATGTTCCCTTACAAACATATCAGTTCAGTTTTTTTTTGAACTTACCATTGTATCCGGATATAAAAACATGCGTTGATGCCCTTTTTCTACTGCTGGCTCCTCAAAATTGAGCACCGCTGCCCAGCAACTCACTACATTTGTGTCTACCTTCTTTCCCGGCATTAGGCTCCCTATCACGTACGCCTTTGCAGTCAGACCATAGAATGTTGTGAACAGGTCTCTCCTGTACATCAGAAATTTGTTCTAATAAAAAGTTTGACTAATTTTAATTGTTAGTGCACGCGTGTATCATTTCACTAACTTTGTGTTATATGTGTTCATTAGGCAGTTTTTTTTAACTATTATTGTAAATTAGGATACGATTACTTACATGAAACCACGCTTAGCGTTTTCACCGTCACCTTCTTTTGTTTTCACCATTTCATCATCTTCACCTTTGTCATTATCTTTATCAGCCTTGACTTTCCTTTTTGATTGTTGGCATGCCATCAAATATTGCCATAGCAGCCTCTCTCTCTTGTTTGCTGCCCTGTTTATGTCCATCATCCCTTCCTCACTCATTTCTTCTTCTGTATTATCTTCTTCTCCTTCTTTTGCATCTGTCCTCACTTTTTTCTCAACAATGTATTCTTCTTCCACTTCGGGACTGATCTCCATTCTTTCTTCCTTTTCTGATTTCTTTTCGTCTCCTACTTGATCTTTAACTTCAACATCCTTCATCTGTTCGTCTTGAACAGATTTACCCACCATCTCCTTGTATGCTTCCAACACTTCTTTTTTTGCTGTTTTTTTTTGTCTTGTGTACCCTGCACGGATTCCGGTGAACTTTGTGAGCTGTCTATCCCCATGTCGAATGATGGCATTGTATTGTCTACTACCTTCTTTGACTTCTTTTTTTTTGCTTTCACGCCTTTTGATGCCTCTTCTGTTATGTTTTCTACCTCCTTGATTGTTCCATTGTCTACCCCCTTGCTGTGCTCGTTTTTATTGAGCTCGATCGCGTCTTTGTAGGTTGAGTTGTACACTTCTACATAAGCCTTCACTTCTGCAACTTCTGGAAACTTCGTGTATGTTTCTCCTAATGCCGTCTCAGCTTCATTCTTTGTTTCTTTAATCAATTTAAACACTTCCTTCAGCCTATCCAAGTGTTCCTGAAACATGCATTTTAAAGTTAGATTTTATATAGATTTTTTTATACACATGTTCACTGACCTCCAACGTGCTCTGATCTGTTATTTTTCTTACTCCACTGCACCCTTCCTGGTCACTGTCATCATCTTCTTTATCAATATATGTGTCTCTCTGTGTTCCTAGACCGAATCCCCCATTTTGAATCTCATAGTCTTCCCTCAGTTTCAACATGTCTTGTGTCCAAAAGCTTATCGGGCTTATTGTACGATCATTGTTTATCCCTGAACATATTATGCTATCCACGTATATTACCTGCACGTTTGTTTTAAGTAAATCATGTTATTTTTTTTATTTCATCATTTTAATACATGACATATTACAAATTTTGAGTATCTTACCATCAACAACGCCATTGGTCCTGTGAACCTGGATTCGGGGTCGAGCCTGTCCCATCCGGCCTTACACCTCTTCAGGGCGTCTATCACGAATCTGTTCCAGTTTATCTTGTCCAAGTCCATGTCATCTCTTATATATGACATCAGTTCGAGCTTAATCTTCTCGTTGTTTCCATACTCCACCATCACACTTCCAAATAGCGCTATGAAATCCATCTTGAACATTGTTCCTGACTCGTTTCTGTCTTCAGCCATCTTCTTTGCAACTTGAACCCGTGACACACTTGCTCCGCCGTATCGCGCGCTCCACGCCTTAGCTGTTTCAACTGTACTGTCTGAGTCACCATCGAGTATATGTCCTTCATTTTTCAGCCCAAACAACTTTGTTATCTTCTCCTCGTCTACCTTCACCTTTACATTCCCGAGGTCAATATGCATCTCTTCCGGGTTGAAGTTGTCAACTACAAAATACCCGATCCTTCCAGGTATTCCGTCCATGCGGAACTTCAAAATTCTGTCCCATCCCCATATCCCTTACAGCTTTTCGTTGATTTCTTGAAAGCTTCCCTATAGCTTTGCACAATTGCAATGGTGCTGTCCTTATCCTTATCGACGGTAATTTCTTGGCTTCTTTTATTGCTTTTGTATCCTTCCCACCTTTTTCTGCTTGTGCCCTCTTTCTTTTTGGTTTTCTCTGCTTTTCCACCATGTAATCTGTTGAACATGCATAGCCTTATATTAATTCACATGTGTATCAAATTATATTAAGTTGATGCACGTGTGTTTTATTATACGATTATGATGCATATGTGTGCTTACCTATAGTAAAACATACATACAGTTAACTAAATACATAAACAAGTGTAATATACAATTGTATACCTTCCTGGCTGCTCTCAATGGGATCGCTGTCAACGTCATTACACACGATCTCTTTTGTTCTCGACCTCAACTGTCTTATAGGTGTTCCTTCTACAGTCCAAATACATCCAGAAAAATAAATTAATTTGTATACAGTAAAAAAACAACTAAATACATTAATAAGATTAAATATAAATATAATTAAATAAACAACCAAACAGTCAATCATTCAAAATGTACGACGTTCATGTTTACCTTTATCTTCATTCTGTTTCGGTTTGTTATCGTTCGCTGCCACTGCTAGCTCATTGTTTTTTTTACCTCGTGTCCTGGTTACAATCATGTATCCTATAATAGCAAAAATTAATCTGTTATTATTTATTTGCCGCTTATAATTTATATTTATACTGGTTTTGTAGCCAATGTTTCAGATAAACAAATAAATAAATCTGATAATTAATTTACCTTCCGCATTGTCTTCCGACTCTTCTTCGGTGCTGTTTGTGTTTGTGTTAACGGGCAACGGACTTGAGTTTTTACCCCCTTCATCATCACTGCTTCCATTTATGCTGCTATTGTCGCTTGCATCCTCCATATCTTCCGAATTATGGTCGCTTTTTTCATTTTCTTATGAGCCATCATCTGCAACCGGGTCTTGAATCTGTTCTTTCATTCTTCCTTTTGATTGTTTCTTCTTACTCTTGTCTTCATCTGTTTTTTTTTTTGCACAGTTATTCAAGGTTAATTGTTGGTGCACATGTGTAATGTAGATTGTTATGATTTTATGGTTCTTATCATGTATTAATTACTGTTTGTGTTACAATGCACACATGTTTTATATCACAAGTACATGTTATAGTTCATGTTTTTAATAGATTGCAATTTTCTTTTATAAATAATATAATGTATTATTTGCACGTGTGTGTTATGATGCACGTGTGTGTTATGATGCACGTGTGTGTTATAACCTGTTTGTGCTGCTATATCTACATAATATCAAAAAATTATACCTTCTCTACCCTTTTGTTTATCTTTCTCCATTTCTGACACTTCCTTTTTTGATTTTTTTGATTTTAACTTTTCATCGTTTTCTTTGTTGTATACGACCTTCAGCTTCTTTCCTGCCACTGTTTTTTGTTTAAATGTTAGTAACTATACATTTATCTTCTTTTTATATAGTACATATGTTTTCAATTTAACACGTGTGTGTTAGCTTACAATTTGTTAATGACTGCTCTTTGTCGCTTTCGTAAACAACGTCTGCTGTTTCTGGCGTGTTTGTATATTTTGATTTAAACTGTGCAGCTATCCTCGTGCTTTTTCTATCTGGCTCGATAATACAACACGTCATAACAATATGATAATAAAAATAAATAACAGTATATAAATGTAAAATAATGATAATATGTTGAAGGGAATAGATAAGTTTACGCTTCACACGTTCCATCTGCCTCGTGTTGGTCTGAAAGAAAAAAAAATTATCAATTAATAAAAAAATGTTATATTAACAAACAGTATTGTCATGAAACTTGATCTATACCCTGCATTTATACTGTCGTACACGTGTGCATTGTCACCACTGTTTGTCTTATTTCATTTATTTTTCAGTATTTTTGCACATGATTTTTTTTAAACACATAATAAAGCTCACTGTCAGTATTGGTTTTAACGGTTCACACGTGTACCATGTCTATGTAATATCTGATTACAACAATTATAATTTGGTACACATGTGTATTGTTGTATGATGTTTCTAAAATATGACATGTCATTTTATTATCAGACAGTACATGTGCATCGTGATTGTTTGTTGTGGTTTCTTATCTTCCTAGTCATAATTGTTCCTAAAATTTTATACACAGTTCCCACTTGTGCTTTGTTACACATGTGCATCGTTCATGTAATCTATTGTCTTCTTAACTAAAACATTGATGTTCTTCTACAAAGTGTTTTTCTGATATTTTCTATGCTTATTGCTTTCCTGAATGGTTATATTGGTTGCAATATTCCTGTGCACATGTGCATCATGACTCGTATTTTATTCTGTTACCTGTTTTCATGTTGTTTTGCATCCCTTTTTCCTTCTTATCCGTGTTTTTTACCCAAATTCTGGTATACAGTTTATAGTTGTACCAAGTTACACATGTGCATCAATTGTGTATATGTTATCCGGATCAGTAAATGTGATAATTAGTTCATCTAACTATGTTTAGTTACAAGCTATTTGCAATTGCTTGTTGCATTTACTGTCTATAGTCTCAAATATAGGTTTAAATCGCATTTAACGATTTAAACTACTGTGACTAACTAGATTCTCAAATCGAGGTTTGTGATATGCATTGCTATACGATTTATTGACTAATGTTTGCTGAGTATTGTTGTTTACCTCAAAATCGTCTCCGATCCTGAAATTTCGAGTGCTTTTCAGGTTCAAAATCGTCTCCGATCCTGAAATTTTGAGTGCTTTTCAGGTTCTGGTGATGTTGCGTCGTTATACTTCAAATCTCCTTCGGATCTCTCTTTTCTTCCGTCGATATTTAGGGCTTTTTTCGGGTGAATTAGGGCAGTTACTCGATCGGGGCGATGGAGGAGTGTCTTTGAATGCGGATCTAAGATTTCGCGAATGTCGGTATCATTGAATTAGGTCTATTTGTTATTTCCGATAATGCCCCTCCGTGAATTTGAGGGTTTTCATATTAGAAGTTACAGTTTTGGCCCCTCCCCTTATAAATTTGTCTTGTTCTCGGGTTTTCACAAAAATTTGTGTTTTCATAGGATCTCAACCCATATATATATATATTATATATATATATATATATACATATATATATAAATCTATCACATAAAATCACATATTATCAAACGTCTAGACTTAATGCATGCTCGAATCACGATGATTACACAAAACCCTAATTTCTCTGGTCAACATAATTTAAATCACATAAATATTCACATAACATTTATAACAGTTTAAGTTTAGTTTAATCAGAAAAAGACCTGAAAAGACGGATTGTCACAGTTGAGCTTTCCTCGTTTGCCGAATCTGATGACACCTTTCCAGGGTGATACTTTCAGCATGATGCGGTCGCCTTTCTTGAATTCAATGGTTTAAGGCGATTATCGGCATAGCTCTTTTGTTGATCTCTAGCGACTTTCAGGCGGTTCTTGACTTGGAAATTTTCTCAGTTGTTTTGAAGATTAGATCAGGACCTGTTAACTGGCTGTCGTAAATTTCAGACCAATAGAGCGGTAATCTGCGCTTTCTCCCATAGAGTGCTTCGAATGGAGCGGCTTGAATGCTCGTGTGGTACCTATTGTTATAGGAGAATTTTGCAAGAGGAAGGTGGTCATCCCAATTGGGTACAAAGTCAATCACACATGCTCGCAACATATGCTCGAGTGTTTGGATGGTTCTCTCACTTTGGCGATCCGTTTGCGGATGGTAGGCAGTACTCATGTCGAGGCGAGTACCCAAAGTTTTTTTGGAGATATTGCCAGAAGTTGGCAGTTAAATGACAGTCGCGGTCAGAGATGATAGAGATAAGCACTGCGTTAAGCGACACGAATACTTTCATATAGATCTTGGTTCGTCTATCCATGCTATCGGTCTCCTTGACTGGCAGGAAGTGCGCTGATTTCGTCAGTCGATCTACTATTACCCAAATAGCGTCGCATCCTGATCTAGCTCTTGGTAGCTTGGTGATGAAGTCCATAGATATCTCTGATGGGGTCATGGGAGTACTCCAGTTCTTGATAGCTTTCGCCTTAGAGGGATCTACGTGAACACCTTTGTTGTTGATCACATGGCCTAAGAAATGAACTTCGCGTATCCAAAAGTCGCATTTGGAAAATTTTGCGTACAACTCTTCCTTCTTTAGTAATTCCAGGATAAGCCTCGGATGTTGTTCGTGTTCTTCCTTACTACACAAGTAGATCAGGATATCAGTGATGAACACGATAACAAATTTATCCAATTAAGGTTTGCACACACGGTTCATTAAGTCGATGAACGCTACTGGTGCGTTGGTCAAACCAAACGACATTACTAAAAACTCGTAGTGGTCTTAGCATGTTCTGAACGTTGTCTTTGATACGTCTTCATCACGTTTCTCCTTGGGCTCCTTCTCCATGACATGTGCTAAATGGCATGGCATCCTTTCCGAAGAAACTTTCGTGCTTTCATACTAGGTATGATGTTTAACTGGGCTCCACTCTTTTTGCCTTGCACGTTAAGAGTGTTGCCGTCTGCGTGGCACTCGGACTATCTTCTCATGACAGACGATATCGACATAGTTCTTAGCTAACCAGTCCATTCTGATGACAACATCAAATCTTCCTAATTCGACTAGCATTAGTTCGATTTTGAACGAATGTTCGGAGAGTTCTATTGTACATACCTTGTAGATTTCTCCAGCTTTTGTTATCTCACTGTTTGCTAATTCTACGATGAACTTAGTGTCTAAGGCAACGGCTGATTGCGACGTGCCCGTAGAGTACATGAAGTTTGACCTTGGGTGTGACTTGATAATTTCATAACCAGCATGTGTTTGAAAACTGTTAATATTATGATAGTAGTTAAGACTCACCAACAACATTGTTGTTGACTATGTTATGAATGACTTATGTTGCAGGTAAGCAAGTGTAGGAATGAACCTATTATGAACTTGGAATGCTACTTGGTTGTTGTTACTATGAACTTGGACTTTGTATGAACTATGAACTATGAATTATGAATTATGAATGTAATTGAAGACATGATAATGACTATGTTTCCTTCGGTATCCTGTATCTTTGTTATTCAGTTCCAGGCCATATTCGGTGGCTATCGATCCTGTTAGATCGAATAAGAGGTGCAATGCATCCTCGTTCATGAGTCGGTCTAAGAGTTTCATATGTGTGGACTGGATGTCCGTTGTATGTGTATGTGTGTGATGTTAGAAGCGTTGGCATCTCGGGTAATGATACGGACAGCCGGTCCCACACCCTCCCCCGCTCCTGGCAGGGTGCGGAGGAGGGGGGGTGTGACAGGTTGGTATCAGAGCCAAAGGTTCCAGCAAATTAGGCATTCTTAGAGCCCTAAGCTTGAACCTAGTTTGACCCCTAAGATATTGCATGAACCAAATATGATCTAGGCTGAAATTTGTATGCTAGGTGTAATCGAGGATTAGTGTAAGGTCGGTAGAAGTTACAGCCTTGCAAACTGCCATTCCTACCCACAGGTGCACTAAGACTCGGTGAAACCTAACAGACACATTGATGCTAATGATTTCCTATGAAAAATGTTAACCTAAGTTGAAATTGGTATATTAGATTTTTCATAGCATGATGTAAGGTCGGTAATAATTGCAGAAAGTGCACGCTGTCATTGTTACCCACAGGTATCTCATGATATGACAAGTCTGATAGACACGTGTATACTGATGGTTATTGTATGTGAGCTTTAGTGAATTCAAATGATGGAATTTAGCATGACATAAGTTGAGAAATATGATTATATATATGTGTATATATTATCATTGTATATTGAACCTATATCTACAGGTACCATCGTAAACATGTGGAGTTTTACTAAATCTTCGAAATCCGGCAGCAAAAACAGTGGAGGTAGCAAGGGGAGTAAGGGTAGGAAGGAAGAAGGCGGACCTAGCCAACTGGCACCACCCATGAGCCCTGATCTTTCGGGGTACTTTACCGCGCCGACCCAAAAGAAGACTCCGTCACCCGCGACGTCGACTACGGATGTGCCAAAACCACCCAAGAAGAGGAGCACAAAACCTAGGATGTCGGTGCGTCCGAGCCACACCATCCACATTGCTCCATCAGACTGGAACGCTCGTGATGCCGGAACGGATCAAGAAGACCCTGAAGAGGAACCCGAAGAAGAAGAAGACGAGACTATCCCGGTGCAGCAGGTGGTGATTGCGGTGTCTGCAGGGCACACCGTGAGTTATCATTCCGAGCATCATTCTCAGCACGTGTATGCTTCCCCAGCCTACGCAGCAGACGTGGAGGAAGGACCCGAGGAATCGGTTCCTATGCAGCAGGATCCTATGGCAGCTTTCCCTCAAATGGGAAATCTAGTGGATGTTCCAATCCAGGACACTTGTCGCATTCATTGATCCTGAATCCCTTTTATCTCATCATAGAATCAAACTTTTCATGCCATTGTTTAGGGGCTTGCTTCAATCCATACAATGACTTCACAAGTTTGCACACTTTCTTTTCTTGCCCTTTCGCCACAAAACCCTCGGGTTGTTCCATGTAAATTTCCTCTTCTAAATCTCCGTTTAGAAAGGCGGTCTTTACATCCATTTGGTGAACCTCCAAATTTCGAATGGCGGCTATGGCAAGTACCATTCTTATAGACGTTATTCGGGTCACTGGTGAGTAAGTGTCAAAATAGTCCAGACCCTCTTTTTGTCTATAACCCTTAATCACCAATCTTGCCTTAAACTTGTCAATGGTGCCATCCGCTTTCATCTTTTTCTTAAAGATCCATTTGTAACCTAGTGGTTTACATCCCAGAGGAAGATCCACTAGTTCCCACGTGTGGTTTTGTAAAATAGACTCTATTTCACTTTTGATGGCTTCCTTCCATTGAGGTCCTTCGGAAGAAGTAATTGCTTTTCTATATGTGTTTGGTTCACCATCCACCATATAAGAAACAAAATCGGGACCAAACATTTTTTCGACCCTAGTTCTCTTACTTCTTCGTGGTTCATTCTCTTCTTCTTCATATTGTTCTTGTCTATCTTGACTTTCTCGTTCATCATCATGACCAGTCTCCCTCGGAAGATCAGTCTCGCTAGGTAGACCATAGGGAGTTAGACAAGGAAACACATCCTCGAAGAACGAGGCATTACGAGATTCCATTACTGTACCTTTGTGTATATCGGGAATTTTAGACTCGTGTACCACAAATCGATAGCCGCTACTATGATGTGCATATCTAATGAATATGCAATCTACCGTTTTTGGTCCTATATTTACCACTTTAGGTGGTGCAACAACCACCTTGGCCAAACACCCCCACACTTTGAGGCGTTTGTAAGAAGGTTTCATACCCCTAAATAGTTCATAAGGGGTTTCGTCCTTCTTTTTTCGGGGTATCCTATTCAAAAGGTAGTTAGCCGAGAGTATGGCATCCCCCCACATGTCCTGGCTCAACCCAGAGCTTAGCAACATGGCATTCATTATTTCTTTCAAGGTTCGGTTCTTTCTTTCGGCAATGTCGTTTTGTTGAGGTGAGTAGGGAGCAGTGAATTCATGTCTAATTCCATGTTGCTCACAAAGGCTAGCAAATGGCGACACATATTCACCCCCTCTATCGCTTCTCAACACCTTGATTTTCTTGTTAAGTTGGTTCTCAACTTCGGTTTTATATAGTACAAATTTCTCAATTGCTTCATCTTTACTTTTTAGTAAATACACATAGCAAAACTTTGTACTATCGTCGATGAACGTGATGAAATATTTACTTCCACCTTTCGTTGGGATTAATTTTAAATCATAAATGTCCGTGTGAATCATATCAAGGGGTTCGGTGTTACGTTCAACCGAATGGAACGATGTTCTAGTAAGTTTGGATTCAACACAAGTTTTACATTTATATTTCCAGTCAATATGAAATGTTGGCATACTTTTTAGTTTAATTAAGCGTCTAATGGAATCAAAATTGACATGACCGAGTCGACCATGCCACATACACGAAATAGACTCAACGATATAAGTAGAAGTAGAAGTCTTATTCATCACATTGTTGTCACCCATTACAGACACTTTAAACATACCATTTAGGGCATAGCCCTTACCAACATAAACACCATTCTTGGTCAACACGACCTTGTCAGACTCAAACACTAATTTGAAACCAAATTTGTTCAACAACCAACCAGACACGAGATTCTTAAGAATCTCTGGCACATACAGAACATTGTTCAAGGTTAGGTCATTCTCAGAAGTCATCTTAAGAATCACCTTTCCTTCACCTTTGATATAAGCAGTGGCCGCATTTCCCATGTAGACCTTTTGACCCGCATCAACTTCATTCAGAGTGGTGAAGTAGCTCTTATCAGAACACACATGGCAGGTAGCCCCAGTATCAATCCACCAACCTTTGGGTTCATCCCCCACAAGGTTCACCTCCGATAGAATGGAGATAACATCAGTCACCATCGCAGCAAAGTCCATCATACCAACCTTCTCAACCATGTTTGCTTTTTGACGTGGATTAGGACGCTTTGGCATCTTACATTGAGCCGCCCTGTGACCTGGCTGGTCACAATTGTAACACGTCCCTTGGAATTTGGTAATTCCACCTTTAGGACCGAGATTCACTCCCGGTTTTCCACCTTTCTTGTTACCCTCATAGGCTTTCCCTTTCCCCTTTTTGTCATAGTGACCCTTACCCTTAAACTTGCCTTTAGAAGACTGACTTGCTTCAACCATGTTTGCTCTAGCTGATGCAGGGTTAAAGCTGTTCCTCTGGTTTGTCTTGTTGTCCGCTTCGATACGAAGACGGACGATAAGATCTTCAATAGTCATCTCCTTTCGCTTGTGCTTTAGATAGTTCTTGAAGTCTATCCAACCTGGAGGCAACATTTCAATCACCGCAGCAACCTGAAAAGTCTCACTAAGAACCATACCCTCGGCATGAATATCATGCAACATCATCTGGAGTTCTTGGATTTGTTCAATAATAGTCTTAGAGTCTACCATCTTGAAATCCAAGAACCTAGCAACCACGAAGTTCTTAGTACCCGCATCCTCAGTTTTATACTTCCTTTCCAATGACTCCCAAAGTTCTTTGGCAGTCTTGGTCTTGAAGTACACATTGTAGAGGGAGTCGGCCAGGCCGTTAAGAACATAGTTCCTGCACAAAAAGTCTGAATGTTCCCACGCTTGTATAGCGTTAAGACTTTGAGCATCAGGTTTCCCCTTCAATCTTTGGGCCACTCTCAGACAAGAACCTCGCAATGTTAAGAGTAGTCAGATAAACAGCATCTTTTGCTGCCATCTCTTAAAGTTCAAACCATTGAACTTTTCCGGTTTTTCAGCATGATTCGCCACAGCATTGGGTAACGGCGCAATCACCGGAGTGGTCACCACGGAAGCGGTAGGACCAGTACTAACCACCGTGGTAGTAACTTGAGTAGTCGCTGGAGTAGTCATCCTGAGATCACATAAATGACGAACCAAATTATATTGAGACATAGAATTCAAAAAGTCTAATGTAATATTGTTCGTGACACTATTAAGTGTTCGTAACAAAAGCAAAAAGATTGTAACAATCTGTTTACAAATTCGAACAACTAGGTGTTTGAATCTGTTTTAAACTAGTAAGGAAACGAATGAATGTTATGAAATTAGGTTACGATTAGCCACAAGCTATGCTTTGATCGGACGGAGATATCAAAGCAATTAAAATGACCTAAAGAGAATAAAAAAGACTGACATATCAAAGCAATTAAAATGACCTAAAGAGAATAAAAAAGTATCGAACGTATCAGTTTAATGTTAAAATTAAAAGCAAACTAGTCAAATTCTTGAACTGATGACCTAAGTAGAAAACAAAAAATAAATACTTAAAAAAAGGCAAAAAATCCGTTAAAAAACAAAAAAGAAAAACCTATAGTGAAAACACTGTTTAAGAAACTATCATAAAAGTTTATAAATGTATATAGGTAAATAAAATGAAGAAGAAATTTAATAAATGTAAATATCTTTAATGATTATATACCATTAAAATTTATAAGTAAATTTTAATGGGAACAAATTCTAGTCTGGGGTGGAAGGGGCATCGATGATCGATTTCGATGTGATGATTATTATGAAAATCGTTGTGTCTATATTCCGGAATTATTTTGGCTTACCTTTTCCTTGGTTGGAATGGGTGCCATTGAAAGTTAATGCTTTTACATGGAGAGTGTATGCCACGGTACTGGAAAATAACAGCGAACTTGTAAACAGAAATAATAACAATCTTATTTGTTATTAAATGAGAACAATACTATTACACTACAGAAAGGAGTAGAAGCAGGAAAATGAAATAAAATGCAGAAAACAGAAATAACGAAGCCAGAGCTCGTGTTGAACACGATTTCCTTAAAACAGATTTCGGTCTGTTGAACACGATTTCCTTAAAACAGATGTTGGAGTATAAAGTAACATTACAATTTCAAGTTCCTTGGCTTATAAACCACATTTCATTTTGAACCACTTCCAATGTGGGACAAGTGGTTTCTAGCTCAAAATATATCTAGTTTGTAGACCACACTTTGAGCATCGATATCTCATTCACCTCTTAATAACTTTGGACGTTTAATATCTCGTTGTTAAGCCCTTGTCCTAGGCTATTCAACCATATCAAATAACCCGTCTAATTATTATATCTACATATAAATAATTAGGTCCAAAGTTTAGGAAAAAATACATATTTTCTCTATTTTTTTCCAACAGAGAGTAGCTATAGGTAGAATCCTCTCTGTGGTGAAATTAAATCTTCGCGGAATGCATATTGACTTAGGATGCTCAGGTTGCAGTTTACACGAAGAAACGGTGGATCACGCGTTGATTAATTGTTATAAGTAGGGGGAAATTCGGAACTTGGTTTTTGGGTAGTGTAAAGCGCCTAATCCTATAGTTTTCTCGGTGTTGGAGGTGATTGGTGTGCATAATCTTTGGCCTTCCCGGATGCCAAGAAGATATCTTTTCAAGGGGTCTTTTTTATCGCTTTATGGTGTATTTGGCAGTGGAGAAATAACAGAGTTTTTAGACACCGGTGGCAGAATGCTTCGGAGGTTTTTAAAGACATCAAGCTTCTTTCTTTTTTGTGGAATACAAATAGAGACAATTTTACTCTCATTTCATGGGAGCATTTGTAATTTCTTTTTTAACTTATGTTTGTAACTTTGTTTCTTGCTTTTTTTTTCTCAATAGCAAATTTATTAAGAGAAGAAAACAACTAGCTAGGTTACAAACAAAGCAAAAAGGAAAAATTATCTATTGTCCGCGGCAATAATGGTACTAAAAAAAATATACAACAATGTAGAGGCTAGATTATGAGGCTTGTAATATTAAATAAGTTGGGCTGGGCTTAGAGGGTTTAATTAGATTAGTAGGCTAGTTTATGGTTGGGCTTGGGTTTACTATTGGGTTTATGATCAAGAAGGGGCCCAATAGTAAACCCAATGGGGGACTATATATACCCCATGAGTTCACCATTTGGAGGGCAGATTTCTAGTTGCGGGTTTACGATTCTTAGAGGAGCAGCCAAGAGTGTTTACGATCACAACGAGATTACGATCGTAAACCCGAAAGGATCACATTTACGATTTTCTGTTTTGTACCCGACAAGTTTTCTTGTGTGCAAAGCTTAAGTTTTTAACGTTTAATCATCGTATTCTTCGTGTTTCTTCTCTTCTCTATCTTGAATCAATCATAAACAAGGATTCCGCACTCGTTTGTGATTAAAATATCGTGATTAGTTCTTAATCCCGGACCTACAATTGGTATCAGAGCCAAGAAACGAGTGTTTCGTGGTTCTCACGATATTGATTCAAGAAGATCTAACAGTTTTTGTGAGTTTTTCTTGAGTTTTTCAGGTTTACGACCAGATCTGCTGCTGTTCCTGAGTTTCCGATCAGTTTTCTGGGTTTTTGAAGTGTTTACGAGTGTTTGTTCTTGAAGATCTTCATCGGAAACGCGTTCACGACTTCAAGACAGGATTTTTAAGTGTTTACGATCAGAAATATCGAGTTTACGACATTTTTCAACCGGAATCAGGAGATTACGATTTTTCTTGATCGGAATCGCGTTTACGACTTTTTCAACCGGAATCAACGTTTACGATTTTAACCTATCGGAATCGTGTTTACGACTGGGTTTTATCGGAATCAAGGGTTTACGATCCACAGGTGATTACGATCGTAAACAGGGAGTACGATCGGAAACAGGTTTTGCGGCAAAAAGTCACTTCTTCACACTTTCACGGAAACGGACGTAACTTTTGACTCGTTTGGAGTTAGAGGCTCAAATTTGAACACGACGTTCGTGACACCGAGCCCCAGAAATACCCCCGACTAACGTCCAGGGGAGCTCGTTTGGACCCCCAAATTCCACTCCGAAGGCCTCCATTTTTCAGTTTTAAGTTTTTGACACTATTCTTTGAATACTACTTTTGCCGTTTTTTTGCCGATTCTTCAAAATCTTCAAAGGCTGCATATCTAAAGAAAGAAAATGAGTTCAGTGGTTGAAGAAATGAATATAGTTGAGGACAAAGATGATTTCACAGATGAAGTTGACAAAACTGAGATATGCCCAATCCCACTTGTGCTCGTATAATTCCTGGACTTAGGCAAATTTGTAAAAATTATCAGATAGAATTATTTGAGATAAAATGCGAGAGGAGTTCTTTTAAGGGTAGATGGCAAAAGAATGAGGAGAAGGTAAAAGCTCAGAAACTAGACATTGTGAAATATCAAAAACTTGCTACTAAGAAAACTCTACTGTATGACAATGCAAAGTTAGAAATAGCTGAGCTTAGGAAGCAGGTAGATGAGCTCACACATAAGAACAATGAGTTGCAAGTGAAACTAGATGTGAATCAAATGAGAAGCAAAAGAATGCTCGATGCTGGAAAGGAATTGTCACATGCTGTTGTGACTGGTCAAGTTGGGAAAGACACATCTGGGTTTGGGTCAGAGAAAACTGATAAATCTTTGGCAATGAACAGCATCATTCCTCCACCAGTTCCCAGAGACATTATAGGAATACTTCTTAGTGAGGATCAAGTTGAACGAACCAAGTCTGATTATAAAGAAGCTGCTCCTCCTATTGCTAGTGTCTTGGTTGGAACTACACCATTGACTCAAGAAGAAATTGATAATGAAGCAAACATTACTTATGGTGAAAGGAGAGTAAAGGATATATCAGACAATGATGCTGAGTGCTAGAAATATGACAGGTGTCACAACTCTAAGTCTGATGAAGCTGGGATAGAGTTGAAACCATACCCTAAAATTGAAACCCCATGCTTCAAAGTAATTGACGAAGTCAAAAGGGAAAAGGTGATCTTGACGACACGGCCTGAGGGGAAGATCTTTATGACATCTGGATCAATGTTTGACCAAGAACCAGATGTAGGATATGAACTACCATCCTTCTCCTCCAAGTTCAAGGGAATAACCGATGGAGTGATAAGTGAACCTAAAGTGGAGAGGCCAAAGATCACCATCAAGCATCCAAGTATGAAATCAACAGCTGGAGTGAAGAATGAAAAACTCAAGGGAGTAGCTGTGTCTCCCATTTCTTTAGTTGGATCATGCAGTTGTCGCTGTAATTGCAAGAATGATGCTTCAACGTCAAAGAATCAAGGAAGCACAAAGACAGTAAAGACAGGTTCGACACAGGCTTCGACAAACCAGCAGAAAGTCAAATCTGAAGCTGCAGTCAAAGCAAAGAAGCACACACAAGGCAAAGCAGCTCCATATCAGCCACCAAAGACAAATGGGTACTGTTGGGGGTATATTTTCAGGATGCTCACAGGAAGCTCAGACAGTTCAGGAATCCTATTGTCATCTGGGAATCTCTTAAACTCAGGTATCCTGATTTTATTATTTTTACTAACCCTCATATTTGCCACATGTTTATTTGACCAGGTATCACCGGAGTCATCAACTACCTCTGAAACTTACGCTCCAGCTGAAGAAGATCATGGACCAAGTGAACGGAGAGGCCCTTAACGGTCGAATTAGTTGGGCGATAGGATCCTGGGAATTCCGGAAAGTTTGTTATTATTGTATTTGTTATATAAATCGAGGATTCGATCAATAGGAACACACAACACACTTTCATTAGCTTGCGTGCGAGTACGAATCATTGTAACACTTAGCTCTGATCGATCAAACCTCCAACCCATTGTAACAAATTGTTTGATCATTAATAACATTGACTTGGTGGCGGTTTTTCAGCCGGCACCCGAGGTTTTTATCCAGGATTCCTAGAGGCGGCTCGAAGGATTCTGGAGTTTTCCTCGCTAAAATCCTTGTGTTATCATCCCAACTTGGATTACTTGCTCACTTGATAGTTAAGCACACTACCTCACAATCTAAGTTTGGAATACAGGATTCCTAAGTGAATTTTTGACCAAAACAGTTTGGCGCCCACCGTGGGGCAAGTGGTGCTTAATCCTACCAAAATCCCATATATCATTCACTTCATTTGATCTCCGATCCCAAAAATGTCAAACCCGCAAAAAGCTATCTCGGCCTCTACATCGTCCTCCATTCCTCCTATTCCTTCCTTTTCAGGAAGCCAGAAGAAGACCAATGACTGTTAGAAGAAAGTGGACGAGCAGCCGAGGAAAACTGATTATCCTGTCTTCACAGGATCCCAGGTCCAATCTGTTGATCCTGTTATTACTAACAATGATTTGTTTTCCTTGATTAAGCAGGTAAAGAATCAAATGGATCAGCAAGAAAAAACCAACCTAACGGTGATGAAGGAGATTGAAGAGCTAAAGAAATCTAGGAAGCCTATGGAAGAGCAAAGTCCTCTGTTCCCTAGGCATCTTGATTTCAATGCTTCAGGATCCTCAGATCCGTCTCGCTACAATTACAAATCAGCATCAGGCTTTACTACAGTGTCACACCCCCCCCCCCCTCCTCCGCACCCTGCCAGGAGCGGGGGAGGGTGTGGGACCGGCTGTCCGTATCATTACCCGAGATGCCAACGCTTCTAACATCACACACATACACATACAACGGACATCCAGTCCACACATATGAAACTCTTAGACCGACTCATGAGCGAGGATGCATTGCACCTCTTATTCGATCTAACAGGATCGATAGCCACCGGATATGGCCTGGAACTGAATAACAAAGATACAGGATACCGAAGGAAACATAGTCATTATCATGTCTTCAATTACATTCATAATTCATAATTCATAGTTCATAATTCATACAAAGTCCAAGTTCATAGTAACAACAACCAAGTAGCATTCCAAGTTCATAATAGGTTCATTCCTACACTTGCTTACCTGCAACATAAGTCATTCATAACATAGTCAACAACAATGTTGTTGGTGAGTCTTAACTACTATCATAATATTAACAGTTTTCAAACACATGCTGGTTATGAAATTATCAAGTCACACCCAAGGTCAAACTTCATGTACTCTACGGGCACGTCGCAATCAGCCGTAAACCCTCTACGAGTAGTAATTTCATTTCAACATATAAGGACATATTCCCCCTAGTTACCTAATACTAGAGGATCCGGATGAACATGGATAAATCAACTATAATGGCCGTTATAATCCCTTATATGCCTATTGGTTCAATCATAATGACCAGAAAGTATATAATAACCCACACAGGGCATTTCCAAACTAACAGTGCTTGACAGGATAAGTTCATAACAGATATAACAAATACATCAAACAGAGTTGTGATCTTAAGCAGTTAATTCTATGAGAGAAGTCAGAGGACTCACGCAAAGAAGTCAGAAACGGTGGCTAGACAGAATATCCGAGAAAATATCTTCTCTTTGATTTCTAGCAACCTATCATCGTTATCATGTTCATATTCGTCATATACGAGGCTAACATGTCTCATATCATTCTCAGGTTGAAATTAGCATAAAATACAGTCATTGGATCAGTCTCGATAATTTTTGGTTCATCCAAAATTGGCTAAACATTCTGTCATTTTTCTTCATAGGCGTACCGCTTGGAAGTTTACATTTCTGGGCGGTACGCTTCAAATGGTCGACTGATTTCCAAATTTCAAACTCGGGCGTACCGCGCCGATTCATAAGTTTCTGGGCGGTACGCTGAAATCTGGGATTCCGGTTTCTATTTCACATTTCTGGGCGTACCGCTCTGCATGCAGAGTTTATGGGCGGTACGCCCCCATCTGTGAACAGGGGCCCGACTATTTTGTCTTTTAGTGCCATTTTCATAATTTGGCGTTTTAAGTCCAGAATTCTTACCCGATCAGTTTCATATTATTCCGAGGGGTCAATTTGGGGTCCTTTTGCAGTCTAAAACCTTAACCAAGCACAACCCCAATTTCCGAGCTTTCCAAATATGGTAATTTTCATTGTTTCGACCCCCGTTTCGTACAGATTTCATTTGGGACAGAATCCCTATGTCCCAATGACTCATTTCTTATTTAGATACACTGATCAACTCTGGATTCAAGTGATCTTAACTTGAAAAGTTTCCATTTATGGAAAGAAATCAACATGCATGCATAGAATGGTTGTACCTTGTGAAGGAATTCTTGTACAATTGAACCTTCTGATTTCTTTGCTTCCTTAGGCACCCAATCAAGCTCTCCAAAGCAGATTCATGGCTGCATGTATGATCCATGATCATTTTATGAGAGTATGATCATAAAGAATCCTTTCATAGTTTTCTTATTCGAAGTTCAAGACATTCTTACCTTGACTATACTTGAATTCAGCCTTTACCCTCCTTAGTTACCACCAAGATGAGCCAACACCACTGAGTTGATGAGGAAGTCAAGCAATGAGTGAGGGTTACATCAAGTTAACATAGCTTGATATGAAAAATGATGATTGAAAGGCTTACCTATGAAGATCCCACCCTCCACAAGACTTCCAGGGACTGAATGTGATTGAAACAGAGCTCTGGGACAGTCAAGGAAGTGCTCTGGCCGAAAGTGAGGAAAACTCACAAGTGTGGAAGGCTATAAAGGCCAAAATTCTTGTTTGTATCGACCTGTAATCGAGGCGTACCGCCCCAAAATGCATAATTTGGGGCGTACCGCCCGGATTTTCAGATTCGGGTAACCGAGGATCCGGTGGGTGCCGCAACCCGACCCGCTTATCAAATGGGGCGCGTACCGCCTAGGATATCCCAATCCTAGGCGTACCGCCTCAAATCGTAATTCAGAAACTTTTAATTGTTTCTCATTGGGAAATTTCCAACTTGGATAATCGTTTTAGACACAGAGGTTACATTCTCTCCCCCTTAAAGGAATTCCGTCCCGGAATTCGTTAGTCATTAACTAAATAGCTTGGGGTATCTTCTTCTCATGTCTTCCTCAGATTCCCACGTGTATTCGGGACCACGTCTAGCGTCCCATTTGACTTTCACCATTGGAATCCTTTTCTTGCGAAGCTTCTTCGTGATTCGTTCCATTATCTCGATGGGCTGTTCGGTAAAGTTCAACTTTTTATCAATCTTGATTTCTTTCAACGGAACTGCGAGAGCTTCATCGACCATGCATTTCCGTAGATTTGACACATGGAACACGTCGTGAACTCCGCTAAGTTCCTCAGGCAATTCTAGCTGATAAGCCACTTCTCCAACTCTTGATATTATCTTGAAAGGTCCGATATATCGTGGGCTCAGTTTTCCTCTTTTGCCAAATCGGATTATACCTTTCCAGGGTGATATTTTCAACATCACCATGTCCCCTTCCGCAAACTCGAGTGGTCTCCTACGCCGATCTGCGTAGCTCTTCTGTCGGTCTTGAGCGGTTTTAAGCCTTTTACGAATCTCCCTAACTTTTTCAGTAGTTTCCATTATCAATTCAGGTCCTGTAAGTTGACCTTCTCCCACTTCAGACCAACATACTGGTGTTCGGCACTTTCTGCCATACAATGCTTCAAACGGTGCCATTTGAATGCTGGTGTGGTAACTATTATTATATGAAAATTCAGCTAGTGGAAGATGATCATCCCAGCTACCACCAAATTCTATAACACAAGCTCTCAGCATGTCTTCTAACGTTTGAATTGTTCTCTCGCTTTGCCCATCAGTTTGGGGATGATAAGCTGTGCTAAACTTTAGTTTGGTTCCCATTGCTTCTTGAAAGCTTTGCCAAAAATGAGAAGTGAATCTAGTATCTCTATCAGAAATTATGGACTTTGGCACTCCGTGCTTCGATATGATTTCATTTACAAAAAGCTTTGCAAGTTGCTTCCCATTGTACGTTTCTGCCATTGGTAGAAAGTGAGCAGATTTTGTCAAACGATCCACTACCACCCAGATGGCATCATTTCCACTTCTAGTCTTTGGAAGCTTTGTCACAAAATCCATGGTAATTTCTTCCCATTTCCACTCAGGAAGTTCTATTCTCTGAAGACATCCGGCGGGTCTCTGATGTTCAGCCTTTACTTGAAGACAAATTGGACATTTTTCAACATAGGCAGCAATTGCCTTTTTCATTCCTGGCCACCAATAATTTGCTCTCAAATTTTGGTACATTTTGTCGCCTCCTGGATGGAGCATGTACTTGGATTTGTGAGCCTCCCGGAGAATTACCTCACGTAATCCTCCTTCTTTAGGCACCCATATACGTTTGCCTAGTCTTAGGATACCATCCGTCTCTCTTGTTAGTTTCCTTACAACAGTCATCATCTCATCCCTGTCAACATTTGAGTCAGCCATTTGTTTCTTTTGTGCTTCGATGATTTCTCCAATTAAATCTACACTTACATTCAGTCTCAAGGCTCGAACTCGGAGTGGCTTGATTCTTTCCTTTCTACTTAAAGCGTCTGCCACTACATTGGCCTTGCCTGGGTGATACTTGATCTCGCAATCATAATCACTCAGCACTTCCATCCAGCGTCTTTGTCGCATATTCAACTCTTTTTGACTGAATAAGTGTTGTAAACTTTTGTGGTCGGAGTATACTACAAATTTGGCTCCATACAGGTAGTGTCTCCAAATTTTAAGAGCAAAGACGATTGCTCCTAACTCTAAGTCATGTGTGGTGTAATTCTTCTCATGCTTTTTGAGTTGTCTGGATGCGTAAGCAATTACTTTATCTTTCTGCATCAAAACGCATCCGAGTCCATTGGTAGAGGCATCGCAGTATACCACAAAATTTTCAGTACCCTCAGGTAATGAAAGTATAGGAGCAGAACTTAGTTTCTGTTTAAGCAGTTCGAAAGCATCTGTATGCTTAGGTTTCCAATCAAACTTCACGTTCTTTTGAGTAAGGGAAGTTAATGGTGTGGCTATCTTTGAGAAATCCTGAATAAATCTCCGATAGTAACCAGCTAGTCCTAAGAATCGCCGAATTTCTGTAGGATTCTTTGGTTGCTCCCATTTAGCAATCGCTTCTACTTTCGCTGGGTCTACTTGAATTCCGGACTTGCTGACAATGTGACCCAGAAATTGCACTTCTCTTAGCCAAAAATCACATTTAGAGAACTTTGCATACAGCTTCTCAGATCGCAATAATTCCAATATCTTTCTCAAATGTTCACCATGTTCTTCCCGAGTGCGAGAATAAATCAAGATGTCGTCAATAAATACGATTACAAACTTGTCAAGATATGGCTTGCACACCCGATTCATTAGATCCATGAATATTGCTGGCGCATTAGTTAATCCGAAGGGCATAACTGTAAATTCATAATGGCCATATCTTGTTCTGAAAGCTGTTCTTGGGACGTCCTCTTCACGGACTCTGACTTGATGATACCCTGATCTCAAATCGATTTTCGAGAAATAACTAGCTCCTTGTAATTGATCGAACAAGTCATCAATCCTAGGCAAAGGGTACTTGTTTTTGATGGTTACTCGATTGAGATCACGGTAATCGATGCACATCCGCATTGAGCCATCCTTCTTTTTCACGAAGAGTACCGGCGCTCCCCAGGGTGACGAACTGGGTCTGATGAACCCTTTATCGAGAAGTTCCTGAAGTTGATTCCTTAGTTCTTGCATTTCAGAAGGTGCGAGTCGGTATGGTGCTTTTGCTATTGGAGACGTTCCAGGTGCAAGTTCGATTTGAAACTCCACTTGTCGTTTTGGGGGCAATCCAGGTAGTTCATCAGGAAACACATCCGGATATTCTGAGACAATAGGTACTTCTTCCAATTTCTTTTCTCGAGGTGTCTCAATTAAATTTGCTAGATAAGCTTGATCACCCTTTCTAATGCATTTTCCCGCTTTCAATCTGGAGATTATTCTCATTGGTTTTGTTTTCCTATCTCCAATGATCGTGTGAATCTTGTCGTCTGCAGACTTTAATTCTAACATCTTATCGGCACAACGAATCTTCGCCTGATGTCGTGTGAGCCAATCCATTCCAAGGACTATATCGAATTCACTTAGTTCCATAGGGAGGAGTTCGAGTTCAAAAGTAGTGTTCTCATGCTCTAAACGACAATCTCTAATTACTTTAGAGATACTAATCTTATGGCCATTAGCAGTTTCTACAACATAAGGAATATCTAACTTATGTGTAGTACATTTTAGTCTAGGGACACAGGCAGAGGATACAAAACTCCTATTAGCACCAGAATCAAATAAAATGCTAACAATCATATTATTGACAGAAAACATACCAGAGATCACGTCATCATTCACACGTGCCTCTTCGGCGGTCATGATATAGAGTCGGGGTGTACCTTTTGAAGTTCCCACGCCTTTGTTCTGTTCATCCCTTTTCTTCTTCCCTTGCGGACACTCCCAACTTCTATGCCCTTTTTCCTTGCAGTAGAAGCAGACTACTGGTGACCTACATTGTTGGTGCGCGTGCCCTGCTTTCCCACAATTTTTACAAGTCTCTGCCCGCGGTCCTTTGAAATCCCTCCCATCATTTCTTCTTCCTTGGTCATTCCTTCCAAATTTACCCCTCTTGGAGTCATGACCTCTTTCACCACTTTTTCTTTTATTCCCGGAGGTGTCTACTTTGATTCCCGCTGTCCGGATCCATTCATCTGCCAAAGTACCGGTCAGACTTATAGCGGATGCCAAAGTGTTAGGACGAGCGGATCTCACATTCGCTCTTATCTCGGGGCTTAGTCCCCAAATGAACCTCCTGACTTTGGAAGTCTCAGTATCCGCCATGTGAGGTACTAAATTCAACAGTTCATTATACCTATTAATATAGGTCATGTAGTCGGATCCAATCATTCTTAAATCGATAAACTCATTTTCCAACCTCTCAGCCTCATTTTCTGGAATGAACTTTTCCATAACTATTGCCCGAAATTCTCTCCAACTCATACGATAGGCTCTTTCCTTCCCAAGTCGATTCAATTCCACCTTCCACCAGTTTAATGCCGCTCCTTTGAAGGATTGGGACGCAAACCTCACCTTGTCCCTGCTAGCACAATTGCTGATATCTAAGGCGGCCTCAGTTTCTTCTAACCAATTCAGGGCGTCAGTAGCCCCTTTGTCTCCCTTGAAAATACCGGGCTTGCAGGCCATGTAAGTCTTATAAGAACACCCTCTCCTTTCCTCCCTTTCGGGCTTACGTTCCTTGCTCCTTGACCTTCTTCTGGTACGTTTTGGACGATCTTCATGTTCGGGACTGGGGCTCCGACGGTTTCGGATTCTGCTGTGAGCTGATGAGCCAGTTTGAGACTCAGCTATTGGTGATCGGAATCTTGTAGACTCCTTGGATCTAGAAACAGCAGTTTTGCTTCTTGGCGGTTCGCTGGATCTTTCTGAACCAACGTGTGTCTTTCCTTGTCTCTTCTCTTTAGCGACCAATGAAGGAAACGCTTTAGAGATTCCTTGAGCTATAAGCTCCTGAAGTCTTTCTTCAAGTTCTATTTGCCTCAATTGTTCGGACGTAAGAGGTTCTTCCCTTTTACTATGAACAGAGCGATCATCACGATCATCATCTCCGTCATGGTCATCCTGACGACTTCTGCTCGTTCCTGCTTTCGACATTTCGCTGAAAGCAATACCAGATTGACAGATTATCATACATTTTGACTTAGTTGACAGGTATTCATAATTCATAGTTTATATTCCTTTGCATATTATAATGCCGTAGGAATATGTTCATATCATTGTTGTTGTACTATTTGGACTTTCCGGATCACCACTTTGTGGTTACCGACATAATTACCATGAAATGACTATGTTCCAGAATGAAATCACATACACTATGAGTACTTAGGGGTGGTCTAATGATCCAATCCTCCTAGAAGCACTACTTATCAAGACTTATCATAATTATTATAGTACTCCAATCATTATTGAAAACGACAAACGGTTCTTTATTCCATAACGATAAAAGGGTCCACATGGCGGTTCAACCGCTTACAATCACATAACACACACACCAAACAGACTCAAACAAGGTTCATAGAAAAGAAAATACATAACATGATAAAACAACACATAAGATCCCAGTCTTCTCAATTTATGCCGAACATCATGCCGCTAGTCCCTGCGCCTTCCGAAAGATGTCAAGTGTTTGAGATGAGACGACACCTTCTTGGCTTCCTCTGCCAACCTCTTTTCCTTCTTTAATTGCTTTTCCAACCTCTTTGCCAGCGCCTTGTTTTCTTCTCGCAGAGCGTCGATGACTGGGGAGGTAGGTCCGGAGTGATCTGCATATGGGGTTGGGGCGAAAATTGGGCCCGGTCCTGAGTAGGATGACCTAGGTAGGTCCTGATATGGCCCGTAAGGTGCATATGGATAAGCAGATGGTGGATAAGGCATGTAAGACTGCTGCATGGGTGGGGAGGTTGAATACTGGTATGGTGGTGGCGGGTAAAATGATGACGGTGGGGGATAGAAAGGCATGCCGGTGGCATAGGAATCCTGAACAGGTGTCTGGTACATGATAGGCTGCTGGTAGGATGATGGTTGCTGATAGGATGATGGCTGCTGATATCCAGGTGGTGGCTGAAATGAGGAATTCTGCTGGTATGCAGATGGCTGCTGGTAGGAAGATGGGGGTTGACTGTTGGACCTCATCAATTGGGGAAAGCTATAACGGTCGGACACTGGTTGGTTACTTTGGCCCTGCATCATAGCAGCTACATATGGGTCCCTAATGTCATGAGCTAGAGCTGCGATAGGGTCCTGGATTGGAACATCCACTAGATTTCCCATTTGAGGGAAAGCTGCCATAGGATCCTGCTGCATAGGAACCGATTCCTCGGGTCCTTCCTCCACGTCTGCTGCGTAGGCTGGGGAAGCATACACGTGCTGAGAATGATGCTCGGAATGATAACTCACGGTGTGCCCTGCAGACACCGCAATCACCACCTGCTGCACCGGGATAGTCTCGTCTTCTTCTTCTTCGGGTTCCTCTTCAGGGTCTTCTTGATCCGTTCCGGCATCACGAGCGTTCCAGTCTGATGGAGCAATGTGGATGGTGTGGCTCGGACGCACCGACATCCTAGGTTTTGTGCTCCTCTTCTTGGGTGGTTTTGGCACATCCGTAGTCGACGTCGCGGGTGACGGAGTCTTCTTTTGGGTCGGCGCGGTAAAGTACCCCGAAAGATCAGGGCTCATGGGTGGTGCCGGTTGGCTAGGTCCGCCTTCTTCCTTCTTACCCTTACTCCCCTTGCTACCTCCACTGTTTTTGCTGCCGGATTTCGAAGATTTAGTAAAACTCCACATGTTTACGATGGTACCTGTGGATATAGGTTCAATATACAATGATAATATATATACATATATATAATCATATTTCTCAACTTATGTCATGCTAAATTCCATCATTTGAATTCACTAAAGCTCACATACAATAACCATCAGTATCCACGTGTCTATCAGACTTGTCATATCATGAGATACCTGTGGGTAACAATGACAGCGTGCACTTTCTGCAATTATTACCGACCTTACATCATGCTATGAGAAATCTAATATACCAATTTCAACTTAGGTTAACATTTTTCATAGGAAATCATTAGCATCAATGTGTCTGTTAGGTTTCACCGAGTCTTAGTGCACCTGTGGGTAGGAATGGCAGTTTGCAAGGCTGTAACTTCTACCGACCTTACACTAATCCTCGATTACACCTAACATACAAATTTCAGCCTAGATCATATTTGGTTCATGCAATATCTTAGGGGTCAAACTAGGTTCAAGCTTAGGGCTCTAAGAATGCCTAATTTGCTGGAACCTTTGGCTCTGATACCAACCTGTCACACCCCCCTCCTCCGCACCCTGCCAGGAGCGGGGGAGGGTGTGGGACCGGCTGTCCGTATCATTACCCGAGATGCCAACGCTTCTAACATCACACACATACACATACAACGGACATCCAGTCCACACATATGAAACTCTTAGACCGACTCATGAGCGAGGATGCATTGCACCTCTTATTCGATCTAACAGAATCGATAGCCACCGGATATGGCCTGGAACTGAATAACAAAGATACAGGATACCAAAGGAAACATAGTCATTATCATGTCTTCATTTACATTCATAATTCATAATTCATAGTTCATAATTCATACAAAGTCCAAGTTCATAGTAACAACAACCAAGTAGCATTCCAAGTTCATAATAGGTTCATTCCTACACTTGCTTACCTGCAACATAAGTCATTCATAACATAGTCAACAACAATGTTGTTGGTGAGTCTTAACTACTATCATAATATTAACAGTTTTCAAACACATGCTGGTTATGAAATTATCAAGTCACACCCAAGGTCAAACTTCATGTACTCTACGGGCACGTCGCAATCAGCCGTAAACCCTCTACGAGTAGTAATTTCATTTCAACATATAAGGACATATTCCCCCTAGTTACCTAATACTAGAGGATCCGGATGAACATGGATAAATCAACTATAATGGCCGTTATAATCCCTTATATGCCTATTGGTTCAATCATAATGACCAGAAAGTATATAATAACCCACACAGGGCATTTCCAAACTAACAGTGCTTGACAGGATAAGTTCATAACAGATATAACAAATACATCAAACAGAATTGTGATCTTAAACAGTTAATTCTATGAGAGAAGTCAGAGGACTCACACAAAGAAGTCAGAAACGGTGGCTAGACAGAATATCCGAGAAAATATCTTCTCTTTGATTTCTAGCAACCTATCATCGTTATCATGTTCATATTCGTCATATACGAGGCTAACATGTCTCATATCATTCTCAGGTTGAAATTAGCATAAAATACAGTCACTGGATCAGTCTCGATAATTTTTGGTTCATCCAAAATTGGCTAAACATTCTGTCATTTTTCTTCATAGGCGTACCGCTTGGAAGTTTACATTTCTGGGCGGTACGCTTCAAATGGTCGACTGATTTCCAAATTTCAAACTCGGGCGTACCGCGCCGATTCATAAGTTTCTGGGCGGTACGCTGGAATCTGGGATTCCGGTTTCTATTTCACATTTCTGGGCGTACCGCTCTGCATGCAGAGTTTATGGGCGGTACGCCCCCATCTGTGAACAGGGGCCCGACTATTTTGTCTTTTAGTGCCATTTTCATAATTTGGCGTTTTAAGTCCAGAATTCTTACCCGATCAGTTTCATATTATTCCGAGGGGTCAATTTGGGGTCCTTTTGCAGTCTAAAACCTTAACCAAGCACAACCCCAATTCCCGAGCTTTCCAAATATGGTAATTTTCATTGTTTCGACCCCCGTTTCGTACAGATTTCATTTGGGACAGAATCCCTATGTCCCAATGACTCATTTCTTATTTAGATACACTGATCAACTCTGGATTCAAGTGATCTTAACTTGAAAAGTTTCCATTTATGGAAAGAAATCAACATGCATGCATAGAATGGTTGTACCTTGTGAAGGAATTCTTGTACAATTGAACCTTCTGATTTCTTTGCTTCCTTAGGCACCCAATCAAGCTCTCCAAAGCAGATTCATGGCTGCATGTATGATCCATGATCATTTTATGAGAGTATGATCATAAAGAATCCTTTCATAGTTTTCTTATTCGAAGTTCAAGACATTCTTACCTTGACTATACTTGAATTCAGCCTTTACCCTCCTTAGTTACCACCAAGATGAGCCAACACCACTGAGTTGATGAGGAAGTCAAGCAATGAGTGAGGGTTACATCAAGTTAACATAGCTTGATATGAAAAATGATGATTGAAAGGCTTACCTATGAAGATCCCACCCTCCACAAGACTTCCAGGGACTGAATGTGATTGAAACAGAGCTCTGGGACAGTCAAGGAAGTGCTCTGGCCGAAAGTGAGGAAAACTCACAAGTGTGGAAGGCTATAAAGGCCAAAATTCTTGTTTGTATCGACCTGTAATCGAGGCGTACCGCCCCAAAATGCATAATTTGGGGCGTACCGCCCGGATTTTCAGATTCGGGTAACCGAGGATCCGGTGGGTGCCGCAACCCGACCCGCTTATCAAATGGGGCGCGTACCGCCTAGGATATCCCAATCCTAGGCGTACCGCCTCAAATCGTAATTCAGAAACTTTTAATTGTTTCTCATTGGGAAATTTCCAACTTGGATAATCGTTTTAGACACAGAGGTTACACTATGTGAGAGAGAAGTGGGGTCGCTTCGAAGAGAAATGTGGGGGCTAATTTCTTAAGACTCTCGCAGAACCAGGCAAGTGTTCAGGACCATAAAGGACATGACTATGAGGAGTTGATACTGTCAGGAAGAGTCCTGTGTAAAGTGTATTGTCGCCTACACAAACGGCAGCTCAGTTCAAAGACATCGCCGTCTACTGACAGCTAGGAGGCTAAGTACATTTTACAAGGGAAGGTTCAAAGGGGACACCTACCTATCCTACGCAAGACTCAACTGTTGAGATTTCAGAATGATCGAGTACTTTGCTCCATCGATCTCCATTCATGTGGGGGATTGTTGGAAAAAAAATAGAGAAAATATGTATTTTTTCCTAAACTTTGGACCTAATTATTTATATGTAGATATAATAATTAGACGGGTTATTTGATATGGTTGAATAACCTAGGACAAGGGCTTTCCAACGAGATATTAAACGTCCAAAGTTATTAAGAGGTGAATGAGATATCGATGCTCAAAGTGTGGTCTACAAACTATATATATTTTGAGCTAGAAACTACTTGTCCCATATTGGAAGTGGTTCAAAATGAAATGTGGTTTATAAGCCAAGGAACTTGGATGGTTATCAAATTGTAATGTCACTTTATACTCCAACATCTACGCGTGGGGGGGGGGGAGGGGGGTGCAGAAAAATGAGAAACCCGGTCAAAAATCTTGGGCGCGCTCGCGCATCCTGCGGACACGAGTGCGACTCGAAAATGGTCGGGTTTGCGCAAGACCGGTTTTTGCTCCTCTCGCTAGTTATTTTTGGAAATAATTTGATCTTGGAGAACACTCCATCCTAGTTAATTCGCAATCAGCTAATTTAGAAACTGATATTCACGTTTAATGCTGATTGCTGTCTTGGACAGCAATCCAACTTGTGGCTATTTAAACCAGTCGATATCAGACAGAAGAGATACACCATAAAATCATTCTCCTCTTCTCTTCTCGACTCGACTCTGCGATCTCAGGCAAGTAAAACTCCGGCAATACGTTGTTTTAGCCACCGTATTCTAGGAAACAGACCGAAATCTGTTTTAAGGAAATCGTGTTCAACACGAGCTCTGGCTTCGTTATTTCTGTTTTCTGCATTTTATTTCATTTTTCTGCTTCTACTCCTTTCTGTAGTGTAATAGTATTGTTCTCATTTAATAACAAATAAGATTGTTATTATTTCTGTTTACAAGTTCACTGTTATTTTCCAGTACCGTGGCATACACTCTCCATGTAAAAGCATTAACTTTCAATGGCACCCATTCCAACCAAGGAAAAGGTAAGCCAAAATAATTCCGGAATATAGACACAACGATTTCATAATAATCATCACATCGAAATCGATCATCGATGCCCCTTCCACCCCAGACTAGAATTTGTTCCCATTAAATTTTACTTATAAATTTTAATTGCATATAATCATTTAAAGATATTTACATTTTTTAAATTTCTTCTCCATTTTATTTACCTATATACATTTATTAACTTTTATGGATAGTTTCTTGAATTGTGTTTTCACTGTAGGTTTTTCTTTTTTGTTTTTTAATGAATTTTTTGCCTTTTTTTAAGTATTTATTTTTTGTTTTCTACTTAGGTCATCAGTTCAAGAATTTGACTAGTTCGCTTTTAATTTTAACATTAAATTGATACGTTTGATACTTTTTTTATTCTCTTTAGGTTATTTTAATTGCTTTAATATGTCCGTCTTTTTTATTCTCTTTAGGTCATTTTAATTGCTTTGATATGTCCCTCCGATCAAAGCATAGCTTGTGGCTAATCGTAACCTAATTTCATAACATTCATTCGTTTCCTTACTAGTTTAAGAATTGTTTTTTTCCTTTCCCAAAAAAAGAATTGTTTATTCCGGAAAGCAAAAGCCAACTTGGTGACATTGACCACCTTGTTAGAAATGTTAGATATAATAGAGAAGAAAAATGAAAACGTTGGAAACAAGTTTGTCATTTTCGTTTTTGCTAAAACTAGAGTAGTTACGAAAGAACTAAGAAGCGGGCGTCTAAATAGCATGATAAGTTGGAATAAATATAACACCAAGTGACGAAGACTTGAGAATATATATCGTTCCGTTACTGAACTAGTGCTCACTTTAGAATGACGTGTCAACCAGGTCCAAGATGAAAACGAAAATTGAGACCCCATTTCAAAAGTAAATTTTGTAGACAATGATTGGTCTAGAATTCTACAATTGATTGCGGAAAACAACTTCTGTTAATGGTGCCAGTTAAAAGGATTAAACGAGTCAGTTTTTTTTTTTTTTTAACGGCAGTTCCTTAAGAAAAAACCAACCACTAGCAAGTGGTTAGAGGCGGCCACGAAGGGACATTACAACGAAAGGAATACCAAGTATTCCAATCAACTGATCGAGACTTACATCGAGATCTAAACCATAAGAAACTCCAACATTTAATTTCAAACATCACCCTATGGAGAGACGGCTTCACTTTCTCAAAAATGACTTTGTTACGCTCTTTCCATAGACACCAACTGACAGCGTAATTGATAAATAATCGAACTTGATCTATGTCAAGATCAATGAACCTAACATCAATTACCAACGTTAGTAAACCTAGGCCAAATACCGGCGCTAGAATAGAAAGCTTAGAAAATACCTTCAAACGAAAATACTTTATTTGAATATCAAAAATCCTTAACCAAGTTCAAAAGACAATACCTTAACCAAGTTCAAAAGACAATAATCAAGAGTTTAAATAGGAATAGAACACTTGTAGAACAAGAAGCAAAACATAATTAAAAATAACCCTAATGGGCCGATTGGGTGGAGGAATCCCAAAACCGGTTCGGGCCCGAGTCTGGGTCGTCCTTGAGCAGCCTGTCATCATTCTCCCCCTCTTAGAAAAACTTGTCCTCGAGTTTCATTGTTGGATCAGGACCCCCGGGATCGAACGGAACGTTACGGGTTGTCTCGGACGCCTTTAAGCACCCCTCTTAGAAAAATTCGTCCTCGAGTTTCATTGTTGGATCAGGACCCCCGGGATCGAACGGAACTTTACAGGTTATCTCGGACGCCTTTAAGCACATACCATTTGGATGAGCGGGTCCCGGGTCCTACCATCTCCTTTTCCCTCTCCCCTCTTTGAAAAAGACTCGTCCTCGAGTCTTGATAACATCGAAAAGATCACCTTGAATGAAAAGGAAGAGAGTACTATTATGTGTATTCATATGTTGCAAAAATAAATACCTCATACTTTGAAATCTCAAATTTAAAGGAGACCCCGAAAAATCCCACTGGAAGCAAAATTTGGTGTGCATCCAAAAGAAATCAAACTTTATATTTTTAGGATAGCCCATAACATGCCATGTGAGTTCAAACCACAAACCCACACTTTGAGAATTCCTAAAATCTTCGAACAGAAAACGGATGTTTGTTGATATCCCAATAAATTCGAACAGAACCCCTGTTCGTGCGCTAACAAGTGCGGTGGCTAAAAGATTTACGCAACATCGCGGATCAGAATTACTTGACACCGCAGGCCACTGACGGAATTAATGAAAGTTGCGGGAAGGTTAGCGGGTCACTCGTCGAAGGGTTTTGTAGTTGCGTAAAGGTTGGCATGGAAGGCGCCGATTGAACGCCTGTTGCCTGTGGGGAAGCGTGTGATGGAAGAGTAACCTAACCAAGGAAAACTTGTATGCGCAGACACTCTTCCGCGTCGGGTTTAATCCCATCTTCATCGTATATAGGCTTGGTTTCGCCTACAACAGACTTTTATACCGTTTCTTCTTGGCGATCACCCCATCGACCTTCGTCATGTAACTCCACGTCCCGAAGTCGTTCGCGCAGCCTCTCGATTTCTTCGATATCCCTCGGGTCACGATGATAATCCCCGTTGCCCGTTGGGCGGTGAATCTACGGTGATTTCTTCGATGATCCGACATGGCTCTGATTACCACTTGATAGCGTAATGGATAGATAATCGAACTTGATTTATGTCAAGAACGATGAAACCTACGCCAAATACCGGCGCTAGAATAGAAAGCTTGGAAAATACCTCCAAACAAAAATACTTTATTTCAATATCAAAAAACCTTAACCAAGTTCAAAAGACAATAATCAAGAGTTTAAATAGGAATAAAATACTTGCAGAACAAGAAACAAAACATAATTAAAAGTAACCCTAATGGGCCGATTAGGTGGAGGCATCCCAAAACCGGTCCGGGCCCGAGTCTGGGTCATCCTTAAGCAGCCTGTCATCACCAACAACCTGCGAGCATGACTGTCTTGATCGCCTTCGTTTTCCCTTCATCCAAAAAAGTCTCTCTATGCCGATTAACAATGTCTATCATCGAGAAAAACGGTGTTGAGTTAAAGCGACACCATTGGTTCATCAACTGCCAAATAGTGTCGGAAAACCAACACCCGGTAAACAAGTGATCCACAGGTTCAGTTCCTTCATCACATAGAGCGCAAGCGACAGACGTTACAAGGGATGTTTCGTCTTGCAAGAGCGTCAACCGTCGGGAGCCGGCCCAAAAAAGCTTTCCAAATGAAGACATTCACCTTAATGGGTATACTCTTACACCACTTGAACTCAAAAGATACATCTTGGTTGTTAGCAGCAAAGATGAGGCCACGAAGATTTTTAACAGAAAACAAACCATCTTCATTTCCTAGCCACCTCCAATTCCCATTAGATTCACCAATAAATTTTGTATTTGAATGCCTCTTGATTAAATCTTCCTCAACACGTCCCACAGCCTTCCAAACGCCACCAATATTTCACCGTACTGTTGTTGCAAAAGTGGATGCCCGAAATCACTTTGCACCATAAACGATTTTCTTCTTTTTTGAATCTCCAATACCATTTTGCTAGGAAACAACTATTGGAGGTTTCTAGAGGCACTAAACCGAGGCCCCCTAAGTGTTTCGGTTTTGCAACATTCACCCGAGCCACCCAATGAATCTTGGTCGTATTCTCATCTCCCCCACAAAGAAAGTTGAAACAGATTTTTTCGAGGGTCGTTAAAACTTTTTTAGGGGCACGGTAGAGAGAGAAATAGTAAGATGGGAGAGCTTCCAAGACCGCTTTTGTTAGCGTCAACCTATCCCCAATTAAAAGATTTCTAGCTTTCTGATGTGTCACAATATATACATATAAATTATACACATTGTCCCTCATTTAAAAGAGTTTTCATGTTATATTTTTAGGAATTAGTTCTTATTTAGTTATATTTAATTTTTATAGGTTTCAAAAGAAGACGAGCTAAAATGTTCCCTACCAGAGGAAAATTCCCCTACTCAAGCTTCACTAGAGGAAAAATCCCCTTGTCCCCACTCAAAGCTTCACCAGAGGAAAATTCCCATAATTAAGCCTCACTAGAGGAAAATTCCTCTAGTCCCTTTTATGTTTCCTTTATTCCCCCACTAGAGGATTTATCCTCTACTCATTTAATCTCCCAAGTGGGGTTGGTTTTGGTTGGTGTACCATTTGATTTGCCAGCCCTATGCTTTGAGGATAAGAGATTTAAAAGCCACGTATTTTCTTAGGGGGGAGGGATATATTAGTTTGACTTCTTGAGGGGTATAAAGGAGAAAGAGAGGAGGACGACAACAGTAAGCAGATTTGGGGGAAGACAAAAACCCTAATACTCCATCTCCTAAAACTCAAGTTTAATCTCATCTCAAATTCATAAATAAAAAGTGAAGATCGTCATCTCGGAAGGAGATTCAAGTGTTTCTTAACCCATCTACACTTTGATTTCGATTCTATTCATTATCGTTAGACATGTTTCTCTCCGATTTTGTAAGTTGTCTTTTGGGTGTTTTTGTAGCTAGTATGAGCTAAACTCTTGATTCACTTAGATGAGATGAATCCTAGCTAAACTTCGATGATCTACATATATTTTTTGGTGATGATTATGTTGAGGACCTTAACAATGTTATGAATGTTCTTCAGCGGTTATGTGTGTTTGTTTGGCTTGATTTTATGTTTAATCTCGTAGATATCTTAACCATATCATGTTGGAAAACCGTATGTGTTAAGGTATTTATTCATGAAATATATATGCAAGTATGTATGTTCATGGCATTTGACTAGGAATGGTGGATGGAGATTTGAGCATTTAGGATTGTTAACAAATATGCATCCTTGTGTATATGCTTGGAAAGGTCGTTACACTTGTTGTGAATCTCTTGTATCATTGTGTATGTGTGATTACGGTTTACTAGCGTAAATTCGTAGTTCATGTATTTGTGGTAAAATATTTACAAGTTCAATAGCTTCATGATATTGTTTTCATTACGTGAGTCGAGGTGGTTAATATGTGTTCATCGTATTAGCTTTCCAAAGGATTATGGGATTAAATAACCTTGACAGTAGTTTAGTCCATCTTTATAATCAACATAATTATATCATTGGTACTTTATTGCATGACATTAGGTGGCTATTGTGTGTTTATCGTTCTAGCTTTCCGAACAATCATATGATTAGATACCCTTGACGGGGGTCTAGTCTATTCCCATGTTTCATGTGTAGAAAATGATCTCATCAGAAATATATGTATGTTGTCATTGTCCGGCTAGGTGGATTCAAGTCTAAGTGATCTCTTTCTTTATTGATCATCTTCACCTTTGTTACTCACTTTGTTTAGATTAATTACTAGTTAATTTAGTTAAAAACAACTGAAACAATCCACCATCTATTATCGGCTAGACAATGATAAAAGTTTAGTACCAGGAGCTCTCGCGTCTTTGGATCGATACTTGGTTCTTACCAAAGCTTTATTACTAATCGATAGGTACACTTGCATATTCGTGTGTGGTTTAGTTTCGAGGTGATAATCATTTTTATAAACTTAAAACCAAAGTGTGAAAAACTTATTGAAAAAAATATATATACACTCACAAGACATCACTTTCCAATAAGAGAGCCGATTCCGGAAAATATCAATTACCGGTTGCCAATTTCTTTTAAGGTTCATGTTGGCCCCTACCATTTACCCCAAGTAATTAAACGGGAAGGCACACACCTCGCAACCCATCCAAGCCGATTTGGAATTGACTTCAACATCCTCCACGCAAATGCCATAAACACCACATTTATTTAAGTTAACTTGAAGACTGGAAGCTAGGAAGAAACACCAAAGGAGCCGTCTAAGGTTTCTAAAGTTAGCATCCGACCATTGCCCAAGAATCATTACATCGTCCACAAAAATTAGATGGGTAATTGAGGGCCCGCCATTCAGCATGTCCATACCATGGAAAATGCCTAAGGATCTCGCCTTGACCATCATCCAATGAAACGCCTCTATCGCGATAATGAATAAAAATGGAGATAACGGGTCACCTTGTCGCAAGCCTTTGCCAGAATCAAACTCTTTCGTCAGGGAGCCATTGATAAAGACAGATGAGCGGGAAGCCAAGAGAATACCCCGGATCCATTTCCTCCATACCTAAGGGAAATTCATTTGTCCTGAGTCGAGAGAATCCCAATCTAGGGAATCATAAGCCTTGTTAAAATCAATTTTGAAGAACATGGATTGCCTATTATTATGTTTCAACCACGCTAGAATTTCATTAATAATTAGTGGCCCATCCACAATACTCCTATTGGCCACAAAAGCCATTTGTGTTTCGAAAATGACCGAATCAAGAACCATCTTCAAACGATTGGCTAGCACTTTAGAGACCACCTTGGCGATACACCCAAGAAGGCAAATGGGTCTAAACTCTCCTAAGTTTTGGGGATCCGCCACTTTTGGGATAAGACATAGGAACGATGCCCTGCACCCCTTACTAAAAGCACCCATGACGTGAAACATATTAAGAACCGCCACAAAATCCTTTTCAAGAATATCCCAAAAATGTTTTATAAAGTCAAAATTGAACCCATCGGGTCCGGGTGCCTTATCACCCCTGCATTCCCAAACTGCCACTTTAATTTCTGCGGGCGTGAAGGGTGCTGTTAACGTCATTCCTTGATCCTTATTGAGTTTGCCTATTCCTTCACATTTCATTTTGGCTTTTCTTCCCTCATTGGCTTTGAATTTTAGTTAAAAAAAATTCAAAAGCTTTTTGTTTAATGACCACTGGATCAGTGGTCCAAACATTATTAATCACTAAACCATTGATCCGGTTGGTCGTCCCTATCGCGTTCACCAAACCGTGGTAAAAAGAAGAATCCGTGTCACCTTCCATCGCCCATTTTACACGAGCCTTTTGGGCCAAATCTTCCTTTCTCCTTTGTTCAATATTTGTTACCTCTGCTTTAGACTTCGCCCATTCCTCCAATTCTAAATCATTCAACCTTCTTATTTTTGAAGTAGCATCCGACTTGTTGCAATTCAAAGTTAACTTCTCTCTCAACCCCCCCCCCCCCTTCATAATTTTCATGCGCTACCTCCACTGCTTTATATCGGCTTTAATTAATTTCAACTTACCATGAAGCATGACATCAGGTTCCCCAAGAAGGCTACCTTTATTAACCGCCCCAACCACCACCTCCCTTGATTTTGAAGTTTTGATCCACGAGGAGAAAAAGCGGAATGGTGTAGGCCCAAAATTCGCAGATGACGTCTTTAAGAGAAGAGGGTTGTGGTCGGACCAAAGGCGAGGTAAGGCCAACAGAGAAGCATATGGTCATTTGTTTACAAATTCAACACATATGAGAAAGCGATCTATTTTGCTGAAATTGAGCCCTTGATCATAAGAAAAAGTGAACTTGGATCCCCCCATTCTATACTCTTGCAGACCGGCTTTGTCGATAAAGTCATTGAAACAATTTGCCCCCTTGCGTTAAAACTGGAGAGTTACCGATCTTCTAGAAATCTCACATCGTTAAATTCACTGAGTACCATCCACATCCTTGTTCGAGACGCCATGGTTCAAAGGATTTCGCACCAAAAACTACATTTTTTGGTCTCTGGTTGCGGTGTCACACCCCAACCGACGGCGGAATTTTTCGGGGCATGATGATTGTCCAAATGCACATGACAACTAATTTAAGTTGCAATTTACTTAAACATGCCCTTTTTATTTATTTAATCAAGAACATCTTACAAACATAATTATACATAACAAAACAACATAAACACTGATTTAAGTCCTTAACTAGGTCCAGCATCCTAGTATGATCACAAAAAGGCTCAAGCATGGTTCCCTGCAACATGTATAAGATAAAGTGTCAACTACAAAAGTAGTTGGTGAGTAAACATAAGTTTTGTGTATATTATTTATATAAAACATGCGATCTATGTGTTAAGTGAACATTCGTAGAGTATGATAAACGAGTAATGTAATAGAGTAAATAATATGAGCGTTTCAAACCCTTGACAATTAGGTTTCCAATCACCCATTGAAAATACGTTTCAATTTACCGGGTGGGTTGTCATACCAATAGATATATTATTGTTACCCCGGCTCGGTATGTTAATGAATCCGCTTCGAGTTTGAGTTTGAGCACAACAACATCAATTATCCAAACAAGTTCAACAGACTTAGAATACACATAACGAGCATAGAGTTTGCATATATTTTTAGAGTAATATATATAGAGTTTGAGTTTGAGATAGAGATACATGTTAAACCCCAAAGTATTAAAAGAGAAGGGGTTATGAGTACACACTACTCAAATTATCATTTGAAGGAATCACCCTCCTAATAATAACAAAAGTTTATATCGCGTCATATCCCATTATAATAAAAAGAGGCGTATGGATACTCACTTGATAAGGAGATCGGAAAAGAGAGATAACACTGAAACGTGAAAGGTAATTAACCCTGAGATGATCCTAATGACACAAAGAGGCTATATAAATAATAGATTCAAAAAGGAACCGAGTTCTAAGTATCTTAAGAGTTATAGAAACGCTGTGTTTAATTAAGTTAAAATTATTGTTTTACCCTTTATTAGTTAAATGATAATATGAAGACGCGCATTCCTATAAGTAAAAGCTCACCCCGGGATCGCCCAGTGAGGTACGCCAGTTCCCAATTGGGATTTATGCGACACTCCCGCTTTGCCAGAAACCCCAGTGTACAGGCGCTTACCCTTCCGGTCCGCACGAACTTCTAAATATTCGAATAACTCGGTATATTAACATATTATTTTTCACTCTTGAATCTATAAATATATATATATAGAAGGGGGAAAACACCGGTAGCTAGGGGTCTATCCAAGCAAGCATTGCGTATAAATCCAGATCAGCCGTACGGAATTGGATGCCTACTTGGAAGCCTTTGGTGAGAGTATTGGAACCTATTAGGCCAAAGCATGTCTTATAAATACTGCCAAAGACCATTAATAACTTCGATTAGTCACGGTTGTAATTTCCCAATCGGGAAACCAAAACCACTCCATTATATTTTATCAATGACAACATGATTTTCGGCTTTATGTATTATGGTTTTCAAAGATTCTCGATATTCTATGATTCTCTAATGATTTACCACAATCACTCGTATCCAAAATTGATTATCAATCATATCTTATTTCTAGTCTCACAAATGTTTTTCTTTCTCTTTAGAATGTCAACTCATTTCCGTGGTCACCGCAAAGGCAACAATGACCGCAAAATGGCCTCCTTAATTGCCAAGCAAATGGCAACGGTCATTCCAAATATGATGGTACAGCTTCAACAGAATTTGAATACTAATCATCACAACCACGATGCTGCCACTAATTGCTCATTCAAACATTTCAACTCGTGTAAGCCTCCCAAATTTTCTGGATCTGAAGGCCCTACCGGGCTACTCCAGTGGTTCGAGGGTATAGAAAATACCTTCACCAATAGCGAGTGTCCTGAAAACTTGAAAGTCTGCCGTGCTACCAATTGCTTTGACCAAGAAAGCTCTTACTTGGTGGAATGGCGAGAAACGACTCCGTGGTTCTGATAACGCTTTGGCTTTACCTTGGAGTCAATTCAAGGATATAATCAAGGAAAAATATTGTCCGCGTAGTGAAATGAAGATGCTCGAAGATGAATTTCATGACTTGGAGCAAGATAGTGGAGAGAGTCAAGCTTATATGGACCGTTTTCAAGAGTTAAAACTTATGTTGCCTAATATGGCTTTCCCTGCATACCGATGTATTGAAAATTACATTGGTGGTCTGCCTATGATCATTCAAAATGCTCTCTGGACAAGTAAACCCCCAACTCTTGACGAAGCTATGCGCCTTGCTGGAAGGTTGACTGATAACCATGTTAAGGCCGGAAACTTGACTCGGAAAGGGTGCAAGAAGGAAGTAAAAACCAAGAAAAATGGGAAGGAAAAGGAGGTTAAAGTTGAGTCTTCATCTACTAATTCAAACAAAAGAAAGAGGAAGGCTAAGAACTTCGCTGTAACCACCACTCCTACCACTGCTACTCCTTCTAATCATGCTGCTCCTCCAACCAAGAAACTATATACCGGGCCTCATCCCCAATGCAACACTTGTAATTGCCATCATCCTACCACTGTTGCTTGCTGGAAATGTTTCAATTGTGGCCGCTTTGGTCATCTGATCAACACATGTCGTTTCCCGATGCAAGCCCAACCTCTAATGGCCCGTCCCGTGGCTCAAAGGCCTGCTCAGCTTCTAAATGCTCAAGTTCCAAACATACGAGCCTGCTACAATTGTGGAGATCCTGGTCATCTCCGCAATACATGTCCCAGACTTGCAATCACAAATCCTCCAATCAACAATAATCGTGGAGCACTTGCTCGTGCTTTCAATCTCAATACCAACCAAGCTCAAGTTAACCAGGAAGTCGTTAATGGTACGTTCCTAGTTAATAATCGCTATGCTTCTGTTTTATTTGATTCTGGCGCTGATAGGAGTTTTGTTTCCTTGGACTTTGAACCTTTACTTGCTATGCCTCGTACTATACTTGAGCCTTCCATTTCGGTCGAAGTTGCGGATGGAAAACCAATCACTCTCAATTCCGTTATTCATAATTGCACGCTAAAATTCAAAGATCACACCTACCCTATTGACCTAATACCTATGCTTCTCGGGAGCTTTGATATTATCATTGGCATGGATTGGTTATCTCGACATCACGCGGAACTCGTTTGCTTTGATAAAATCATTCGTCTTCCTTGTCCGGATAATCAAGTCCTTATAGTTCATGGCGATAAACCATCAAGTGGGCTAAAACTTATGTCATGTACTAAAGCCCGAAAGTACTTACGCAAGGAGTATGTGGCCTTCCTGGCCCACATCATGGAAGTTCGGGAGGAAGAGAATCGAATCAGAGACATTCCAATTGTTCGAGACTTTCCTGAAGTCTTTCCTGAAGACATAAAAGGTCTACCTCCCGTTCGTCAAGTCGATTTTCGTATCGATCTTATTCCTGGTGCTACTCCCGTTGCGAAGTCACCATATCGCCTAGCGCCCTCGGAAATACAAGGAATTATCTAAACAACTTCAGGAACTTTCTGACAAAGGCTTCATTCGACCTAGTTCCTCACCTTGGGGAGCACCTGTTCTATTTGTCAAGAAAAAGGATGGTACATTCCGAATGTGTATCGATTATCGTGAACTTAATAAACTTACCATCAAAAATCGATACCCATTACCACGTATCGATGATATTTTTTGACCAACTCCAAGGAGCTAAGTGTTTTTAAAAAATTGATCTTCGTTCTGGTTACCATCAACTTCGTGTCATAGAGGAGGATGTGCATAAGACTGCGTTTCGTACTCGTTATGGTCATTTTGAATTCACCGTTATGCCCTTTGGGTTAACCAACGCACCTGCGGTATTCATGGACCTCATGAATCGCGTTTGTAAACCTTACCTCGATAAATTCGTCATCGTCTTTATTGACGATATCCTCATTTACTCTAAATCAAAGTCGGAACACGAAACTCACCTTCGTCAAATTTTGGAACTCCTAAAGAAAGAACAACTTTATGCCAAATTCTCTAAATGTGAATTCTGGCTTAAGGAAGTCCAATTTTTAGGACACATTGTCAATGACAGAGGTATTCATGTCGATCCTGCCAAGATCCAAGCCATAAAAAGTTGGAGTACCCCAAGTACCCCTACTGAAATCCGTTCATTCCTTGGTTTAGCAGGTTATTACCGACGTTTTATTTCAAACTTCTCTAGAATCGCAGTACCACTCACCACTTTAACACAAAAGAATAAACCTTTTGAGTGGGGTCCTACTCAGGAAGAGGCGTTTCAGACTCTCAAGCAGAAACTGTGCGATGCTCCTATATTAACTCTTCCTGACGGTAACGACGACTTTGTCGTCTATTGCGATGCTTCAAACCAAGGCCTCGGTTGCGTTCTCATGCAACGAGGAAAGGTAGTCGCGTATGCATCAAGACAACTTAAAGTTCATGAAAAGAATTATACAACGCACGATCTCGAACTTGGTGCTGTTGTGTTTGCTTTGAAAATTTGGAGACACTACCTATACGGTACCAAATGCTTAATTTATACCGATCACAAAAGCCTCCAGCACATTTTCAATCAAAAGGAACTCAACATGCGCCAACGCCGTTGGGTTGAACTCCTGAACGACTATGACTGCAATATTCTTTACCACCCAGGTAAGGCGAACGTAGTGGCTGACGCACTTAGTCGTAAGGAACACCTTAAACCAATTCTCTTTCAAACTACTCATCTGTTGTCTGATCTTCAAACCCGTATTTTCGATGCTCAACACATATCGGTTACGGAAGGTAACATGTATGAGGAGATGTCTTGTGGTGCTGAACTCCAACTAGAAACTAAATCCAATGGTCTCCTTTATTTCATGAATCGTCTCTGGATTCCTAACCGAGACGATCTCCGTACCATCATTTTGAACGAAACTCATAAATCCCGTTATTCCATCCATCCTGGTGCAGATAAGATGTACCATGATCTTCGTTCTCTCTATTGGTGGCCCGGAATGAAGAAAGACATCGCGCTCTTTGTAGCTAAATGTCTTACTTGCTCAAAAGTTAAAGCCGAACATCAACGACCTTTTGGTCTACTCGAACAACCAAAAATTCCTGATTGGAAGTGGGAGAATATCACAATGGATTTCATTACTAAACTCCCGCGTACTTCCAGTGGTCACGATAGCATATGGGTCATTGTTGATCGTTTAACCAAATCTGCTCACTTTCTCGCTATCCGTGAAAAAGATGGAGCCGAGAAATTGGCTCGTACTTACGTTGAACAGATCGTTTGTCGTCACGGTACTCCTTTGAGCATCATATCAGATCGAGATGGTCGTTTTATTTCTCATTTTTGGCAATCTCTTCAATCTATCTTGGGAACTCGTTTGGATCTCAGCATGTGCATACCATCCACAAACCGATGGTCAGTCTGAGCGTACGATTCAAACTCTTGAAGATATGCTCCGCGCTTGTGTCATTGATTTTGGTGGAAATTGGGATTCTCATTTACCGATGGCCGAGTTTTCATATAACAACAGTTATCACTCGAGCATCGGTATGGCACCTTTTGAAGCACTTTATGGTCGAAAATGTCGGTCACCTATATGTTGGAACGAGATTGGTGAAGCACAAATCACTGGTCCCGAACTAATACAAGAAACGACTGACATAATCTCTCAAATTCGTAACAATTTACTCGCTGCTAGAAGTCGTCAGAAAAGCTATGCTGATAAGCGACGAAAGCCCCTCGAATTCAAAATCGGCGACTTAGTCCTCCTAAAAGTATCTCCTTGGAAAGGTATCGTCCGATTTGGTAAGAAAGGGAAACTAGCACCTCGTTATGTAGGCCCGTTCAAAATTCTCGAAAAAGTCGGTAAAGTGGCCTATCGACTCGATCTCCCTCCAGAGTTAGCCAATGTTCATCCTACATTTCATGTGTCAAATCTTCGCAAATGTCTAGCTGATGAGAATCTCCATATTCCACTAGATGACATTTAAATCGACGAATCCATGCATTTCATTGAGAAACCTGTAGAAATTATGGATCGAGAATTCAAACAACTCAAACGCAGTCGCATACCCATTGTCAAAGTTCGTTGGGAATCTAAACGTGGACCAGAATTTACCTGGGAACGTGAGGACCAAATGAAGACCAAGTATCCGCACTTGTTTAAACGGTCTTCTCGAATTTAATTTCGGGACGAAATTTCCTAAAGTAGGGGAGACTGTGACACTTCGGTCAATCCGTTTGTAAATACCCGACCCGTTTTCGATCATGTTTGATAATCAATAAAGAATCGTTATCCATTTGATATTGTTATTTCACTTATTATATGATTAAACTCTTTAATCACAATATTCGTAACTTTCGATATCTCAATTGATCGCAAATCAAATCTTTAACTCAATCGTTTTTGTTATTTATGTAAAACCATAAAACTTGAGTATTCCATACATGTATGATGCTTGTGGGTAATACTAGTCATGCACACGAGTAAATACAAGTGAGGTTTCGCGAAAGTTCGAGGTTTAAAACAAAAATAACAAAACTACGATTTTACGCGTGATTTCGGTATGAACCGAGAGTCTCGTGATTTATCAAAAATTATTTTATCATCCCAAGATTAGAAATCAATTAATCATGTATCTTGTCAAGTTCTAGGGTTTAAAATGGTAAATTATGAAAGTTTAGAGGGTTATAGTGCACAAAACTAAGCTGCAGGGACCAAAACTGTAAATATCAAAATTCTGTCAAAAGTGGCGGCTGGGCGGTACGCCCCAAATGTTTTCATTCTGGGCGGTACGCCCCAGAATGAGATCAGCAGAAAATCGAGAGTTATCGCTTTGGGGCGTCGATTTCAACCTCCTATGTGTCGTTTTTGTGCGATTAATCACCATAGGACGTGTCCTTACCTCCCTGCGGTCCCAACCCCTATAAATACCCTTCCAATCCATCAAATTTGGCTGCCAATTTCGTGATTCAACACTCTAAAAACCCTAACCCGTCACAGCAACTTGCTCCTTCAAATTCGATCGATCCAGAGATCTTCTGAAGCCCATCTTCTGCAGTCCTACGTTATTAGGTATGTAGATCAAAAGCCCTCAATCAATTTCTGTTCATATGACCGTTTGATTAGAGTTCTAGAATTAACCTAAAACTAGGGTTCTTAATGATGTTTTGCTCAATTAGAGAAATCTGTGATGTTTTAGGACCTGAAATTTTGCATAGCATCATGAAATAACATGTATTAAGAAAGCCCTAAACTAATTTTATGATTAGCAAAGGTTTAGTATATGTTCTTGAATCGGGTAAAAAATTAGGGTTTTCTTAACGTTATTTTGTCAAAATTGGACTTTTGGGATCAAATTAAGGTCTCACCTTTTGAGGTATATCATAATATCATATTACAAACAAAAGCCCTAAGTTTATTTTATAAAATAACGAGTTTTGATATTTATTTGAGAAATACGTCAAATTAGGGTTTCTGAAAAACAATAATTAATATTTCACAATCCGGAAGGAATTGTAATATAATTTTATGAACCAAAACATGTTAATATATATATTTATAGATTCAAGTGTGAAAAATAATAAAATGTTAATATACCGAGTTATTCGGATATTTAGAAGTTCGTGCGGACCGTAAGGGTAGGCGCCTGTACACTGGGGTTTCTGGCAAAGCGGGGGTGTCGCATAAATCCCAATTGGGAACTGGCATACCTCACTGGGCGATCCCGGGGTGAGCGTTTACTTATAGGAATGCGCGTCTTCATATTATCATTTAACTATGACTATAAAGGGTAAAACGGTAATTTTAACTCAATTAAACATAACGTTTCTATAACTCTTAAGATACTTAGAACTCGATTCCATTTTGGATTCTCCTATTTATATAGCCTATTTGTGTCATTAGGATAATCTCAGGGTTAATTACCTTTCACGTTTCGGTGTTATCTCTCTTTTCCGATCTCCTTATCAAGTGAGTATCCATACCCCCTCTTTTTATTATTATGGGATATGATGCGATATAAACTCTTGTTATTATTAGGAGGGTGATTCCTTCAAATGATAATTTGAGTAGTGAGTACTCATAGCCCCTTCTCTTTTAATACTTTGGGGTGTAACATGTATCTCTATCTCAAACTCAAACTCTATATATATTACTCTAAAAATATATGCGAACTCTATGCTCGTTATGTGTATTCTAAGTGTGTTGAACTTGTTTGGATTATTGATGTTGTTGTGCTCAAACTCAAACTCGAAGCGGATTCATTAACATACCGAGCCGGGGTAACAATAATAGATCTATTGGTATGACAACCCACCCGGTAAATTGAAACGTATTTTCAATGGGTGATTGGAAACCTAATTGTCAAGGGTTTGATACGCTCATATTATTTACTCTATTTCATTACTCGTTTATCATACTCTACGAATGTTCACTTAACACATAGATCGCATGTTTTATATAAATGATATACACAAAACCTATGTTTACTCACCAACTACTTTTGTAGTTGACACTTTATCTTATACATGTTGCAGGGAACCATGCTTGAGCCTTTTTGTGATCATACTAGG
>JBCNJP010000013.1:20319662-20332608 GCA_039602395.1 Deinandra increscens subsp. villosa | reverse complement strand
TCGAACAACACTCAGAATACATTCAGATTCAATCTGCTGCTGCCGTAAAAGGTCTAATGGTTCATGCCTAGGGGAAGATTGTTGGGCTATATTTATTTGAGGCATGAACATTAGTGATTGGGCTAGCTTTATCTTAGTTTTGGGCTTGTTATTTAATAGGTTAATGGGCTTATTATAGTTTATGATTGGGCCATGTGGGCTACCTTTAGGTTTACGATTTTTGTATGGGTAGTATATAAACCCAACATGTTTATGATTGTAACCAAGCTTTTCAATTAATTCAAAGGTGTTTACGATTTCGGTGTTCATCTCTATTTACGATCAGCTTCAACAAGTTAGGGTTTCTCATTCAAGATTCAATCTAAGATTCAATCTTTCTTATAGATTGAATCTATTTCTTCTACTTGTTTCTTGAATCGATTGCATTTGAGGTTTCCGCACTCATTTGTGATTAGATATCGTGTTGACGGTTTGATCTCGGACCTACAGCAACAAGGGTGATTTCGAATATTTGACTAAAATCGGTAGGCACGAAGCTTCTATCGGTACCAGTATCGAATAATACGGAGGCATAATGGTGGTCAAGTAGAAAAGTACCCGTCACTGTGTTGGAAATCATGGTAAGCATCTCCAGTGTTGATCACGAGCGCTCTTCCTCTTGCTTGATTGGTGTTCTTGTTCTTTACCGTCTGGCGGTCCCTCTTCCAATAAATAATGGCACCACAGTTGAAGGCATGAGCGATTTGGGCAATCGTGAGTAATGTGGCCCTTGGCCTTGCAGTGGAAAAAGATATCTCCACAGTCTTGGGTGTGGTGAAGGTTACACTTTTTGCACAAGGGTGCATCACCAGTGTAACTCGATCGTCTATGTTCCTGCTCTGGGACAGTAGCAGCATAGTTCTTCATCGGTTCCAGGCTCTTCTCAGGAACCTCTTCCGAGTTCTAATCGTTTCTGCTCTTCCAGAAACCTCGTTTCCTTTTGTTGTCTTGCTTCTTTCCAGATGAGGTGGTCGCACAGACCTCTACGGGTATGGTTTCGGGATTCTTCTTAGCAAAGGCGACACCCTGGCGGGTGGCTTGGTATACTAGGCTATGTGCTAGACGCACGACTTCATGGAAAGTAGTTGGTTTGGATGCAAGGACGTTTCCTTCAATGTGTGGCGCAAGTCCCCAAACGTATCTTTCGTTATTCTTGCATGGTGGTGTCACCATGGTCGAGCAAAGATGTGCGAGTTCGCGAAATCGTTTGGTGTATCCGGAGACGTCAGAACCATTCATGGTTAGTCCCCAAAACTCTACTCCGAGCTTCTACAGTTCTTCGCTAGGACAATATTCGTCTCGCAGAAGTTGCTTGAGTTTATCCCAAGTCATGGCATAAGCTAGGTCTGTTGCCATGGCATCGGCATGGGAGTTCCACCACGTTAATGCGCCATCGATGAACATACATGTGGCGTACTTGACCTTGTTGCCATCGGGACAATTGCTGATGCGAAACACAGACATGGCCTTCTCGAACCATCGGATAAAGCCCACAACACCTTCTGTGCCCTTGAAGTTTGTGGGTTTGCAGTTCATGAAATCCTTGTAGGAACACTCACGTGGACCGCAGGGTGAGTTGTTTTGTTGCCTATCGTGTTCTCGTTGTGTTTCACTAGCGGCGCCTGCTTCAGCGACTCGTTGAGTGATTAGCGCCTTGACGTCGACGACATTCATCACTGATGGGGGCGTGTTGGTTTTGGCACAGTGTCTGGGAGGCATGTTCTACTCTAGGCTTTTTAAGCGATGAGAATAGGATAAATCAGATGCTATATATATACATATATAGAATAAATAGGGTCGTATATATAAGAATAATATCACAACATCACAACCAAACAACCAAACAACCATAGCATAACCATAAGCATTACCATTAGTATTACATACGAATTTTACATATAAGAAACAAAATATTCGAGTTAGTCCGACAACATCATTTATATCTAATATAAGTAGTGTTGGGGGTGCTCTGAATTGTCAAAACATGCATACCGAATTGTTTCCCAAAATTTAAAAATTTGTGGACGTACGTCTACAACGATGTAATACCTAAAAAGGTCCTGCTGGGGGTCCTGGTGGTGCTAGAAGTGATAGGGTCTGGAAGATGGTGGAGAGGTAGGCCTGGTTGGCGGTAATGTAGTTCTCCAAAGAGAAGACTCAATGCTCCAGATGGTCTGGTAGGATGAAGGTGTCGGCGTCTATACTACAAACTGCAGTCACCTGGGCCATCATCGTGTCCATATCAGAAATGGTAGAGGCTAGGACCTCTTCTACTGAGGTCACTCGCATCTCAATCTCCATCAGATCCCCAGAAGTTGGCGCCTCGACGATATCGATCTCCATTGTATCTAGCCTATCCTCGTGGCAGCAGATGCGGGCTACGAGGAGCGGGACTGTCTCGCTGATAGGTTCCCTGGTCAGAGGTGGGATACTCAGGCGTGTGGAGGCTGTAGTGGAAGACTCTCCAACCTCGTGATTTCTAGGGAGACCCTCACTGATACGCCACTCTCGTAGGGCGTCCAAGAGATATCCGAAGTTTCGGACTTTGGATAGTCTCTTCTGCTTTGGAGCGGGCTCGTCAGTGTATCTAAAAGAGGTGGGGCGTTTCTCGGGGAGTCCCATGGTTTTCCGTGGTGTATAACCCTGTCTGCTTTCGTCAGGGATATGATGATAGACCCCTTGTGCCTGGGTACGGCTAGGAGAGATATCCGGGTCCTCATGCACGAGAGGAACTAGTGTGTGCTGAGGTGTTCAAAAAATTTGGAAATTTTTTAACCCTTTTTAGCAGCTTTAGTTTTTTATATTTATAATACATGATTTACCTGACAACTACCATTTCACCACATTACATAGGCAAGTATACCCATCGTTGGCAGTATAGTAGTGGTAAGTTGAATCGGGGTCGATCAGGACACAATGAAAAATGAGAGATCCCGATACTCAATCTATGCCAACATTTAACCAAACTCTATCTTTGATTTTTAGAAGAAAATAAGTTTAATATATATATATATATATATATATATATATATATATATATATATATATATATATATATATATATGATAAAATGGGTTTTCGGACTCAAGCAGTCGTGGTTGGTATTGATTCGAATAATCATACTAGTAACTCATAGACAAGTTGTTTATTTATAACTTTGGGTTAAGATTCTCTTATTGGCAGGCAACAAGACCGCCTCTCAGCCTCAAATCTAGTATTACTACTCTCCCAGGTGATTGTCTACGGGGAGTACGAACCCCGGGAAACTGTGCTGCCAAAAGACAAATATAGTGGTATAATGGCACTTACTTATGGGGTCCCTCAAACCGGCCAACTTAACGTACTCAATACACCGTCATGAACCAGCAGGGGAACAACCCTGCGTGCCGGATTCTATTATTGTGAAAATGATATTTTTAAGGGACTAAGGTCCGTTTCTTTCATGCACCGCTCTCGCGCATGCACGTTCGGCGTAACCAGTGCCAAGTTCACAAACACGTACCATCTCGGCTTCCGTGAAGTGACAAAATATTAGCAACCCCATTCCCAACCAAATACTTTCAGCCTGCATTGCATGGTTAACCGAGTTTGCTTACATAGACATAAGGATCTCGAACGTATCATGTAGCATGGGGCGCGAGTTACCTTTCAGATCATGCATTGTCCCCCGACCGGGTGTCACAAGTCTGGCCTTTGGGATTTCGACTCCCCAAATGGTTAGTGATACGTAGAGCACGTTGGGTTCAGAAAATCAATAATACACTTTCAGTAAAAATGGTTTTCACAAAGTCATTAGACACACCTTAAACGAACTTTATAAAGACAACTTGAAAACTTGTTAAAGGTTTATTATTTCCAATCAAGTGTAAGATTTTAGCTAATCATAGCTGTAAAGATTTTCCAGCAAGTAAAGGAAGATTTCATAGACAAAATACTTTCAATTACTTAAACTGGTTGAAGTTCTTACAAACTTTGACATACTTAAAGACACAAAAACGCTAAGTGGCTCGACTAACTAATCTAAAAGTAGAGGGGAAGAGAGAATAATTGAGCGAGTTGTGAAGTGGGAGAGGGCTGACTTTTATAGGCAAAGTCTGGAGTTTGGCACGGCCGTGCCTAGAGTGGCACGGGCCGTGCCATGTCAGATGGCGGATTTGAAATCTTCTGTCTTCAGAGGCACGGACCATGTTTGTCAGAGCACGGGCCGTGCCATGTCAGGAGGCTTCAACACTGGGCGTGGTGATTCAGAGGCAAGGGGTGTGCTGAGTCAAAGGAAGATTTCTGCAGATCCGGGTCATGCATGGGGCGTGCCAGGTTGGGCACGGGCCGTGCTAAAGTCAGTTTTCCCAAAACTTGCATATCTTCACTTTTTTGGTAGATTATTCTCCTTTTGGTATTTTGGCTTTAGAAAACCTGAAAAACTAAAAAGAAGATAAAATCGCTTTGTTTTGATGTTAGTAGCTCGGTTTTGTCCCGAAACGTGGGAATATTTTAGTATAAAAATATGTATAGTTATGTGTACATCAAAATTCCCCACACTTAAACCTTTGCTTGTCCTCAAGCAAAACTCTATAGTTAGGGGCCTTGACACATCCCAAATTTTTATTTTTGTGTTTTTGCCAAGACTTGCATCGTTAAAAGCTATACCTCCTCCATTTTTCTCTTTTTATTCCATTAATTTATTTTTACCTTTTTGATTGAAGTAAGTTGTTTATGACAAGTCTACTTAGAATTTTATTTAGCTATGTACTTACGCACCTCACAAGTGGTCACTCGTCACTCGGGTTAGAGATTTTAATTTTCGGGGTGGACACTCGTACCAAGGTAAAATGAATTAGAGAGCATATGCTTGACACGGAATCGAACCTCCACCGATCTTACCAGAAGTCGCAGGATCATCATGAGGTATTTGAAAAGGGTAGGCTTGGGGTAGGGGTAGGATAGTTTTATTTGAAAAGGGTAAAAAGGCGTAAATAAAACGGTCTTTTTATTGTTTCTCAAAAAGTTTATGTTTTTTTACTATTTTGTAAGCAAATCTTCTAGAGGTACTTTTTGCTTTTGCCTCTAAGGGGGTTTTCTCTTTATTCGAACAATTTTTTTTTAGAAAACAACGGGTATAAAGTCTAAGGTCTGTCTCGACTTCATGCCTTGTTATTAGCTTTTGAGAAAATAGTGAAAATTTGTTTTTTTGGAAACTTTTTCAAATAACCGTTTATTTACTCAAACAAAGTGGTGTAAAAAGAAAAGGTTTAGGGTTTTTTTTGGTATTTTGCAGAACGGGTTTATTCTGCAAATATGAATGGGGGTTAAGAAATGAAAAGGTTTAGGCTCAAAGGGTCTTACAAGGGGGATGTAATTTGGTAGAGAGTGATGTGAGACGAAGAAATCCTAATTGCCTCAATCCTTTAATACCGTGGCTTCTGATTTTGTCCATCTTGGGACGTATTGCCGTGTCAAGTTCTACCTCTATCGCATTTACCTGGTTTCTCTCAAAGAAAAGGAAAAGAGCTTGTTTTATAGTTGATCATGCTATAAGGGCTCAAATTCTCACTGTCAAGGGAAAAAAAGGGAAAGTGTAAGTCCATATTTAAATAAATTTGGTTTCCTCTTGTCAATAAAAATTTTACTTCAAAACTTTGAGGTATTTACAAATTAATGAATTATGAGTTGATAAATGGGAGGAGGAAAAACTTTTTAGACACATTTTTTTTAAAACAACAAATTCTTGAAAAACTTGGGCAGTACAGAAGCCTGTTTTCCAAGGGAGTTTTGTGTAAGGCTTGAATTGGACGAAGCAGTTGTTTTTGGTTCCCGGATTTACCCAAACTGTTCTCATCCCCACACTCAAATTGCACATTGTCCTCAGTGTGTTGAAAAGCATACAAACTAAGGATAATGTAAAAGAAAAGTAGAGGGCTAGAAAATTTTTGGCAGAGTTTCCCCTGTAAACGGGATGTTTTACCCGTGGGATAGTTACCACGCCATGCTGTTTTGACCTCCCGGTCCAGTTAGCTGTAGAGCTAGCCATGTACCTGCTTCTAAACTACTCAAGCCATAACACAGTCAAAATAAATGAAACAAACAAACTAACTAACTAAATACAATGTCATCATCCATTAAAAAAAAGCGTATCCACCATCACAAACATAAAATATATCAAATCCAAATGTCAAGTGTCAAATGCACGGAAAACATCATCGTGCAACCATGGTCTGAAAAGCATACCTGCTAATCGGAGTCATGATCGAAAGCTGAGGCACTACCACCATAGCCACCACCGTGCCCTGAAGGTCCCTCACCTGGTCGGCCATATCGCCAGTCAAACCTCTCCTGGAGGCCATCGACCTCCTCATGCAGCCCCTACAGCTCCGTTTACATGGTCTGGGTGCGGTCGTCGATTGCCTAGATGGCAGTGTGGGTCAGCTGGAGGGAATGGTAGAGGTCCATCATAGTGGGGAATCCTGGGGCATGCGGGTCCGGCTGCTGGTGGTGCTGATGCTGCTCTGCGTCCATCGGCTCGATCGGAAGCGGATCCCAACCCGGCGTAAGCTATCCATCATCCTGTAAGGAGGATGGGGAGTGACCGTGACGAGGCGGCGGGTATAGTCCATGTCTGCATAGAGAGTGACGGGGGATCTGATGAGCTCTGGAGGGATGGCAGTGTCGTAGGTCCTGTAGATACTGAGAATGAGGCCTCCAAAAAACAGCGGGCTACGGTCGTCGGCGTTGGCGAAGTGAAGGAGGTGGCTGCATAAGGCGTGGGCGAGGTTCATGGGCTCCACCACGGTGAAACAGTAAAATGCCAACATATCCTTCAGGTTGACCACGCCACCCGACTCGCCCCTGGCAAACATTGATTTAGCAAAGCAACGGTGGATGTAGCGGTGTAGCGGGTCTCTCAGCCTGGTGCTCTTTGTGGCCCTTGGGTTGTACCTGGTGGATCCGGAGCCAATCCTCTCCCAGAGAGCCTGACGGTCTATCCCGTGGCTGGGTCGGATCTAGTCTCCTCGTGTGGAAGGCACCAACGAGATGCAGCCAAAGCTGGCAGCTCATGCTGCCAGTAGACCCCTATCTCCGTCATAAACTCTGCCAACAACCTCGAATACCAATTCCTCCCTAGTCTGAACTAAACAACTCTGGGCTCGTTTATGTTCGTGACCTCTGGGTGGAACATAAACAAAGCCAGAAACTCAATGGTGCAGTCCCTGACTCCGACTGGCATAAACAAGTCAAAGAGCCTCCTAATCGGAGCCGAGACGAGATCAGTGTAGTGGTGGAGCTGGTTCAGCTGCTCCAGTGTGGCAGCATGGGGAATTTTGGCCTGGCTATCACCCCTAGGGATGAGCCTTCGGATTCGTTTGTGGTAGTATTTTTGTTCCTGGAGTTGAATGTGGTCCAATCTGCCATAAATGGAAAACACAAAGATATTAGTGCAAATCACATGAAGAAAATAGCAGCTTTTGATGATCAGTGGGTTTGGCACAGGGGAGTGCCAAGTATGGCACGACTGTGGTGGCTGGGAACGAACAAATGTATCTTCGACGAACAGCACAGGGTCATGCTGAGTTTGGCACGACACGTGTTGTTCTTACCTGGGCCAGAATCAACGATGAAGAACAGCACGGGGCGTGCTCACCCCAACACGGGTTGTGTTGTTCATAATTGTTCATTATTCAACAGTGAAGAACAGCACGGGGGCGTGCTTTACAGGGCACGGTCGATGTTGTTCATGAGAAGAACAGCACTGGGGCGTGCTAAATTGGGCACGGCCGTGTTGTTCTTAGTGTTCATCCCCGTTAATCCAGAAAAATCAAGATTTTTAAGAAAATTAAAGATTTTTACATGTATAGGTTTGCAATCCTCCAATTTTAATACCCTACTAACAATTCTTCCAAAACTAAACCCGTTTATCCAAGTTCTTGATTTTTCTAAACTATAGTTCTTGGAGAAAATTGTCAAAAACTGCTTTAATTCATGTGTTTTGACATGTATTATCAAATGGATGATTATATGACACTTATTTAACACAATCCTACAACAGATTTCATCCCATTCGGGCTAGAAGTCGCAGATTTGGATTTAGCCCCAAATTTGGTAAAAGTCCAACCTAAATAAGAAGTTGAAGAAGAGTTGAAGGTTTCTAGTTACTTACATGGTAATAGGAGGAAGATGGGTGGAATTTCGTGGCCACGTGGGAAGATTTCGACCAGAGAGAATTTTGTAACACGTCCCGTGCTAAATGACATCACGAAGGGGTGTTTCACCCTTTTGTCTGGTTTCTGCCGAGTTAGGCACAGCCCATGCCTGGTTTAGCACAGGGCGTGCTAAACCGTTCTCCAACCATTTTTTTAATATAAATAAGTTCCTTCTAAAATAAAATGACTTTTATTATTAAAGAAAAATTATTTAATTATTTAATTAAGAGATGTCATGCTTAGAACATGTCGAGCTACAGGTTCCTCTAGTGATGTGGCGGTTATGCAAAGAACTTAAAACCTCAAATTTTTTCTTCAAAAATTATTTAAAAAAACAGCTTGGTTTATTTACAGGTCGGAAGTTAGACCTGGATTATTAACGTTTTGAAAAACTTCAGAGACTTAGTTTTTATAAAATCTTATTTAATTCTACCAGATGGGAAATTCTGATAGTATGTTTTTAAAAGATTTTCAGATTTTTCAAAATAAGTTGAAATGGATCAAAATTATTTCCTGGGCCGAGGGTTATTACTTTCATAAAATTTACGACAGTAACTTCCCTGCCCTTTGATGATTTCTTCTTTCCTTCTTGATTGTCCTTTCCTTCCTGTGGATCCTTCCTGTGCCTAAGAGGATTGATTGTTGGCCAGACATATTCTTCTGAAGGTGCAGTGTAGGTGGGTTATCAAAAGTGAAAGGTTTTTTATTTATTTATAATATATACTATATATATTAGACTAATAAAATATACTAAATAATAGGATAGAAGTAAAATAGGAAAATTATGGTTAAACTTTTAACTCGGATTTTTCTTGGAATCCTCGTTTGTGTCCCCGATAACGGCGCCAAAAAGCTTGGTGTGTGCTGAGGTGTTCATAAAATATGGCAACTTTTCAACCCTTTTTAGCAGCTTAAGCTTTTAAATTTAAAATACCTGATTTACCTGACAACTACCATTTCACCACATTACACGGGCAAGTATACCCATCATGGGCAGTATAGTAGTGGTAAGTTGAATCGGGGTCGATCATGATACAATGGAAAATGAGTGCTCCCGAGACTCAATATTTGCCAATGTTTAACCAAACTCTATCTTTGATTTTTAAAAGAAAATAAGTTTAATATATATATATATATATATATATATATATATATATATATATATATAGGGTAAGGATCCTATGAAACTTTTTTTTTTGCGAAAACCTAAAAACTAACACTAAAACCTTCATAACTTTTACATACGTTAATATTTTTCTATAAAACTTGCACAAAAAATCTTAAAATTCTGGTGTCTTTGATTCTGAAAAAAAATGATGTTTCGAAAAAAAAATTATTAGTTAGTGCACATGTGCACTATTTTCATTAGTACTACACAAATAGAATTGTCTTGCGAAAAAATATTGTTTAAGTTAAAAGCATTTAAAGCACTAAAATATTTATAGATCTAATTATAATTCTACATATGCACTATAACTATTTGTTATAGTGCACATGTGTAGCATAGATTTAAAAACTTTTAAAACGTTAAATCTATTTAATAGTTAAAGATAACACAATTATAAGATTTATGGTACAATTTCTCTTTTAAAATATTAATGTATATGACACGTATAAAGTGTTTTTTATTAGTGCACATGTGCACTAATAAAAAACCACGAAAAGCTAACAAATTTATAATGTATTTGGTGCGATTTTTCTAAAAAAAATATTAAGGCGTATTATATGTATGAGTTTTATTATTAGTGCACATGTGCACTAATAAAAAACGACGAGACGTTAAAGTTTTTTTTTTAATTTTTTTCCAGAATTAAAGAACTCATAATTCTAAGGTTTGTGGTGCAAACTTTTTTAAAAAAATGTGAACGTATGAAAAAGTTATGAGTGTTTTAGTATTAGTTTTTAGGTTTTCGCAAAAAGATGTGGTTTTTACACGATCCTTACATATATATATATACATATATATATATATATATATATATATATAAAATATATATATATATATATGAAAAGATTGAATGCCACATGGCATCACCACAACAATCTTTTTTTTATTTTCCCGCTCAAATGGTTTGCCTTATATTTTTCTAATTGGTTTGAATAATTGACAAAGTCATTAACTAATTTTTTAATAAAGTAATTGACATTAAATGCATATCTCATATCCTAATTTAAAAACTGAAATTAATTGAAATTGATTCATAATAAATGAGTATATGAATACTTTTTTTTTCAAATTTATAACTTTTTATATTGTCGAATGTTAATTTTTTCTTTAATTATAATTATCGAATTACATTTTTATAACATGTTAAATTTTGTATTCGTTTTTTAAAACCGCCCGTGCGTCGCACGGGTATCAAAAAAGGTCCACTTCACAAACGGAAAGAGTTATGTGAGGTGTGAGATCTATGTATCATATATCATGTGTATAAATACAAAAATACAATATACACCAACGACGAAATTTCCAGTTTTTAGGCTATGTGTAATGGGGCTTGAAAGGGGCTTGAAACCACCTTTAGCGCCCCTTTCGCGCCCCTTTCACGCCCCTACCCATTACTATGGGGCGCTAAAAATGGAAATGGGGGGGAGAGGCGCCAGATTTTTCACGCCAAATGGGGGGGAGGTTGTGTGGGTTGGGTAATGATTGTGGGGCTTGAAAGGGGCTTTATCCCATTACACCTCTTTTGTTTTCAAGCCCCTATGCCATGTCATCGTCCACGTGTCGGATCATGCCCAAGGGTGGGGCTTGAAGGGGCTTGACCATTACGGGTAGCCTTATGAAGAAATATCTATGCAAATGTCGTTCAGATGTTCAGTCACGTGGAATGTACGTGACCGTGTATGGTGAATGGAATTGACACGTGTCCTTTTGTTTCCCTAATTGGGCTTGTGTGGTTTTAGACTTTTATTAGCTTTTAGCCTAAAAGATGGAAAAAACAGGGTTGAAAATTGAAACCGGTTTCAGATTTGCCCCGAACGGAAAGTCAAACTAGTTCTAGTTTAACATGACTTGCATCTAATATCGGGGTTAAGATCGGTTTTTTAAATTTGAGAAATTGAATTTTATTAATCTTAAGTTTCATCTATTTGACAAGATTAATCTTATCTTTTGATAGTATATATATATAGAATAGGTTTTCGAACTCAAGCAGTCGTGGTCAGTATTGATAGGAATAATCATACCAGTAACTCATAGACAAGTTTATTTATAACTTTGGGTTAAGATTGCCTTATTAGCAGGCAACTAGACCGCCTCTCAGCCTCAATTCTAGTATCACTACTCTCCCAGGTGATTGTCTTCGGGGAGTACGAACCCCGGGGAACTGTGCTGTAAAAAGACAAATATAGTTGTATAATGCCACTTACCTAAGGGGTCCCTCAAACCGGCCGACTTACCGTACTCGACACGTCGTCATGAACCAGCAGGGGAACAACCCTGCGTGCCGGATTATATAATTGTGAAAATGATATTTTTAATGGACTAAGGTCCGTTTCTTTCATGTACCACTCTCACGCATGCACGTCCGGCATAACCAGAGCGAAGTTCACAAACACGTACCATCTCGAATTCCGTGAAGTGACAAAATATTACCAAACCCCATTCCCAACCAAATACTTTCGGCCCACACTTGCTGGTCAGCTGAGTTTGCTTACATAGACATAAAGACCTCGAACGTATCATGTAGCATGGGGCGCAAGTTACCTTTCGGATCATGCATCGTCCCTGACCGGGTGTCACAAGTCTGGCCTTTGGGATTTCGACTTTCCAAATGGTCTGTGATACGTGGAGCACGTTTGGTTCAAAAAATCAATAATACACTTTCAATAAAAAGGGTTTTCACAAAGTCATTAGACACACCTTAAACCAACATTATAAAGACAACTTGAAAACTTGTTGAAGGTTTATTATTTTCAATCAAGTGTAAGATTTTAGCTAATCATAGCTTTAAAGATTTGCCAGCAAGTAAAGGAAGATTTCATAGACAAAATACTTTCAATTACTTAAACTGGTTGAAGTTCTTACATACATTGACATACTTAAAGACACAAAAACGCCAAGTGGCTCGCCTAACTAATCTAAAAGTAGAGGGGAAGAGAGAAAGATTGAGCGAGTTGTGAAGTGGGAGAGGGCTGGCTTTTATAGGCAAAGTCTGGAGTATGGCACGGCTGTGCCTAGAGTGGCACGGGCCATGCCATGTCAGATGGAGGATTTGAAATCTTCTGTCTTCAGAGGAATGGGCCGTGTTTGTCAGAGCACGGGTCGTGCTATGTCAGTAGACTTCAACACCAGGCGTGGTTATTCAGAGGCACGGGGTGTGCTAAGTCAGAGTAAGATTTCTGCAGATCCGGGTCTGGCATAGGGCGTGCCAGGTTGGATATGGACCGTGCTAAAGTCAAATTTCTCAAAACTTGCATTTTTCTTCAGTTTTTTGTTAGATTATGCTCCTTTTGGTATTTTGGCTTTAGAAAACCTGAAAAACTAAAAAGAAAACAAAATCGCTTTGTTTTGATGTTTGTAGCTAACGTGGGTATATTTTAGTATAATAATATGTATAGTTATGTATACACCAGGAACCTCGGTGGAGGCAAGAAGTATAGTGGCGACTGCTATACTGGTGTCGGCCTCGGCTATGGCGATAGCGTTGGTGGAGAGAGGTGCGGCGATGGCTCCAGAGGAAACCTCGATAGGCTCCTTGGCGGTGTCG
>JBCNJP010000013.1:20117162-20314662 GCA_039602395.1 Deinandra increscens subsp. villosa | reverse complement strand
CGAATGAAGCGGCTTGAATGCTCGTGTGGTAACTATTTTTATAGAAGAATTATGCAAGAGGTAGGTGGTCATCCCAATTGAGTAAAAAGTTAATCACACATGCTCGCAACACATCCTCGAGTGTTAGGATGGTTCTCTCACTTTGGCCATATGTTTGCGAATGGTTGGCAGTACTCATGTCGAGGCGAGTATCGAAAGTTTTCTGTAGAGATTGCCAGAAGTTGGCAGTGAAACGACGGTCGCGGTCAGAGATGATAAAGATAGGTACTCTGTGTCGCGACACGACTTCTTTCATATAGATCTTGTTTCGTCTCTCCATGTTGTCGGTCTCCTTGACTGGCAGGAAGTGCGCTGATTTCGTCAGTCGATCTATATTACCCAAATAGCATTGCATCCTGATCTAGCTCTTGGTAGCTTGGTGATGAAGTCCATAGATATCTCTGATAGGGTCGTGGGAGTACTCCAGTTCTTGATAGGTTCCGCCTTAGAGGGATCTACGTGAATACCTTTATTGTTGATCACTTGGCCTAAGAAATGAACTTCGCGTATCCAAAAGTCGCATTTAGAAAATTTTGCGTACAACTCTTCCTTCTTTAGTAATTCCAGGATAAGCCTCAGATGTTGCTTGTGTTCTTCCTTACTACGCAATTAGATCAGGATATCATTGACGAACACAATAACAAATTTATCCAAGTAAGGTTTGCACACACGGTTCATTAAGTCAATGAACGCTGGTGCTGCGTTGGTCAAACTAAACGGCATTACTAGAAACTCGTAGTGGTCGTAGCATGTTTTGAACGTTGTCTTTGATACATCTTCATCACGTTTCTCCTTGGGCTCCTTCTCCATTGTGTGTGCTAAATGCCCTGGCATCCTTTCCGAAGGAATTTGCATGCTTTCATACTAGGTATTATGTTTAGCTGGGCTCCACTCTTTTCTCCTTGCACGTTAAGAGTGTTGTCGTCTGCTAGTGGCACTTAGACTATCTTCTCATGACAGACGACCTCAACATGGTTCTTAGCTAACCAGTCCATTCCGATGACAACATCGAAGCTTCCTAACTCGACTGGCATTAACTCGATGTCGAACGAATGTTTGGAGTGTTTATTGAACATACCTTATAGATTTCTCCAGTTTCTATTATCTCACTATTTGCAAATTCTACGGCGAATTAGTGTCTAAGGTAACAGGGGTGATTTTGAATATTTGATTAAAATCGGTAGGCACAAAGCTTCTATCGGTACCAGTATCAAATAATACGGAGGCATAATGGTGGTCAAGTAGAAATGTACCCGTAACTGTGTTGGGAATCATGGTAAGCATCTCCAGTGTTGATCACGAACGCTCTTCCTCTTGCTTGATTGGAGTTTTGGTTCTTTGCCTTCGGGCAGTCCCTCTTCCAATGACCAATGGCACCACAGTTGAAGCATGAGCGATTTGGGCAATCGCGAGTAATGTTGTCCTTGGCCTAGCAGTAGCAAAATATATTTCCACAATCGTAGGTGTGGTGAAGGTTGCATTAGTTGCACAAGGGTGCATCACCAGTGTAACTCGATCGTCTATGCTCCTGCACGGGGACAGTAGCAACATAGATCTTCACCGGTTCCGGGCTCTTCTTAGGAACCTCATCCGAGTTCTAATCATTTCTGCTCTTCCAGAAACCTCGTTTCCTTTTGTTGTCTTGCTTCTTTCCTGACGAGGTGGTCGCACAGACCTCTGTGGGTTTGGTTTCGGGATTCTTCTTAGCAAAGACTACACCCTGGCGGGTGGCTTGGAATACTAGGCTATGTGCTAGACGCACGGCTTCTTGGAAAGTAGTTGGTTTGGATGCAAGGACGTTTCGTTGAATGTGTGGCGCAAGTCCCCAAACGTATCTTTCGATCTACTTGTATGGTGGCGTCACCATGGTCGAGCAAAGATGTGCGAGTTCGCGAAATCGTTTGGTGTATCCGGCGACGTCAGAACCGTTCATGGTTAGTCCCCAAAACTCTGCTTCGAGTTTTTGCAGTTCTTTGCGAGGACAGTATTCGTCTCGCAAAAGTTGCTTTAGTTCATCCCAATTCATGGCATAGGCGAGGTCTGTTCCCATGGCATCGGCTTGGGAGTTCCACCTTGTAGCCATCGGGACAATTGCTGATGCGAAACACAGACTTGGCCTTCTCGAACAATCGGATCAAGCCCACAACACCTTCTGTGTCCTTGAAGTTTGTGGGTTTGCAGTTCATGAACTCCTTGTATGAACACTCATGTGGACCGCGGGGTGAGTTGTTGTGTTGCCTATCGTGTTCTTGTTGTGTTTCACTAGTGGCGCATGCTTCAGCGACTCGTTGAGTGATTAGCGCCTAGACGTCGACGACATTCATCACTGGTGGGGGCGTGTTGGTTCTGGCGCTGCGTCTGGGAGGCATGATCTACTCTAGGCTTTCTAAGCGATGTGATATAGGATAAATCAGATGGTATATATATACTTATATAGAATAAATAGGGTCGTATTTAAAAGTATAATATCACAACATCACAACCAAACAACTAAACAACCATAGCATAACCATAAGCATTACCATTAGTATTACATACGAATTTTACATATAAGAAACAAAATATTCGAGTTAGTCCAACAACATCATTTATATCTAATATAAGTAGTGTTAGGGGTGCTCTGACCAGTCAAAACATACATATCCGAATTGTTTCCCAAAATGTCAACATTTCTGGACGTACGTCCACAATGATGTAATACCTATAAAGGTCCTGCTGGGGGTCCTGGTGGTGCTAGAAGTGCTAGGTTCTGGAAGATGGTGGAGAGGTAGGCCTAGTTGGTGGCGATGTAGTTCTCCAAAGAGAAGACTCGATGCTCTAGATGGTCTTGTAGGATGAAGGTGCTGGCGTCTAAACTACAAATTGTAGTCACCTGGGCCATCATCGTGTCCATATCGGCAATGGTAGAGGCTAGGACCTCTTCTACTAGGGTCACGCGCATCTCAATATCCATCGGATCCTCAGAATTTGGCGCCTCGGCGATGTCGATCTGTATTGTATCTAGCCTATCCTTGTGGCGATGGATCTGGGCTACGAGGAGGGAGACTGACTCGCTGACAGGCTCCTTGGTCAGAGGTGGGATACTCAGGCGTGCGGAGGCCGCAGTGGATGACTCTCCGACTTTGTGAGTGCTAGGGAGACCCTCACTGATACGCCACTCTTGTAGGGCATCCAGGAGATATCCGAAGTTTCAGGCATTGGATAGTCTCTTCCACTTCGGAGCGGCTAGTCAGTGTGTCCAGAAGAGGCGGGGCATTTCTCGGGGAGTCCCACGGTTTTCTGTGGCGTAAAACCCCGTATACAATTGTAAGGGATATGACGATAGACTCTGTGTGCCCAGGTACGGCCAGGCGAGATATTCGGGTCCTCATGCACGTGAGGAACCTCGGTGGAGGCAAGAAGTGCAATGGCGGCTGCGATACTGGTGTCAGCCTCGACTATGGTGCTAGCATTGGTGGAGGGAGGTGCGACGATGGCTTTAGAGACAACCTTGATAGGCTCCTTGGCGGTGTCGTCTGATGTTCGGTGGTGAACCGCGCCGGTAGCGGGCTCGGCGGGTAGGACGTATGTGGCAGTAGGTGGAATGTCGTGCGGTGTAGAAGGTGTGTGGCCTGGTGTAGATGCACTATGATCTGTCTCGGAAGATATGCGAACGACTTGCTCTGAAGCCATCTCTACGATACATGTTCCAAAACAACATATTGTTAGTAACAGTCAATATATATATGTAAGTAAAGCAGTAAATATACACATAAGTATAGTAAGACTACACATAAGTTTATGACACGCATTTTTTGAATATGTGTACCTCATGATGTTGGTAGCGAGTCTCATATGCAAATGGAAGTCTAATAGAGCGGGCTATAGTCTAGGTTTTCTTGTTTTTGTTTCCTAGTTCGCTATAATCACGGCTCTGATACCAATCTGTCACACCCCATTGTTCCCGATTACGTGGGCGTGTGATGTCATGGGGTCATAGTCGTGGGTACAAAGAATAACCTCTAACAGTTTCGTTTACATTTGAAAACCAAGTATGTTATCAAAGTTACAGCGGATTATATAAAAGATAACTTTGTCTTACAATACTGAAACGAGAACATTACGATAAGAAACATGATTGTTCATGATTTATTTAGATAGTACAAGGTAACCATGACTCCATTCCTAATGCAGGCCATTTTGTTTGACAGACTTCCCATTTGCACACCGGAGCGAACTTAGTAACCTGAAAAATACATGAGTTTGAAAGGTCAACGTAATGTTGGTGAGTTCACAGGTTTAGGACTCTACAAAATGTATTTGTAAATAGTATTGATAGAATACAAGATATTATATATATGTGGTTAATATGGTTGCATTGATCTATCTGCACCTTGATTTCGAAGACTAACTGATGTACCCACCTTATGGTAACTTCCCTCAAGAAATACCTCTAGTATAGAATAACTGACATGTACCCCGAGACTTGTATACGCGGTGTCAGAACCGGAGCGACCAGCTAGGACAGGGACGTCAACCCAAATAGATCTATTCACTAGTTATCGTTCCGTACAGAACTAATCAAAATCAATTAATAGTGGGATTTGCGGCAATATGTTTATAACAAAATTACCACTGAGAGATACAGAAAGAACAGATAATCAAGCATGGCATGATAGTAGTACCATGATATAAAGTAAAATGCTTGTTTGATCATGATTTCTCCCCCATAGTATTTAAAACAGTTTAAAAGAAAGGGGTCGTGATACTCGCATGTGCAAGGTGAATGATAGAGTCTAGGGGTGAGCTTAAGTCTGGTAAACCCGACCTACCTGTTAGAACCGGAAATTGGACCCGGTTTTTCCTTTAGATACGATTCACGGTTCCCATGTATCCCTTCAAATGGTTCCGGTTCGGTCTTGTGTCTGACCTGACGGTAATGCCAAAAAACCGATTAACCGTTTAAAACCCATAAAATCTAGATATTGTAGGATCCCTCTTTGATTGCTGGGGCCTGGGACATCAAATTCACATGGGATTATTGATTTTTTTTAATGCCCCATGCACACATGCAGATTAATTACATTTTAGATGGGCTGGGAGCCTGAGACATTGATTTTTTTGGGCTGAACATTGAATTTTTGGGTTTTAGATAGTTCTAAAAAGGAACCGGCAGAACCAATGACTAAACCCGCTGAAACCCGACTCGACTGCCTAAAACAGGGTACGTTTCCCGGTTCCTACATTTACTTCAATCGGTTCTCGGTCCCGGTCCGGTTTTACCCGAGTTTGGCGGGTCTAATCCATTTGCACAGTCCTAATCGAGTCTGCCGATACGAGTAACAAGTAACCGATGTCCTAATATTAATAATATTAATAATAAACATGATTTAGTTCCTTGGTTCGGTTTGAATAATGTTTAGTTACCCAAAGATCCTGGTCGAGTCTTGACAACTTATTCCCGTTTGTATGTTTGGAAAACCCATTCATTGTATAAATAGTTAGACTTGCTATGATATTTAAAACAATAAACATGTGGATCGATGTAAATAACTATTAGTCGAATAATTATTCAAAGATTTGTAAGAATATATATGATCATATATATTTATTTTAGATCTCAAATATTGAGATAAATAATATGTGTTATTTATTTCATTTGTTTGATTTATATTTGGTTCTACGCTCGTAGTTATTGATAAATGACTACGCGCATAAGTTACAAATTGTTGTATAAATAACTGTTGTAACTTGTATGAGAAAAATTGATCGTTTAAGTTTATTAAGGAAGTTACAAACCTTACGATGGAACTTTGATGAAAATAAAGTTAGTTTATTATTTTCGAGTCCGAATGTATATTTATACGAGTTGGTGACCCGCCCGCGCGTTGCGGCAGGCCACCGTCATATTATCGTAAAGTGATACATATCACCGTAAAGTGATACGTATTGTCCATGGGTATCTTATACAGTATCAATAATATCAAGTAAAAAAGTTGCTGCAACTTTATTTTACAATAAACCTTTTGGGTTTGAATTCTTTGAACCTTTGAGGATTTCTATCCATTTGATTGTTCTGATAGTTTTGCACCAAAAGTAATTATCAATTGTCAAAAATGTCACATATCCATTTGAGCATGTAACCGCCAGGTGCTTAGAAACAATCAGTTGTGCTTATCCATTTGAGCATGTAATCATTTGGGGTTCCAGTTATTTAAGCTGCAACAAAAACGAAAGTATTTGTAAACAATCAAACAACCAGCTTTGGGCAAGGTTAGCACCAAGAACCTCTATGATATTCAATAAAAGTTGCTTTATGAGCCTAGATGGTTAAACTTGCAATAATCATATCCTAACATACACTTGCGTATATCAATGTATCATGGCATTACATGGACCAAATGCTCAACGTTTTTACATGAACTAACAATAAAAATTGTTATCGCCAATAGGTCAAAATTGATCTTTAGTACAGATCAATTCAGCATTATAAAGCAAATAGTTTTTCTCTTAGTAGTAATCATAGAACGTACCTGTAACGAAGAAACGGTATTAACGGCTGCTCTACCAAAGCATGAAATGCGTTCATGACGCATACCACATGGCATGCAACTTGCGATGATGGGTCCAAACTAAACACTTTATCACCACCATAAACTGAAAACAATAGAGATCAGGTCTAAGCAACATAATCATATATCAGCCAAAGAACTATATAGGATCATCACAGCAACCAACCTCACATATAAGGGACATATCATATTATCAGAACACCGTAAGAAAATTTAACCCAACTTATCCATAACAATTTCAAGAATCCAACTAAAAACCATATTGTACCAGACCCGTATCGGTGAATATAGGCTCAGATTAGTTACGGGCATGTCATTATGAATGAGGGCAACTCCATGGCTGCAAAAAGTTATTGCCTCGCCAAAGAGCTAACCAAACTCACCATATATAATCCACAAAAAATCATCACCGCCTTCGATTACCCAAACCATACACAGATAAAAATCATGTTGTATAAAGAATCAATCTGAACACGTGTACATCTGCAGAAAGAAACCATATCGTCAGCCAACCTACAAATTTGGAAATAGATACACCTGCATCCATTCCATATATACAGGAAACAAACTGAATCAGAAAACATATATATTATCATCATCTAAGGGCCAGATCTGTTAGCCAAAACACGGTGGCAAATATGGCTAGCCAATGCGATCACAGAACGTATGCTTAAGGTGAATAATCATCATTGCCAAAAGAAACTCGCAGCCATTAAATACCATCATCATTGCCAAAGAAACAACAGGCAACCATAGAACACCAGATAATAAACCAAGCTATAAAATAGGAAATAGATAAACACGCATCAGTTCCATATATATAGCAAACTACATCAAGCAAAACACATGTATATCATCATCGGCTGAGAAATGAACACCTCTGTTTAAATGCCAACTACAATCTTCCAAAAAAACGCATAGCCAACTTACAAAAAATATACCAAAGCAATGATTTAAGGTTAAAACCTTCGAATAAAAGCTAAACTTAGAAAATCCATACATTTTACAAAGCCGACATATAGAGATACCAAAGAACAAATCGATATTAGCTACAATCTTCAAAACTTTTTTTGCATATCTAACTTGAAAAAAATCATTCCAAATCAAAGCTTTAAGTTTAAAACCTTCAAATGAAACCTAAACCCGAAAAACCCATACATTGTACACAATCCACATATAGATATCACAAAACAAAGGGATCGTTCTTTGAAAAATATAAACCATCGAGCATATAATGTAATTTGTAAACCAGTTTCCAAACAAACATAGATAGGGGTAAAAAGAAGGGCTTTATCACAAACTAACCAACATAACCGGCTCCATTCAAGATCTCGAGTATAGACCATCATTAACCCCCAAATATGATGTTCTACAACCCCAATCGCACCTTAATAAGCCCAGATCTGTAACACAAAAATACCAAAAACCCCAAAACAAATCGCTAAACTATTTTTCTTTGATTTCACAATTTGCTTTTTAAATGAAAATCCAGAAAATTTCCATTGTGAAGTAAGATTCGGAGCAACCACACAACGGTGGCGGTTGATTTTACAACGGGGTGTTTCAAGGAATTTTTCCAACGTGAAGTCATAAAAAGGCGTATATAACACGCCTAACACCAAAAGCCAATAGTGTATACAATAGCCGAACCGTCACCGCTTCAACGTAAACGGAGCAATGACGGCGCCGTTAATATATTGGCTACTAAAGGCACCGAAAAAGAAAGATAAAACCACTAGCCGCTGTAAAACACCACAAACCGGCACTGAAACTCCGACGGAGAAACAAACGCATCAACGTTAGTGTGCAGCGGTGGTGTCGGTTTCATCCGGTTGCCCACAATACATTAAATTGCATGAATGGAAAGAGACAAAGGTAAATAGATTAGAGAGAGAAAGTAGCAAGATATGGGAGAGAAATAGGGTGTCTGGTTGGTAGGTAAATGAAGGGATGATGATGCGTATATAAGACGCCAACAATAGTGCTTCTTTTATGACTTGTACAAAAGCAGGTATGTTCATGACTGTACGACAGACACGCATATGCGTGATGTCCAAACCAAAAACCGGTAATAAGTAAAAAAAATAAAAAGAACTAACACATGTCAGGCAACCATTGGGGTGGAAGTTATGAATAGTTAATTATGTGTGTGGCCAAGCCATTGTATTTTGTATAATATATAATATATACTTGGCGAAAATAAATGTTTTAATTTCCTTGTATTTGTGTCGTCATTTTGAAACTTGTTAATAATAGTAGGTACTATTATTATTGTGACTTTGAGGACTTTATTTGATAGAATTTCTACCAGTTCAATTTATACAACTTTTCTTTAAAAATCAATTGATAACTTAACACATTTATTATTTACAAACACTTGAATGATACAAGGTTTTAGGAAAATAAGGTTTTGAATGATATATGACATAGAAACAGTTAAACGATTACGACGAAATAAGGTCAAAAGAGTTTTGGTTCGTCGTGCTCTTTTGATTATTTTTGTCCGATCTTTAACATCTATATTTTGTCACTAGGTTAGTAGCCCGTGTACTACACGGGCTGAATTTAGGTTCATGGTATTAAATAAATACGAACAAAAAAATGATTAAGATATTTTAAAATTATGATTGATGTAAAATAATTATAAAACATTAAATGATAATTTAATAAATTATGTTTGACAAATTATTGATTAATTTTTGTTGGTGCAAAATATGTGTGTCGTGTGTGTATCCGTTAGTCATGTTAGCTTTGTTAGTGATGTTGAGTTAGAATAGCTAAATTTTGTATAGGGTAGAAAGTGTCAAGTTAGCATATTTGAGGGACTTGGATGACAAATAAATATTTGTCATTTAAAAATACGAAAGCTTGGATACAAGCACAAAAATCATGACCGGAAGGGATCCGAAGTGGAGGTTCGGATCCAGCCGAACTTCATCCGAATGGCAGCCGAACAGGAATCCATATATATATCAAGTTTGGAGTTCGGAGGTGGTGAGACTTCGCCATAACCGTTTTTCACCGAGTTCGATCTTAAGAGGAGGAATTTTTCATCTTGATTTTCAGAGAGATTCATTGTTAGGATCATGTTTAGATGCTATAAACGAGTCGAATCATGTAAACATTGATCCAATTCAAGCTATAAACAGAGTTTAATTTACAGTTTTGTGTTCTTGAGTTCGGGTGAACTTTCGATTTTAATTTCGGTGTACAAATCACTAGATCGGGACGGATCGTGTTTTCAATTGGTATCAGAGCGACTCCAGGCGTGATTCTACACCTTTGTTGATCGAAATCTGTACTTATATTGTTCAAATTCATCGATTTTGACTTTCTCAAGTCAAACTGCTTGAACTTTGACCTTCAAATTCGATTGATCTCTTGTATTGTGGTGTTGCTAATCGGTACAGTTAGATTGAGAAGGTTATTACACATCTAACGCAAGTTTCAAAATCGATTTTGGTCAAGTTTTAGTAAAATTCGAAATTCACAGGGAAGCTTAACGTGTTCTTCAACTTCTTCAATGGCAACTTTCATAATACTCGATCATTTCGTGTAATTTTGGTTGCTACTGGTTCCTTTCGGTCATACAAAGCTAATGCAACGATCCGTTTTCGATTTGGTGTCGATTTGAGAAGATCACAAATTCTCAAATTTGTCATTCGCCGGAGTTCATTCGTTCAGGCCTTAAACCAACTCAAAACCTAGCAACAATGGTGCTAGTTTGATTCCTCTCGATCTCACGAATCCGTAGCAACTTTCGGATTCGATTTTCGTTAAGATTTGAGAAAGATACGGATTTTTGAAGTTTGTGGTTGATATGGGTTTTGGTCGCCGGAAAATATTGTTATCGCCGGAAATTTTGGCCGTCGATGGGAAAAAAAACGGGAGGGGAGGGGAGTCACGACTATTTTGTTTTATTATAGAAGTTTCATTCTAGCCCCTTTAGTTTTTAATACTACAATAAAAACTATCAAGTTTTAAAAGAAAAAAATTAAACACCCTTTAGTTTTTAATACTACAATAAAAACTATCAAATTTTAAAAGAAAAAATTAAACACCCTTTAGTTTTTAATACTACAATAAAAACTATCAAGTTTTAAAAGAAAAAAATTAAACCTTTTGTTTTTCAAAGTTTGTTTTTTTAATAAAAACAACAAACCAATTTTTAAAAAAAAAATTCACAAGTTTTAAACAACAAATTAAAAAAAAAAACTTTACATAAATTTTTTGTGTTCGTTGGATTGATTTGTGAACACAAAATTATTTTGTGTTTGTCGAATCGGTTAACAAACATAAATCCATTTGTTTGTTTTTGTTTTTACCGTGCTATTTTTTTTTCTTTTCTTTCGTTGTTTATTTTTTATTTCTTTTTTAATCAAACAAAAACTATAAACTTTTTGCCTTTCAACGTTTGTTTTTCCTAAAACAATATTACGAAAATACAAAAATAGTTTTGAAGACTTGGCTTTGGGAGTTCTGTTCGGTGATTTCACAAAATTCAAAGTTCAAGTTACAAGGTTCAGATTGTCATTTTTCTGGTGGAATCACAATGAGTAAATTTCAATCAAGTTCGGAGGTTCCCAAGTTATTAAAATGTGAAGCTTATCAAGAATGGAAAAATGATTATGAGGTTTTTATCAACGCTAACTTTGATGAATTTTGGAAGGCGATTGATAAAAAGTATTCATATCCGACTGATTGGCATGGTGTTCCTAAATTTCAAAGAGATCTTTCATTTGAGGAAAGGGAATGTTATGAAAGAGAATTAAAAGCTTATGATATTCTCACAATGGCATTGTCAAAAGAATTACTGTCTCAATTCAAAACGTGCAAGAATTCTAAAATGTTTTGGGATTCTCTTGCTCAGAAATATGCCGAATTGAATGAATCAGTTATGGAAAAATTTCAAAAAGATGAATCTTCAAAATGTGAAGCTGTTGAGAATGAATTGAAGCTTCAACACGAGAATGTGGAGTTGATTGCAAAAGTTTCAAAGCAAACTGAAACAAATGATGATTTGCTGAAGGAAGTTGAGAAATGGAAGAAAGAAGTGGGTGATATGGCAGTAGCTTTTGATAATTTATTTGCAAAATCAAAGATCAAACTTGAAGGTCTAGAAAAGGATGTTGTTGATCTTACTGCTAAAGAATTACGTCATCAAGAGGATAATACGAAGCTGTTAGATGCTAAAGCTGAATTGCTCCGTGAAAACAAGCTTTTGAAGCAGAATGTTGAGATTTATAAACAGAAATGGGAAAAGGTTGTTCAAGAAACATATGATGCTCATGATCAGTTGAGGAGAGAAAAGTTTACTCTGAATAGAACAACAGAAGAACTTATTGCAACACAAAAAGAATTGGCTGAAGCGCAAAAGAAAATTGCAGACATGAAGATTGAGGTTTGTGATTTCAAAAGACAGTTGCATAATCTCAATAATTCATCGTCTTTCACAAATTTTTTGTGCAAAAAGGAGAATTTTCAACAGATTTTTGGTGATGTTATTCTGAAAAATGTTCCACCTCCTGTGGTTATTGAAAATTCTATCAATACTTTGAAAGCAACGGAAGAAGTTCATGATTATTCAAAGTTTGCTGATAATTCTTCGGAGAAGAAAAAGTCAACGTCGCAGAAGAAAAATGAAGAGAATTTTGATGCTAACAAGAGAACTAAATTTGTTTCAAGTTCCATATTGCTTGATAAGGAAAAGGTTTTTGACGGCAATTCAGGAAAAGTGAAAGTCAACAAATTTTCGGAGATTGTGATTGATGAATCTTTGCTTTCCAATAAAAATGATTTAAATGCCATCAAGGATGAGTTTTCTCGACTTGCTTCACAAGGTCATGAGAAACCTAAGTCGGTACCAGACAAATCTAAAAAGAATGGTGGTCTGGGATATGAAAGCAAAGACGAGAATATGAATGTTGGAAATGATCTCCAAGATGTGCTTGAGATAGAAGAAATTGTGGAGGATATCAAGGTTCACAAAGAAAAGGACATTCCACTTGAGAATCATATCTTGTGTGAACCTGATGCTGATTTTCTGTCAACGAATTCTAAGTTAGAGAGTCTAGAGAGTGATTCTTCTCAACATTCTACAATGTCAACAGAATTCATGTCATCTCCTAGGTCGGTTGATAGAAGAGCTTGCTTTTACTGCAACAAGACGGGACATGTGATTCGTGATTGTGCTACTCGAAAAAGGTTTTCACGTGGTTCATATCGATCACCATCATCCGATTCGATGATTTTCAATGAGGTACCTGTTAGACACATTCAGCAAAACCAACGAAAAACTGCTTATAAAAAGCCGGTTGTTGGTAAAACCTCAAATTATGATGATTGGTCACCACAATTTTCAAAACCAAAACAATTTTTCCAAAATGAGTTTGAATTGCCTTACTCAAATAAATTTTTTACTATGGGCCTAGACAACATCACCAACGTCATCCAAAATCTGAGAAAATGTTAGTTGGTGAGTTGTTAAATATTGTTTCCAACTTGTCACGGCATGTCAATGGTTCTGATTCGCATCGGGCGAAATCGTCTAAACCATTTCGTTCTTGGAAACAGAAAATGGCAACCTCGGCGGGAAATTATTTTGTTGAGGATACGGGACGACCCAAGCCGGTTTGGGTTCCCGTATTTAACTAAAAGTTGTTTGAGTATTTAACTAAAAGTTGTTTGAGGTTGTGTGCAGGATGCTTCAAGAAGGCCTATTAGTGATTGCAAAGTTGCTGATAGTGGAGTATTTTGCTTAAGTTAGCGCTTCACAGAGTTGATATTTCATAAACATTTTTGAGAAAAATGATTTTTTTTTCTTTTCAAAATATAAAAATGCGTGGTATCCGTGTTGGTCGATCAATTTTATTTTCTTTCCTTTTACATTCTTTCGTATCTTTGGGGGGAGAAATTTTGGAAAATTAAAAAATAGAGTTTGTTGAATTTTAGGGGGAGAATATTTGAAAAACACAAAAATAGTGTGATGTTTGTTTCCTAAAAAAATGAAAAATTTAAAAAAATGAAAAATATCAAAAAGAGAAATTGATTCAACCATATGAGAAATGATGGTACATCAGCATACGTTATCTGCCATGAATAAAGTAGAAAGAAAGGTTGTAGGTACTTGCTTGACTTGATTGAATGTGCTGAGTAGTCTAATATATGCGAGTATGATATAAAGATAACGCTTGCTTGATAATTGTGGTTACAAATCATGATGGGTACTGTGCATATCTGGTAAAATAAAATGAGAAAATACCAAAAACAGAATAAAGAGATGTTCTGGTGTACGCTTGCTTTATTTTGAAAAATTTCAACTTGTTTGATTTTCTTTATTTTGTCAAACGATCGGACTTTCTCTGCGTATCGAAAGATCGACCTGATCGTTGTTCGTTTGACGTTCTGCTTTATTTTCTTTGGTGTTTCGTATAATCCATCGGACTTTCTCTGCGTGTACGTGAGTACCGACCTGATTGTTGTTGGATTATACAACTTCTGCTTTATTTTACATTTCTTACTTTCCTAAACAATCGGACTTTCTCTGCGTGCCTACCGGCCGACCTGATTGTTGTTTGTTTAGGGTTCTGCTTTCTTTTTGCAAGAAACACCATGAACTTGATATCTCTGCGGCATTTGATTCTCTATAAGCAAGTTTACAATATCAGTATGAGAAATCTGCTGCGAGTAACTTGGCATGAATAAAAGAAAAATACAAAAATATGAAATAAGTAGTTTGCCAGTATTCCTGATTGTGTGGGTACCATGTTATCAATGCTCGATAAATACACTTAATTTCATATCAGAAAGCTATAGACAATGACCTGCTTTAGCTGAAATAAACCAAATGGTTGTATTCTCAGTCAGCTTGGCTTGCATGCTTAGTATTTTGAAATTGCAGTGTGTACGATGCGTTATGTCTGATATGATCTCATGTTGTGATCTTTCTCACCAAAAACAAAAATAGAGTTTAATTCTATATTGCATTTATGTTTCAGTTTATGAAGAAAAAAAATCAAAAAGATTTTCAGTGTGTTTTGATATAAACTTTGTAAAATCCAAAAAGATTTTCTTTCTTCTTTGTTTTTGATCTGATCGACATGGGATACAACAAATTTTCAAAAACTAAATGTCTTGGTTTCTCCAAAGGAGAGTTTTGTTTCCAAGATTATAGTTATGTTTGGAAAAGAGAAACCGCACTTTTGTCTTCTGAAGGTTGTAGGTTGAAATCATCAAAGTCTCTCAGATACAAATCTCAGAATGGATTTCATGCATGGTTGCAAAGTTGTCAAAGAGTTTATCACTTTCAGAAATGGTTCAGTTGACTTAGTCCTGTTCCTGCCATGCCTACTCTACATCAACTAACAACAGATTCAAAGAGTTTGAAGATCTGATACAACACACGTCAAGGGGGAGTTTGTTGGTGCAAAATATGTGTGTCGTGTGTGTATCCGTTAGTCATGTTAGCTTTGTTAGTGATGTTGAGTTAGAATAGCTAAATTTTGTATAGGGTAGAAAGTGTCAAGTTAGCATATTTGAGGGACTTGGATGACAAATAAATATTTGTCATTTAAAAATACGAAAGCTTGGATACAAGCACAAAAATCATGACCGGAAGGGATCCGAAGTGGAGGTTCGGATCCAGCCGAACTTCATCCGAATGGCAGCCGAACAGGAATCCATATATATATCAAGTTTGGAGTTCGGAGGTGGTGAGACTTCGCCATAACCGTTTTTCACCGAGTTCGATCTTAAGAGGAGGAATTTTTCATCTTGATTTTCAGAGAGATTCATTGTTAGGATCATGTTTAGATGCTATAAACGAGTCGAATCATGTAAACATTGATCCAATTCAAGCTATAAACAGAGTTTAATTTACAGTTTTGTGTTCTTGAGTTCGGGTGAACTTTCGATCTTAATTTCGGTGTACAAATCACTAGATCGGGACGGATCGTGTTTTCAATTTTTTTTAAAAGAAATTTATTATGTTAGAGAAATTGTTGATTAAAAAAATTGATTATGTTTCACAAAATTGGTAATTAATCTTAATTGATGGTTTATTAAATTTGTAATTGATTATAAGCTTGACATGTGGCAGTGATAATGTGGACCATCTAAAATGAAGACATGTGGCAACCATTTTAGTGCTTTATTAGGATTAATATTTTTTTGTCCAAGATTACTTATCCTTTTAGGATATATTGTAGGTTCCATGTTAAACCTTTTTGAATAACCTTTATTTATAAAAGTGACTAACTCTTTTATATTATTAATCATATTTTTAAAAAAGTTTCGTTTGGTTCTTCTTGTAAATTGGTTGGATACCATTTTCTTCGCGTCTTCCGTTTCATCAACAAAAATCAGTTTATTCTAAAACATTCGTTATGGTTAACAACAATAACATATATATATGTTAAAGTTAAGCTAATTGTCAACTTTGACTTAGTTATTTTCACTTGATTAGTCAACATTTAGAAAATAAAGAATGTGTAAGTGTTTTATTTACCACTTTGAACATTTATAAGTGTTTAGAAGTTCTAATGACCATTTTAGTTTGTATATTCATTTTACGCTCTCGGATGACCATTTCCATCAACATGAAAACATAACATTTTCGTGTATCAATCTCGACTTTAGATACTCTTGAGTATACCATTCTGCTCATCACTCGGTTTCTCTATTACGAGACCCACAATGTGACAATATTAAGCTCTTCGAGCATCACTCGTAGTTTGATCACTTAGAGGCGAAAGAAAACAAGATGACTTATCATTTTATGTGGGTTTTTAACCCAGAACTCGCGTTGGATCATCAAGACTCTAATGGGTCTTTCGGTGTAACTTTTAAAAAGAAATATAAATGATAAGGAGGTTAAGAGCTTACAACTAGCAAGACTCCAAGGTGATGGTGGTAGTCAGTATTGGTGGTGACGGTGGGTGATGATGGTGATGATGGCAGCCGATGATGGTGGTGGAGTTCGATGATGTTAATGGTGGTGGGGGTTGATGATGGTGATGGCGATGGACGATGATGATGGTGATGGTGATGGTGGTGGTGGTTCAAGGTTGGCGACGGGAGAGGGGAGGCGGGGCTCCAGTGGCGACAACTGGGTGGTGCTCGGCGTCAGAACCAGTGACAGGAGGGAGGTGATGTGTTACAAACACATCCTGTTTTTCCGGGTAATTTGTATAGTGTTTGAGTGGTATTGAGTCATTTTTATTTAGCTTTTATATAAGTTTTAGGTATTTGGGTCTTAATGTGGTATTGAGTCATTTTTGTATATTTTGGTGTGAGTTTGAGTCTCTTATTTTTAAATTGTGTTTATTTAGTCAGTTGTGCTAAAAATGGTTAAATACATTTAATTGTAGGTTGACGTACAAGTTCAAGGGGGATAGTATGACATTATATTAAAGATGAAGGACCGGCATTTATATAATGGAAGTTGGGGGACCGGAGTTGTATTAATAAAAGATTAGGAGGCTTAATTGTAAATATATAAAAATCCATCCTATCTTAATGTTAAAATAAGACATAGACCACACCGCGCGTTGCGGCGGTGGGTTCTTAACAGTAATGAATTAAGATTAATGTAAACTAATAGTTGGCGACCCGAAGTCTAAAAATTGTGTTTCGACTTAAAAAAGTCATACTGTCCTAAAGGTCTAATCAAAATGACGATTACTTACTCATCTTCTTATACTCAATATGTGCTTTGCTTATTCATAATAAATTTATCAACCTAATACAGAACAGTCATTTATGACAATTGGGGAGTCATAACGTGTAGTAAGACACCAAATGTCCTTTGCTTAAGAAGCTCATAGTAGAGACATGGTAAATAGAAATACCATACTACACCAAATGTCCTTTGGTTAAAGCTCATAGTAGAGACATGGTAAATAGAAATACAATAAAATAACCAAGTGACCAATGGTATAGCTGAAACAACATTGCACATGAAAACTGCATATGATGTGGTCTTTTTCTTCTTGTAGAGAAAAGAAAACGCACTCCCCGTAGGTAGCATAAGTTTGACATTCAACTACCAAACTTCACACACATGTGGAAGAGTAAATACTTAATCAAAACTTTAAACAAACAATATCACCTGGTAGACAATAAATCGTCTAGAAATGTACCTGTAAAAAAGGACCCTTCTCCACACCTGCAGGTATAAAGCATCATACAATATTAAACTTTGAACCAACTAAAGCACCACTGAGTAAAAAAATCAAGATCTCAAATTTCTTTATCGGTGACAATGGATTTTTGTGTTGGTGCTGAAGGAAAACTTTTAGATGGTAGGATAAATCCTACACTTTAAATGTGTATTACTTTTTTGAGTTTATATAGCACATACAAAGTTTTGCATTCAGTTCTTCTTCCTAACTTTTATTGCAGCCTCTCTAAACACATAGAGATGATCATGAAGTTAAACTTCTTCTATATCAAAATGACATTTCTTAGACTTCAGTCAAAGAACACAAACCTGTCTACACACATTTTCATTCTGATGAATCAAGCATCTCCCGTAAGTTATCCTTCTCCTCATAAAAGTTCTGTAAACACTTTTGAAACCATTTAAATCAATAGAAAATCTACATTTTCTTTTGGGTCAATTTAGCCCCAAAATAGCAAAAAGTAACCAAGAAATCAAATGTTCGAGTTGAAATGCAAATGCAATCCAAAAGTAAGAAATCAAATGTTCGAGTTGAAATGCAAATGTAGTCCAAAAGTTTGTTCCACATAATGAAATCTATGAACTTGCAGTTCCATGCAATTTTGTCATGGTTCCATAAATGAAACAGAAATTTGAATCACTGCAAAACATTCACAAACATTTAATTAGGGAAAGTGGGACTCACCTCATTTGTAGAAATAAATAACCTCATTATTCACACGTTAAAACTTGAAAACATCACAGAACCGACACCTAAACGTTGACGACAGCTATTCTCGTTGTTGTCCGTCGTCGACCACTTGTTAGCTCACACCGCCTCCTCTTCATAAATAAGCAAATGTTTGTAGTTAGAGTAGCACTAAAACATACTCAAAGAATGTTTATAGCTGCTACACATCAGAACATCTTTATCGAGTGTTTATCTAATGCCTAAATATCTCAAAACTTAAATTAATCTTGTAGTTTTCATATTCAAATAGTACTTGTTCCAAAATCTTACAATAAATCTAGTCTTCATTTTCGTACTCTGGACATCTTTTCTTGATGAAATTGATTTTGTAGGATTTAACTAAGAGGATAATTACAAATCTAATAAACAAAGATAATTTCTTGAATAATTAGAGACACCAAAGACACTTGATTATTTATTATTAAAAAGATCAAAAGTAAGGAATTACCTGCTCTTCCTATCCTCCTAGATCAGTGAATATAGACTCAACATCACGTGGTGGTTCACACTGAATAGTGATGGAAAATCAAGCTAAACATCCACTCATAGATGCTTATCATTTTTCAGGTCTGTCATGGTGTCATTAAATAAATTAAAATTAATCAAACATTTAAAATAACAGAATCATTACTAAAGACGGTTGATATGAGGAAACATACACATACGTCAAGGCATAAATAATTCGCAATGAAGTTCTGATAATCATTACTCAAGCTGATGTGAAATACATACCGGGCTCTTCTAGACAAACACTGAAACACGCACATCAGAGTCTAGGTTCTTTAAATTTTAAATATGAAATTTCAGTAAACATAAACAAAACTCCAAGAAACAAACATAGGTGTATGAGGTTATACACGTAAAATTAATTTAAAATAGCATATGAAAATGGTTATCAAATGGTTGGAGCTGCCCCGACCTTCACCAGTCAGACGGAAGTCGTCTCGTATACCTGTGCAAATGACCAAACTCACGACAACAAATTTGTGGAAAAAACTTTTGTACTAATCTTGCACCAGTATGCCTACAAACAGAAGGTGGAAAACTCTTGAATTTAGAAGGTAAAGAAACAAAATATGAAGGTGTCACCACCCATAAAAGCATGATACAACTGGCGTAGTGAGAACAGCAAACCTAGAGTTCAGAAAGCCTGAAATCATTACTTACCCTAAAATATAAATAATCCATAATAAATTAGGGCTCCCGTTGCACCACGCCACCAATCTGCCGATCGAATCCCCTATATCCCAAAGTGTCGTACGATCCGGCGGACGGAGCAAGCACCATGTCGTGGCCAGAAACGTAAGGTTTTAGACGATCAACGCCTCAACCCTAAAAGAAGCCAAAGTTCAGATCCGATGCAAGAAAATAGAAGCCCACATAAAATGTAGTATCCGGCGCCGCCGTTAAACATCGAAGGATGCAATAAACGGCGGCTCAAACCACATCATCGACTCATAGTCTTAGAGAGAGAGAATCAAAATGAGACAAAGCATGTGTGAAACAAAGAGAAAGATAAGCTGTTTTATGTCTCTCAAAAAGACTGAATACCACTAAAGTTGAATACTATCAAATATGTCTTGAAAATGTTAAATACCACTATTAATTAAGTAGAATACAACTATACTCCCAAAAAAAAAGCCCACGTGTGAAGTGCAGAATAACACAACTCTCTAGTGGTTTAAATGATGATGTGACTTAATTTTAGTAGCTTTAATGATGATGTGGCTTAATTTTAATAGCTTAAACGAAGTACAGTACTATGTGTCTATGCTTCCAATTCAAATTGTTATATTATATAATACAAGTGGGTCGACCCGCGCTTTGCCGCGGAGTCGGACCGTTTTTAGAAAATCCTTTAGCCCCATTATTCTCTTCCAATTTAGCAGCGCTTCCATAGACGAACAGTAAGGTGGTTCCAATTTGCATGAAAATCCTTTAGATACAAAATGTTTTCTTTAGCAGCTGCGGCAAAACGACCCTACAAAAGAGCAACAAAGACACACACATATGAGTATAAGTAAAAGTGTAAAAAAAATGGAAATAAATAAAAGACTTCAAACAGCCAACACAAATAAGGTGAAAATAAAAATCTAGATATGAAGGCTGGTGTGGAGCAAGTAACTAAACAGATTCTGATTTCAAAAAAACCTTCAAAAACCTGCAACAATGCAATAGACAACGTGTGTATGTAGACTAAGCCAAATGATAACAAAATTTGATTTCAAATAATTTGTTTTCACACCAGTTCAAAAGGGATTAAGGGATGCCTCTCTCGATAGAACATTTGCTTACCTAAGGTGACTTGACTTAATCCGGTTCATACTCTCATTGATGTAGCCAAAAACCTGCAAACAAAATCATAGTTTAGATGATGTCTTTGATTTTCTAAAGGATTTATTAATGAATCCAATAAAGCAAATGACAACCATAATAACAATAAACTAAGCAATACACAATAGGGCAATACATTAAGAATTAACATAGGGCTTTCATAGTAAATTTTGCCCACCAATAAACAAAAACAAAACAGGAGCCTCATAAAAATCAGCAATAAACAAAACAGCAGCCTTAAAAGTATTAAGCAATAATCATATTACTACTTATCAAAAGTGTTTAGAGCAATTCTAAGGATCCTTAAGCTATAGATGTTATGCAACCCAATATTCTAAACAATTCTAAAATCTTACCGTAATGAATGAGTATAACAAAAACAACAAACAATACCAAACAACCTTCAGCTCTCCTAATCTTAAAAATCTTCCAAGAACTAACCTGTTTACGGTTCTAATCACAAAACCGACCCTGCGAAACACAAAACCGACCCTCCGAAACACAAAACCAAATGAAAGAAGAAGAATATGGATCAGTACAGTAACTAAATCAATAAATCCACAACATCATAAACAAAATCGGAAAGAAAAGAACAGTTACTAATACCTGCAACCATTTGGAAAAGCCAGAATCCCATCCTCCCATCCTCAATACCTGAAAGCCAAAAATAACATAGGACCTAACACAAATCAGAAATCGCACAAATGGACATTTAAAATAATCTGAGACAAATACCCTATACTCGAGGATCCTAACAACCATAGAAACGGAAAAAGAGTACCAAATAAGAGTCCCAAGAGCTGGCCAATAAGCTTAAAACCATGTTTCTTCTCTGAAGAAGAAGACAAATGAGACCCACTTGAGAAAAAATGTTGCTTCAAAATCCATCTCAGAGCTGAGGACAACAGCTTCAAATCCATCTGCATAGCTATAGGCACTGGTAGATCAACCATAGTTATAGGCAGGTTGGTGATAAACACCCTAAAATAATTTGCGACAATATGCAAGCACGTGCCATGAGCAGCAAGAAACAAATGAAAATACATGTTCTTTTCACACAATAAACAATTTACTGTTAGTGATCCGAATTGTTAGGAACTGAAGTATGAATATAACACATAATATAAGCCACGTATAACAACAGTAATATATAACCAACATACACAACTAAACATCAACCTATTATGCCGAACTACACAAAATATATATATATATATATATATATATATATATATATATATATATATATAGGTAAAAGATCCGTGTAGACCCCTTATTTTTTGTAGACCCCGTAGACCCCTTATAAAACTCAATAAAACTCATTAAAACTCAATAAAAATAAAACTCAGTTTTGTTAATTTAGTTTTTTTATTTGCGATAAGCTTTTAAGAACAAAAAAAGACAATTAAAAAAAAAGAAAAACGAAAAACATTAAAAATTGAACATTTTAAGACAATGAGTTTTAAAAATCAATGAGTTTAAAACTCAATAAACTCAATAAAACTCAGTGTTACGTTTAAAACTCATTATTTTAAAACTCATTGTCTTAAAATGTTCGATTTTTAATGTTTTTTGTTTTTTTTTAATTTATTTATTTATTTTTTTGGTTCTTAAAAGCTTATCGTAATAAAAAAACCAAATTTACAACACTGAGTTTTATTTTTATTGAGTTTTATAGGGGTCTACGGGGTCTACAAAATTTAAGGGGTCTACACGGAACCCTTCCCTATATATATATATATATATATATATAGATAGGAATGAGAACAATTAATAACTTTTCCTTGGAGCAATAACCAAATAACCACATCCTAGTGGCTTGATAAAAAAACAGGTGCTATGGATTAGTGACATGTGACACTCCCTTTTTTTCTTTTTTTTTTAACAGAAAGGGTATAAGAGTATTTTACCCAAAAGAAAAAAGTACCCCCTCATTTTTAAAACGCTTATAACTTTTTTATCCAAAGTCGTTTTTTTATAAAAATTATACCATTGGACTCCTCGCATTTTTATCTTTAATTCAGATGTGGTCCCGACTTTTTTCGAAGGTTTTTTTTTCAAACGTCCGTATTAACATCTATGCTACAGAAAAAAGGCACCGACGCTACCCAAAAAAGACATCAGTGCTACTTTTTGTAACATTACATGTCAATACGGACGTTTGAAAAAAAGTGTAAAAAAATGTCGGGACCACATCTGAATTAAAGATAAAAATGCGACGAGTCCAACGGTATTTTTTTTATAAAAAACCGACATCGGATAAAAAAGTTATAGCCGTTTTAAAATGGAGGGGGTACTTTATTGGTTGAGTTAAATGACTAAAATACCCTTTCTAGAAAAGGAGGGAGAGGGACACTTGTCATAATTTTGATGGTTCAAATGGGTTATTTGGTTATTCCTCCAAGCAAGGGTTATTAATAGTTTCATACCATATATATATATATATATATATATATATATATATAGGGAGAGGATCATTTGAGAACCAATTTGGTTTGAGAACTTTTAAGAACCATTCTAAGCCACTAGTTTATATATATGGAAATCCCCCCCCCCCCCCCATGAATTTGAATGCTTCCCCCCTGAAAATTAGTGTCTCAGAATGGTTCTCAAAAGTTCTCAAAAGAAAAAGTTCTCATTTGAACCTAACCCTATATATATATATGATTATAATCGATTAGAGTAGAAAACATACGAAAAGATATATGATTCCTCAACCAGAGACGAACTTCATTTAACAAAGATCAAATAAATGGCACTCAATCTTATCAAATCAGTGAAACTCAAGTACCTGTTTAAAATGGATTTCTTAAATATATTCAGTATCCTACTATAGGACTTTTATTCTTATAACATGTTTTGTCGCATAAGCCATGAGTGAATCACTCTATGTACTGTCCAAATTTTAGTCTCATTTAACTTTATCATCAACAGTCCAATTTCGATGCTCATGTGCATCTGTAGATAAACAATCACTAATCATTTCATGGAATATGAGCATTTATTTTAATTGATGATGCCAACATGTGACAAACATTGGCTACAAATTACTACAAACTGAATCAGTTTAAATCAAACTGGTAATTGAATTGAATATTTTGAAGTCAATGAGCAGTAAAAACATACCTTGCACACATGGATTGTAAGTTGATGCCGAAATGCTTTAGGGGTTGCACAAACACAATGACCATGTAAATTCTACTGATGATTTAGAACATAAACCATCCTAGATTTATGTTGGATATTTAAGCTTGACCCGATAAGATACTTTTAGAAGCATATATATGTATTGTAATTAAATAAATCAATGTCACAAATGAGTGACATAGATACGATTAATATGGCAGTTAGGAGATAGTTATGGTGGTTAGGATTAGTTAGTTTATTAACCAACATTTGGCAGTTAATGGCGCCAATGTTAACCGCCATTTAGAGGGTATAAATACCCTTGTAAACCTTCATTTTAAAAACAATTCCTTTCTGCACTATTTTGTCTTACTCTCAAAATATACACACACACATTGATTGTACGTAAACAATGGATGACTTTGTTGAACAAAGAATGTTCAATTGGATTTATAACATGGCATCAGAGCCACCGACCAGGCCTGTGACAGAAGAACCACCGACAAGCACCGTTGGAGAAAAGAAAGACGCAGAGACGGACGAGTTTGTGTTCGTTGGCGAAATTACAGATGGACGCGGGAAACCAAACAGTGCGAGGACTCTGGAGATACCAGCGGTTCAGACGCTCGCTGATAGGATCGAGGAGATGTCGATCGGGAAATCAGGGGCTGTTGCGGAATCGGCGAAGTCCAAGGCAATTAGAAGGAATTGCAGCGTCAAGGAGAACTTGATGAACATGGCGCACGAAGGAAAGTTTGGTATTGATGATCTGTGTGATCAAGTCCATAAAACGGCGGTGACTAGCGATGACGAGGATCTGATTGTGGATAATTTGAATGACTTTCCTGACCCGTTTCTTGCACCAAAAGCGAGGTTTAAGAAGAAGTATGCGAGAAAGACCAAAAGGTGTATGTATTGCAAGGAAATCGGTCACAACAAAGACGTGTGCAGGCAGAGAATTCACGACTCAGAATTCATCCTGATGGGGACCGATCACGGGGATTGGAATGAAATCTGGTATGTGAGTTTGATTAAGGATAATCATGTTACCGGTTTGGAAAGGCTGTTTGTAGGATTGCGAAGAACCCCAGGGATTGAAAAGAGGACGATAGAGGGAAAGAATATCTATTTGAAAGGAATGGGATGCGTGGAAGTCATCTCAAAGGAAGATCGGTTTATGATCAACAACGTGTTTTATGCCCCCTCGTTCGACAAAAACATATTAAGTGCTGCACAACTGTGCAACCAAGGTTTCGAAGTGACGTTCGAAGGATCCAAATGTTACCTTACGAGAGAAAGGGAAATGAGTGAAGATACACACTCGGGAGACACATCGGTTGATGACGATGCAGAAAAGGGAAAAGAACAGGAACACTTTAAAGCACTAGACGAGGAGATCTCGAAAAATTTACGTGGAATTCATGCCGGAAAAGGGAAAGAAATCGTCCCTTTCACCCCTTGTGTAAACAGTTTGGATGAATGCATGACTTTCATGGACCTATTGAAAATCATGTGGACTAGTGCTATAGAGGAAGACAAGATAAAGGATGAATTTGGACGGGCAGTGAAATGGTTCAACCGCAAATATCTGAAACAGAAAAAACCATTTCCAGCAATGTTAAACGGCAAGGAAGTCGACCTCTACAACCTGTTCATGACCATACAAGTACTCGGCGGATACGAGGAAGCATGCAAGAAGAATGCATGGCCCCAAGTGGCATGCAAGTTGGGCTATAATGAATTAATGGCCGGAAGTTTAGACATCATTTACTTGATTTACTTGGAACTTCTTGAATACAAATACAATGACTTGAAGGCCAAAGAAAAGGAAGCAGCCAAGACTGAATGCAGCAGTAAGCGTGAAGCCGGTTTAAAACGCAGAAACGATGACAGTGGAAGGGCAGTTTGGACCAAGAAAAAGAAGATACCTGCTGTTCGTGACTGGCCTGCGGGTTGCGGACCTCAAAAATGAAGCAAGAATGAAGGATCGGATCAAGCTTAGGGGGGAATATTGTTGGATATTTAAGCTTGACCCGATAAGATACTTTTAGAAGCATATATATGTATTGTAATTAAATAAATCAATGTCACAAATGAGTGACATAGATACGATTAATATTGCAGTTAGGAGATAGTTATGGTGGTTAGGATTAGTTAGTTTATTAACCAACATTTGGCAGTTAATGGCGCCAATGTTAACCGCCATTTAGAGGGTATAAATACCCTTGTAAACCTTCATTTTAAAAACAATTCCTTTCTGCACTATTTTGTCTTACTCTCAAAATATACACACACACATTGATTGTACGTAAACAATGGATGACTTTGTTGAACAAAGAATGTTCAATTGGATTTATAACAATTTAACGTTTATATAAATATAACATCAAAAATATAACTACCAAATAAAGGTTTACAGATAGGAGTATGAAATTACCACAAAGATTTGTAACAGTATTTGAGAACCTTTCTTTCATCATCTTCAAATGGTCCACATTCTGTCCAATACACAGCTTGAACACCAATTTTTTTTGTTTTATAGGTCACTATTTTTCACTCATGTGATTGATATGTTAGTTACAAACATATGCTTGCATTACATATTGTAAAAACATAAGAAAATTGTGGCTTCCCAAATTAAATTCTTTCCATAATTAATTAACGTTTATAAAAACATTTATGTTTCAAAGAATGTTGCTTATAATCTCCTATGATCCGTTTGAATGAAGGGTTATGAAGAAAGAAAAAAAAGGCACAGCAAACCATCTGTGGAATTAAAAAAAATGACCTGCAAACACATAAAAACATATCCCGACATCATATAATAAAAACACCATTAAAGTCAATAACCATACTACATGTATTTGTATGTTTACCTGCGAAGTGCCTCCTTTCTATTCACAACTGGTCCAAATAGCTATCAGAATCATTCTCTACAAAATTCACAAACAAAGCAAAAATCAAAAGACTCGACATAGAGATGTGAAGAAACAACAACCTTTGAAATTTCTTGAAATCTAGTTTCTGCTTCTGCGAAATCTTTGCTTGCATATATATAAAAAAAACATAAGCTCCAAACAGATCAGAGCAGTGTTCCCATATCTGCTAAAATTTGAAACAAAAATCTGTCAAATTCATGAAACTAAAGCGCTAATTCGACTGAAACAGTTGTTGACTACAGATCTAACGGTCGAAAGGAAACTAAAAAAGAAAATGAAACAGTTTCACCTCTGGCAGGAAAAGAGGTAATAAACCTTAAATCTAACAGCCACCGCCTCTGTGAGAGACTAAGACTTGGGTTTCGCCGCTGCCGGAGCCATTGCACCGTCTCGATCTACCATTCCGGCTACAAAAACTGTTACCTAGAGAGGAGAGAAAAAGTTATATGTTATAGGACATCGTGATAAAACCCTAGGGCTGTTGTCATCGAGGGCTGTCTGTGCCATCACCATGGGAACCGGCCAAAGAGTTAGATTACCGAGAGAGGAGAGGAAACCTTACAGGTTATCAGACATCGTGATAGAAGCCCAGGGCTGTTGTCATCTAGAGTCGTTTATGCCACCACCATGGAACCGGACCGTCGCAGACGTAAAAGAATAGGAGAGAGGCAGGGGTTGAAAGGGAGGAAGGACTGCGACTTAAATCTGTTTCTCTTTGTACGTTATCAATGTTAAAGCCCCAAAAAGCTTTGAGATGATGATCATCGTGTGTTACTGAATGTGTCGTTTAGGAATTATGGCCAAACATTTGGTTGACTACGATAAGAAAACCAAACCTTAGGGGCGCCGATGAGAGAATGGAGGGAAGAGTCTGAACTACTGCTGATTGAATGAAGGGAGAAAAGAGAGAGGAGGCGTATCGAAGTGGATAAAATGGGTGGGATCTGCACAGCCACACAATGCATATCTTTGATAAGAACGCAGCAGCAGCTTGTACCCAAAGCTTCATCTCTTGTAAATTGTGCTTAAAGGTTGTAAGTTATGCACTATGAGTTGTAACAAAAGTTGTCTTATGTTATTATAGGGTAATATAATTTGGAAATGGATCAGAAGGAAAGTTGGAAAAACCGACTGTACGCACAACAATTATTTTAATTAAGAATGATTTAAAAGAATTCAAAGGGGCTGACATATGAGGAGGATGTATATTATTTTTATTTTTTAGGGGAGTTCGTAAAGGGGGGGGGGGGCTTTTTTTTCATTTGACGGCAAATTTTGAGAGGACCCATTAGAAACCCCACGGAAGAAAAGAATTCTGAGACGAACAGGAGGGAAACTTGCGAACGATTTTGAGTGGAGAAAGAGTCAAGGAGTCATAGGGAGAACACTGTTGTTCAATCATTCGACAACGTTTAATCATCCGGGTTCTTTTTCTCTTGTATTTTTCTTGATCAATTGCTAGACTAAAATTATGTTTGTGACAAAAGTGAAGATTTAGATTATTGTTTCTGGTTCAAACATGGTGGTAGGCTAGGCTTTTTACTACCACCTAGACTCATTGTGATGAATTTCCGTTACTGATGATTTTATTTGGTTTGTAACTATTTGATTGATGTACAATTCTATTAAATTTCATTGTTGCAATGACTGTATGCATATGTGTATTGTGAGCAGATTTATAATTGTTAGTTGATGCACTTTTTCCTTCAAATGTCTTTTGGTCTAGGTAAATTGTCTAAAGTAGCTAGCTTTAGGGTTAATTGCGAAAGAGTAATTTAGGAGACGTCTTGAATTATTGCATTGGTTAATAATTATTTATTTGCTTGCAATGTGCTACCCTAATTAGACAAAGCGGGAGGTGATAGTTAGGTTGGTTAGTCGGGTTAGATAGTGGAATATGATAACATTGCCTCGGGAGAGGGATGCCCTAGGAAATTAGTTAACTTGCTATCCTTGTCAGTCATAGTAATTAGTGGTAGCTCCTGCTAGCTTAAGGTGCCTTAGATTGTTTCGAGGGTGGTTAGGTCTAGTTGAGGTCGGATGTACTCATAAGGTGAACTCCTATTCGAGCGTTAAAATTGTATGCTAGGAAGAACTTAAAAGGTGAACTAGCCTCCATCAGAATAGTCATAGCCGAGTGAAGTCATTAGTAGTGATTAGGATTCCAAGTCTAGGTGGTATCTCGCTCTGATCCTGTTTACATCCTAAGTTCTCTCGTTTCGGTTTTTAGTCGAAGTAAGTTAGTTAACTTAGTTCATTTTAATTAAATTCCTAATACCAACCTACTCAAATTTCCATTCAGTTAAGTCCTTAGTTGAGTCTAGCTTTGGAGTGTCCTTAGGTTCGATATCCGGTCTTCCGACAGCTATTCTGCAATCCGACAGGTACACTTGCCTTTAGGTTTCGTTAAGTTTAGGATTTTCGGTAAAATTAGGTGTGTCTAGTTCTAGAATTAGGTCTAGGTTCTAATTAGTATTTTTAGTGTACTTCTGAACACATCAAAGGGGGTGGCCAGTGGTGTGTAGGATGGTGTGGAGTGGAGGTGGTTTTGTAATGGTGGTTTGAGTGTGTGAATGGTTTTGATGGTATGGTGGTATGTACCATTTAAACACATGGTTAGAATCTTTAGTTGGATCTTGCAAGATAACTCACCAACCATAGTTAGGTTAGTTAGTTAACCTAGGTTAGGATGTAGGGTTAAGGATATTTAGATGGTTTAAGTAATTAGATGGTATTAGTTTTTATAAAAATTAACAACTTTACCCGAATATTTTATAAAACTACAAAATATAAAATGTAGCGGAAAATTGTAAAAACTAACCACTAAAAAGTTGACGGAAACTTTGAACCGCCGAAAATTGTAAAAACGGTTGTTGGGCCGGTGTAGTTCGTGTCGGGCCGGTATGCGAGGCTTTCTTCGATTTTCACGCGGTTTGTCTTGTTATTCACAAAAATTAGTTGGGATTGATATGTTTGAGTTTTAAATTGTCGGTTGACTCTTCGGGTCATGTTTTTTTGGCTCGGTTCGTTCGTTTTGTGTTATTGGGCCGTGTCAGGCCCAATTCGGTATATAGGCGATTCATGTCGAATCGTTCTACCGTTTTGGTTGAGACAGGTTCTAAATTATTATGAGGCTTCAATATTGATAAAAATTATTGTTATGGTCATAAATTAGTTATTTACAAATTTTAGTTTTAATTATTTTTGAGTTAATTGCCATTTTCGTCCCTGAGGTTTATAAGTTTTTGCCATTTCAGTACAAAAAAAGTTTTTTCTCCTTAGTTTCCCTCACGCTTCTAATTTCTGCCGTTCTGGTCCAAATCACTAACTGGTGTTAAAACCTAACTGGAAACCAGTGGTATTTTCGTAAAACCATATTATCTATTTTTTTTCTTTTGAACGAATTTTATCTCTAGAAACCAAAAGTTTTAAAGTGTCATAAACATTGTTATGCTTTTTAACGGGTCAAAAACAAAGGTTTAGTGGGTCAGTTTTAACGGGTTAAAAGTTCAGTTTTAATGGGTCAGTTTTAACGGGTCAAAAACTCAGTTTTAATGGGTCAAAAACTCAGTTTAATGGGCCAGTTTTAACGGGTCAAAAGCATAGTTTAAACGGATTAAAAGCTCAGATTCGCCATATATAAATTGGGTCAAAACCAAAGTGTTAACCCAATATAAATTTATGGCAAATTTGAGCTTTTGACCCGTTAAAACTGACCCATTAAATTGTGTCTTTGACACGATAAGACTAACCCATTAAAAATGAGCTTTTGACCCGTTAAAACTGTGTCTTTGACCCATTAAATCTTTTTTTTTGACCCGTTAAAAAGCATAACCATGTTTATGACACTTTCAAACTTTTGGTTTTTTTAGGGATAAAAGTCGTTCAAAAGAAAAAAATAGATAATATGGTTTACAAAAATACCACTGGTTTCGAGTTAGTTTTTAACACTAGTTAGTGACTTGGACCAAAATGGCAGAAATTGGAAATGTGGGGGAAGCTGAGGAGAAAAAAACTTTTTTTGTACTGAAATGACAAAAACTTATATACCTCAGGGATGAAAATGACAATTAACTCTTTATTTTATATGTTCGCGTACCACTTTCAGAAAATAAATAAGTGTTTTGATCCGCTTCGATCTCGAATATTTTATGGTGTTAAAACTAATTAAAGTTTTAAATAAAACATTCGCTCAAAGGCTTTGTCGAGTGTCGGTGTGATTTTCTTACAACACTGTTTCAGTAAAATTTGAAAGTCATTTTATATTTTAATTTTTCTTGTTATTAAAGTTCCACCGATCATAGGTGAACTTTTCCTTTTGTTATGGGTTTGTTTTTCCAATATGAACGTGGGAATTTTTCAAGTGTGGACGTTTACGTGCAGAGTATTTACTAATATTACTACTAGTTCAAGTTAGGCACATGTATATATGTATATATATATAGTCAAAGTATAGGTTTGACCCGGTATTTTCTGACAGGTTATCACTAGTCAATCTTTAGAAATCTGCTTTGTTAGTGAGCACGTGTTGTGTTGAGTTAGTGGCATTGTTCGTGCATGTCAAGGGGAGCATCTTATCACATCCCAACCGACGGCGGAATTTACGTCGGGGCGTGATGATTGTCCAAATGCTCATGACACTAATTAAAGTCTCAATAATTATTCATTACCAAATTCCAAGCCTTACAGTAGGTTCAAATACACATAACATAATAGATAGATAAAGTTTGATTTAATATATCTAGGTCCAAAGCATCCTAGATGTAGCATCAATCAAGTATGGCTCAAACTGCGTTTCCTGTAACATGTATAAAAATACAGGGAGTGTCAACTAAAAATAGTTGTTGAGTAAACATGGGTTTTGAGTACATATAGTAGTTTGAAAGCGATTCATATGTCAAATGTAGACTTAAGCATGTATGTGTAAATGTTGAATTTTGCATAATCAAACCTTGATGACTGCTGAACTTGTGAATATGTATAGGTTTCAATCACCCAAATGCCAATTACCGGTCAAATTTAGGTGGGTTGTCAGCCAATAGATCTATCATTGTTACCGTAGGCTTTGTATTGTTAATGATTACACTGATGAATGATGAAACAAAATAGTTTGACATATAGCATGTAATCACACATAGACATAGAATGAAATCGCATGGTTTATAAAATGAATAAAGAATTTCTATTTGAATATGTAAACTTCACAACACGAATCACCCTTTGAATGAATCACCATCCAAATGATAACACGAATTGATCATTTAATGCCACAATGCAAATCACCATTCGAATGAATCACCATTCAAATGATAATGAGAATTGATCATTTAATACCACAATGCAAATCACCATTTGAATGAGTCACCATTCAAATGATAATGAGAATTGGATATTTAAAACTATATTTTGTCATAGGATACATGTTACAACCCCAAAATGATAAAGTGAAAAAGGGGTAAAGAATACTCACATGATTAATAGGTGAAATATGAAAATAGTCCGTGCGGTATGGAGATAGCCTATCGGTGTCCTAAGTTATAAAAAGACACCTTAAGGTTTAATGATATGGGTCAAATATCTAAGTCAACCATTTAGACTAGTCGAGTCTAGTTAAATTAACTCGTTTAACCATTGGGGATAATTATTTGTTTTGATAAATGTATATTTATTCTACAAAATAGATATAAGTGTATTTGAATATTCAAGTAAACGTGTTTCCATAAATACTGGTTATATTTCGAGCGAGTCGGATAAATAATATTTTTGTCTTAGGTTGAGTCCGTTTATTTAAAATGCATTGAATATATATTTATATATATATGACAAAAAGAAATATATAGAGTTTACTAATAGTTGATTTATTAATAAGTCCCAGTCTCAACTCGGTTTATATAAAATCTATTTTACTAAAGTTATAAATATAATAAATAGATTTGAGACACATTTTAATATAAAAATTCATAAATGTTTTTATACAAATAAAATTAAACTATGAATATAAATTTCACTATAGCAAATATGATTTAGGATTAACGCACGAGGTGCTTGTATTTGAGGAGTATATATAAGATTAGTGAAATATATTTTTCTTTAGAAATTATGGTTAACCCGAATACTCGACTAGTTCAAAATAACGACATAAAAATAATAACGAACGATTACTCACTTAAAGCAAGCAAGGAAAAGGAATGTAGTAGGAGAATGTTGAATCCACTCGTGAGTCTTCAAAAGGTAGATAATTTCTTTCTGTCGTGGAATTTGGAATGAGAAATGGGTATATCTTTGTGAGCGTTTTTGAGAGTAAGAAATGAGTTTCGGTGTGTTTATTTTTGGTTCAAGCATGTCGTATTTATACATGAAATCTTAGCCTTTGGTAATCCTTGGTAACACTTGGTATCACTTGGTAACACTTGGTAATCCTTGGTAACACTTTGTAATCCTTGGTAGATCTTGTAATCATTGGTAGATCTTGGTAATCCTTGGTAATCCTTTGGTAATCCTTGGTAGATCTTGTAATCATTGGTAGATCTTGGTAATCCTTGCTAATCCTTTGGTAATCCTTGGTAGATCTTGTAATCATTGGTAGATCTTTGGTATAGGTTTAATATTTGAAATGGTTTATTTATAAAAAAATAATCGATGGATATATTTATAAAACTATATATATATATATATATATATATATTTTTTTTAATCTTTAGTATTTTTACAATTAATGTATAGCGTTGGAGTTATCAAATAATATCACCATTGGTTCCGTGTTTGGTTGACTCGGGTATGACCTTAACATGCATAACATATATATAAATATACATATATTATATATAAAATGAAACGAGGGTAAAAATAGAATTTCATGATTTTGCTTGAATAAAGATTGAAATTACATGGATAACTGAAACGGGTCGGGTTACAAATATGAAAAATAGACGGATGTCACAGTCTCCCCTACTTTAGGGAATTTCGTCCTGAAATTGATTATGAGGAGGCTGATGCAAAAAGGTGTGGATACTTGGTTTTCATTTGGTCTTCGCGTTCCCAAGTGAATTCCGGTCCACGCTTGGATTCCCAACGAATCTTGACAATAGGTATGCGACTACGCTTGAGTTGTTTGATCACCTCACGATCCATGATCTCTACTGGTTTCTCTACAAAGTGCATAGATTTATCGATGTGCACTTCATCCAGAGGAATATGAAGGTTTTCATTGGCTAAGCATTTCCGAAGATTAGACAAGTGAAAGGTTGGATGAACATTGCTGAGTTCAGGAGGTAGCTCGAGCTTGTAAGCCACTTTCCCAATCCTTTTAAGGATTTTGAATGGGCCAACGTAACGAGGTGCTAACTTTCCTTTCTTTCCAAATCGGACAACTCCCTTCCAAGGGGATACCTTAAGGAGTACCAAGTCGCCGACTTTGAATTCTAGGGGTTTGCGTCGTTTATCAGCGTAGCTCTTTTGACGACTCCTAGCAGCGAGTAGATTATCACGGATTTGAAGGATTTTGTCGGTAGTTTCTTGAATTAACTCAGGACCAGTGATTTGGGCTTCACCAATCTCGTTCCAACAAATAGGTGAGCGACACTTACGACCATAGAGTGCCTCGAAAGGTGCCATGCCGATACTTGTATGATAACTGTTATTATACGAGAACTCAATCAAAGGTAAGTGTGAATCCCAATTACCACCGAAATCGATGACACAAGACCTAAGCATATCCTCGAGTGTCTGAATAGTTCGTTCAGATTGACCATCAGTTTGAGGATGATAAGTGGTGCTGAGGTCTAAACGAGTACCAAACGCTGCTTGAAGAGATTTCCAAAAGCGGGAGATAAAGCGACCATCACGATCAGAGATAATGCTCAAAGGCACACCGTGACAACACGCAATTTCTTTGATGTAGATTCGAGATAATTTCTCAACTCGATACTTTTCTCGAATAGGAATGAAGTGAGCTGATTTGGTCAACCGGTCAATGATTACCCAAATGCTATAGTGACTATCTGAAGTGCGTGGAAGTTTAGTGATGAAATCCATGGCTATGTTTTCCCACTTCCACACTGGAATCTCTGGTTGTACAAGCAAGCCAGAAGGTCGTTGATGTTCAGCTTTGACTTTAGAGCAAGTGAGACATTTAGCCACGAAGAGGGAAATGTCCTTTTTCATGCCGAGCCACCAATAATGACAACGAAAATCCTGATACATTTTGTCTGCACCGGGATGGACAGAATAACGGGACTTGTGAGCCTCGCTCATGATGAAAGTACGAAGATTGTTGCGATTAAGAAACCAAAGACGATTTAAGAAATATAGGAGACCATTGGGTTTGGTTTCCAATTAGAGTTCAACACCACATGACATTTCTTCATACATGTTACCCTCGGTGACTGAGGCATTTTGTGCTTCAAAGATACGCATCTGAATATCGGTTTGAATATGAATGCTTTAAAGTAGAATAGACTTGACGTGGTCCTTTCGACTAAGAGTGTCGGCTACAACATTTGCTTTGCCAGGATGGTAGCGAATTTCGCAGTCATAGTCATTTAGTAGTTCGACCCAACGTCGTTGTCTCATGTTGAGTTCCTTTTGATCGAAGATGTGTTGAAGGCTCTTGTGGTCGGTGAAAATCAAACATTTAGTACCGTATAGGTAATGCCTCCAAATTTTCAAAGCAAATACGACCGCACCAAGCTCGAGATCGTGCGTCGTGTAGTTCTTCTCATGGATTTTGAGTTGTCTTGATGCATAAGCGATAACCTTGCCTCGTTGCATGAGACGCAACCAAGACCTTGGTTTGATGCATCGCAGTAGACGACAAAGTCGTCGTTACCATCAGGAAGAGTCAGGATAGGAGCGTCGCATAACATTTGTTTAAGTGTCTGAAATGCTTGCTCTTGCTTAGGACCCCACTCATAGGGTTTGCCTTTATGAGTCAATGTGGTGAGTGGTAAAGCAATCCTGGAGAAATTAGAAATGAAACCCCGATAGTAGCCTGCTAACCCCAGAAAAGAACGAATTTCAGTAGGAGTAGTAGGGGTACTCCAATTCTTAACGGTTACGATCTTAGCGGGATCTACATGGATACCCTTGTCATTGACGATGTGTCCCAAAAATTGAACTTCCTTAAGCCAAAATTCACATTTCGAGAATTTAGCGTATAGTGGTTCTTTCTTCAAGAGTTCCAAAATCAGACGTAGGTGTTGTTCATGATCAGATTTCGATTTGGAGTATATTAAAATGTCGTCAATGAAGACGATCACGAACTTATCCAAGTAGGGCTTGCAAACGCGATTCATCAGATCCATGAATACTGCAGGTGCGTTTGTTAAGCCAAAAGGCATAACTGTGAACTCGAAGTGACCATACCTCGTACGAAAGGCGGTCTTTGGAATATCATCATCATGAACACGGAGTTGGTGATATCCAGAACAAAGGTCGATTTTAGAGAAACATTTGGCACCTTGAAGTTGATCAAAGAGATCATCGATTCGAGGTAAAGGATAACGATTTTTGAAGGTGAGCTTGTTGAGTTCGCGATAGTCGATGCACATCCGAAACGATCCATCCTTCTTCTTTACGAATAACACATGTGCTCCACAAGGTGAGGAACTTGGACGAATAAAGCCTTTGTCAGCAAGCTCTTGGAGTTGATTAGACAACTCTTGCATCTCGGAAGGTGCAAGACGGTATGGAGACTTAGCCACAGGAGTTGCACCAGGTACAAGATCGATACGAAAATCGATTTGTCGAACGGGAGCCATAAGCTTGAACCTAGTTTGACCCCTAAGTTATTGCATGAACCAAATTATGATCTAGGCTGAAATTTGTATGTTAGAAGTAATCGAGGTTTAGTGTATGGTCGGTGGAAGTTATAGCCTTGCAAACTGCCATTCCTACCCACAGGTGCACTAAGACTCGGTGAACCCTAACAGACACATTGATGCTAATGGTCTTCTTTGATAAGTGTTAACCTAAGTTGAAACTGGTATATTAAATTACTCATAGCATGATGTAAGGTCGGTAGCAATTGCAGAAAGTGCACGCTGTCATTGTTACCCACAGGTATCTCATGACATGATGAGTTTAATAAACACGTGGATACCGACGGTTATTTTATGTGTACACTATTGAGATCTATGGATGGAATTTAGCATGAAATAAGTTGAAGAAATTTTAGAAATGCACGGAAATGTTTGTATATATATATATATATATATATATATTTCCCATTGTATATTAAAATTATATTCACAGGTACCCTTGTGAAAATGTGGAACTTTACAAAATCTTCCAAATCCGGCAGTAAAAACAGTGGGGGCAGCAAGGGGAGTAAGGGTAAGAAGGAAAAATGCGGACCTAGCCAACCGGCACCACCTATGAGCCCTGATCTTTCGGGGTATTTTACCGCGCCGACTCGAAAGAAGACTCCGTCACCTGCGACGTCGACTACGGATGTGCCAAAACCACCCAAGAAGAGAAGCACAAAACCTAAGATGTTGGTGCGTCCGAACCATACCATCCACATCGCTCCATCAGACTGGAACGCTCGTGATGCCGGAACGGATCAAGAAGACCCTGAAGAGGAACCTGAAGAAGAAGAAGACGAGACTATTCCGGTGCAACAGGTGGTGATTGCGGTGTCTGCAGGGCACACAGTGAGTTATCATTCCGAGCATCATTCTCAGCATGTGTATGCTTCCCCAGCCTACGCAGCAGACGTGGAGGAAGGACCCGAGGAATCGGTTCCTATGCAGCAGGACCCTATGGCAGCTTTCCCTCCAATGGGAAATCTGGGGGATGTCCCGATCCAGGACCCTATCGCAGCTTTAGCTCATGACATTAGAGACCCATATGTAGCTGCTATGATGCAGGGCCAAAGCAACCAACCCGTATCCGATCGATATAGCTTTCCCCAGTTGCTGAGGTCCAACAGTCAACCCCCATCTACTTATCAGCAGCCATTTGCGTATCAGCAGAATTCCTCATTTCAGCAAGCGTCTGGGTATCAGCAGCCATCCTCCTATCAGCAGCCATCATCTTTCCAGCAGCCTATCATGTACCAGACACCTGTTCAGGATCCCTATGCCACAGGCATGCCTTTTTATCCTCCACCGTCATCATTTTACCCGCCACCACCCTATCAGTATTCAACCTCCCCACCCATGCAACAGTCTTACATGCCTTATCCACCATCTGCCTATCCATATGCACCTTACGGGCCATATCAGGACCTACCAAGGTCATCCTACTCAGGACCGGGCCCAATTTTCGCCCCTACCCCATATGCAGATCACTCCGGACCTACCTCCCCAGTCATCGACGCTCTTCGAGAAGAAAACAAGGCGTTGGCAAAGAGGTTGGAAAAGCAGTTAAAGAAGGAAAAGAGGTTGGCAGAGGAAGCAAAGAAAGTGTCGTCCCATCTCAAACACTTGACATCTTTCGGAAGGCGCAGGGATTAGAGGCATGACGTTCGGCATGAGTTGCGAAGACTGGGATCTTATGTGTTGTTTTACCATGTTATGTATTTTCTTTTCTATGAAGCTTTGTTTAAGTGTGTTTGAAGTGTGTGTTTTGTGATTGTAAGCGGTTGAACCGCCATGTGGACCATTTTATCCTATGAAATAAAAGACCGTTTGTTGTTTTCAATAATGATTGGAGTACTATAATAAATATGATAAGTCTTGATACATAGTGCTTCTAGGAGGATTGGATCATTAGACCACCCCTAAGTACTCATGTGTATGTGATTTCATTCTGAAACATAGTCATTTCATGGTAATTATGTCGGTAACCACGTAGTGGTGATCCGGAAAGTCCAAAATAGTACAACAACATAGATATGAACATATTCCTATGGAATTATAATATGCAAAGGAATATACACTATGAATTATGAATACCTGTCAACTAAGTCAAAATGTATGATAATCTGTCAATCTGGTATTGCTTTCAGCGAAATGTCGAAAGCAGGAACGAGCAGAACTCGTCAGGATGACCATGACGGAGATGATGATCGTGATGATCGCTCTGTTCATAGTAAGAGGGAAGAACCTCTTACGTCTGAACAATTGAGGCAAATAGAACATGAAGAAAGACTTCAGGAGCTTATAGCTCAAGGAATCTCTAAAGCGTTTCCTTCATTGGTCGCTAAAGAGAAGAGACAAGGAAAGACACACATTGGTTCAGAAAGATCCAGCGAACCGCCAAGAAGCAAAACTGCTGTTTCTAGACCCAAGGAGTCTGCAAGGTCCCGATCACCAATAGCTGAGTCCCAAACTGACTCATCAGCTCACAGCAGAATCCGAAACCGTCGGAGCCCCAGTCCCGATCATGAAGATCGTCCAAAACGTACCAGAAGAAGGTCAAGGAGCAGGGAACGTGAGCCCGAAAGGGAGGAAAGGAGAGGATGCTCTTATAAGACTTACATGGCCTGTAAGCCCGGTATTTTCAAGGGAGACAAAGGGGCTACTGACGCCTTGAATTGGTTAGAAGAAACTGAGGCCGCCTTAGATATCAGCAATTGTGCTAGCAGGGACAAGGTGAGGTTTGCGTCCCAATCTTTCAAAGGAGCGGCATTAAACTGGTGGAAGGTGGAATTGAATCGACTTGGGAAGGATAGGGCCTATCGTATGAGTTGGAGAGAGTTTCGGGCAATAGTTATGGAAAAGTTCATTCCAGAAAATGAGGCTGAGAGGTTGGAAAATGAGTTTATTAACTTAAGAATGAATGGATCCGACTACATGACCTATATTAATAGGTATAATGAGCTGTTGAATTTAGTACCTCACATGGCGGATACTGAGACTTCCAAAGTCAGGAGGTTCATTTGGGGATTAAGCCCCGAGATAAGAGCGAATGTGAGATCCGCTCGTCCCAACACTTTGGCATCCGCTATAAGTCTGACCGGTACCTTGACAGATGAATGGATCCGGACGGCGGGAATCAAAGTGGACACCTCCGGGAATAAAAGAAAAAGTGGTGATAGAGGTCATGACTCTAAGAGGGGTAAATTTGGAGGGAATGACCAAGGAAGAAGAAATGATGGGAGGGATTTCAAAGGACCGCGGGCAGAGAATTGCAAAAATTGTGGGAAAGCAGGGCACGCGCATCAACAATGTAAATCACCAGTAGTCTGCTTCTACTGCAAGGAAAAAGGGCATAGAAGTTGGGAGTGTCCGCAAGGGAAGAAGAGAAGGGATGAACAGAACAAAGGCGTGGGAACTTCAAAAGGTACACCCCGACTCTATATCATGACCGCCGAAGAGGCACGTGTGAATGATGACGTGATCTCTGGTATATTTTCTGTCAATAATATGATTGTTAGCATTTTATTTGATTCTGGTGCTAATAGGAGTTTTGTATCCTCTGCCTGTGTCCCTAGACTAAAATGTACTACACATAAGTTAGATATACCTTATGTTGTAGAAACTGCTAATGGCCATAAGATTAGTATCTCCAAAATAATTAGAGATTGTCGTTTAGAGCATGAGAACACTACTTTTGAACTCGAACTCCTCCCTATGGAACTAAGTGAATTTGACATAGTTCTTGGAATGGATTGGCTCACACGACATCAGGCAAAGATTCGTTGCGCCGAAAAGATGTTGGAATTAAAGTCTGCAGACGACGAGATTCATACGATCATTGGAGATAGGAAAACAAAACCAATGAGAATAATTTCCAGATTGAAAGCGGGAAAATGTATTCGAAAAGGTGATCAAGCTTATCTAGCAAACCTAGTTGAGACACCTCGGGAAAAGAAATTGGAAGAAGTATCTATTGTCTCGGAATATCCGGACGTGTTTCCTGAAGAACTACCTGGATTGCCCCCAAAGCGACAAGTGGAGTTTCAAATTGAGCTTGCACCTGGAACGTCTCCAATAGCAAAAGCACCGTACAGACTCGCACCTTCCGAAATGCAAGAACTAAGGAATCAACTTCAGGAACTTCTAGATAAAGGTTTCATCAGACCCAGTTCATCACCATGGGGAGCGCCGGTACTCTTCGTGAAAAAGAAGGATGGCTCGATGCGGATGTGCATCGATTACCGAGATCTCAATCGTGTAACCATCAAAAACAAGTACCCTTTGCCTAGGATTGATGACTTGTTCGATCAATTGCAAGGGGCTAGTTATTTTTCGAAAATTGATTTGAGATCGGGGTATCATCAAGTCAGAGTCCGTGAAGAGGACGTCCCGAGAACAGCTTTCAGAACAAGATATGGTCATTACGAATTTACGGTTATGCCCTTCGGATTAACTAACGCGCCAACCATATTCATGGACTTAATGAATCGGGTGTGCAAACCATATCTTGACAAGTTTGTAATCGTATTTATCGACGACATCTTGATTTACTCTCGCACTCGAGAAGAACATGGTGAACATTTGAGGAAGATATTGGAATTATTGCGATCTGAGAAGCTTTATGCAAAGTTTTCTAAATGTGATTTTTGGCTAAGAGAAGTGCAATTTCTGGGTCACGTAGTCAGCGAGTCCGGAATTCAAGTAGACCCATCGAAAGTAGAAGCGATTGCTAAATGGGAGCAACCAAAGAGTCCTACCGAAATCCGGCGATTCTTAGGACTAGCTGGTTATTATCGGAGATTTATTCAGGATTTCTCAAAGATAGCCACACCATTAACTTCCCTTACCCAGAAGAACGTGAAGTTTGATTGGAAACCTAAGCATACAAATGCCTTCGAACTGCTTAAACAGAAACTAAGCTCTGCTCCTATACTTTCATTACCAGAAGGAACTGAAAACTTTGTGGTATATTGCGATGCTTCTATCAATGGACTCGGATGTGTTCTGATGCAGAAAGATAAAGTAATTGCTTATGCATCTAGACAACTCAAAAAGCACGAGAAGAATTACACCACTCATGATTTAGAGTTAGGAGCAATCGTCTTTGCTCTTAAAATTTGGAGACACTACCTGTACGGAGCCAAATTTGTAGTATACTCCGACCACAAAAGTTTACAACACTTATTCAGTCAAAAAGAGTTGAATATGCGACAAAGACGCTGGATGGAAGTGCTGAGTGATTATGATTGCGAGATCAAGTATCACCCAGGCAAGGCCAATGTAGTGGCAGACGCATTAAGCAGAAAGGAAAGAATCAAGCCACTCCGAGTTCGAGCCTTGAGACTGAATGTAAGTGTAGATTTAATTGGAGAAATCATCAAAGCACAAAAGAAACAAATGGCTGACTCAAATGTTGACAGGGATGAGATGATGACTGTTGTAAGGAAACTAACAAGAGAGACGGATGGCATCCTAAGACTAGGCAAACGTATATGGGTGCCTAAAGAAGGAGGTTTACGTGAGGTAATTCTCCGGGAGGCTCACAAGTCTAAGTACATGCTTCATCCAGGAGGCGACAAAATGTACCAAAATTTGAGAGCTAACTATTGGTGGCCAGGAATGAAAAAGGCAATTGCTGCCTATGTTGAAAAATGTCCAATTTGCTCTACAAGTAAAGGCTGAACATCAGAGACCTGCCGGATGTCTTCAGAGAATAGAACTTCCTGAGTGGAAATGGGAAGAAATTACCATGGACTTCGTGACGAAGCTTCCAAAAACTAGAAGTGGAAATGATGCCATTTGGGTAGTAGTGGATCGTCTGACAAAATCTGCTCATTTTCTACCAATGGCAGAAACTTACAATGGGAAGCAACTTGCAAAGCTTTTTGTAAATGAAATTATATCGAAACACGGAGTGCCAAAGTCTATAATTTCCGATAGAGATACTAGATTCACTTCTCATTTTTGGCAAAGCTTTCAAGAAGCGATGGGGACTAAACTGAAATTTAGTACAGCTTATCATCCCCAAACTGATGGCCAGAGCGAGAGAACCATTCAAACGTTAGAAGACATGCTGAGAGCATGTGTTATAGAATTTGGTGGTAGCTGGGATGATCATCTTCCACTAGCTGAATTTTCATACAATAATAGTTACCACACCAGCATACAAATGGCACCGTTTGAAGCATTGTATGGCAGAAAGTGCCGAACACCAGTATGTTGGTCTGAAGTGGGAGAAGGTCAACTTACAGGACCTGAGTTGATAATGGAAACTACTGAAAAAGTTAGGGAGATCCGTAAAAGGCTTAAAACCGCTCAAGACCGACAGAAGAGCTACGCAGATCGGCGTAGGAGACCACTCGAGTTCACAGAAGGGGACATGGTGATGTTGAAAATATCACCCTGGAAAGGTATAATCCGATTTGGCAAAAGAGGGAAATTGAGCCCACGATATATCGGACCTTTCAAGATAATATCAAGAGTTGGAGAAGTGGCTTATCAGCTAGAATTGCCTGAGGAACTTAGCGGAGTTCACGACGTGTTCCATGTGTCGAATCTACGGAAATGCATGGTCGATGAAGCTCTCGCGGTTCCGTTGAAAGAAATCAAGATTGATAAAAAGTTGAACTTCACCGAACAGCCCATCGAGATAATGGAACGAATCACGAAGAAACTTCGCAAGAAAAGGATCCCAATGGTAAAAGTCAAATGGGACGCTAGACGTGGTCCCGAATACACGTGGGAATCCGAAGTAGACATGAGAAGAAGATACCCCCAACTATTCAGTTAATGACTAACGAATTCCGGGACGGAATTCCGTTAAGGGGGAGAGAATGTAACCTTTGTGTCAAAACCGCAATCCGAGTTGGAATTTTTATAAAAGAAAATGATCAAAAGTTCTGAATCACAAATTGAGGCGGTACGCCTAGGATTAGGAAATCCTAGGCGGTACGCGACCCGTTTGGTAAACGGGTCGGGTTGCGGCACCCATCGGATCTTGGTATATACGAATCTCAAAATCCGGGCGGTACGTCCCAGATTATGTATTTTGGGGCGGTACGCCTCGATTTCAGTTCGTTAAAAACAATGATTTTGGCCTTTATATCACTTCACACTTGTGAAGCTCTGCATACTACCGGCCAGCATCGTTTCTCTGTTGTCCCAGAGCCCTGTTATCACCATTTTCAAGCATTGGGAGCTTTGTGAAGAGATTGATCATCAAGGGTAAGCTTTTCTTAATCATTTCCATCATTAACTACATGAATACATGAGGAAAACCTCATTCTAAAACCTAACCCTCATGAATACAGCTGTGCAAGAGCAATCTAAGAGGATCAAAGGGTTCAAGAACTGATTTCAAGAGCAATCAAGGTAAGAGTCTCTTGAATTATGGACAAATATGCCATTTTTGGATTTCTTTAAGATCATGTATTCATAAATTGGTTATGGATCATGCATGCAATCAGAGATTGGCTCTTGGGAATCAGATTGGGGACTGGAGAAGGCAAGTAAATCAGAAAAGCTCGGTTGTACAAAGATCCCTTCACAAGGTACAACCCTTCTATGCATGCATGTTGATTTCTTTCCATAAATGGAAACTTTACAAGTTAAGATCACTTAAATCCAGAGTTGATCAGTGTATCTAAATAAGAAATGAGTCATTGGGTCATAGGGATTCTGTCCCTAATGAAATCTGTACGAATCAGGGGTCGAAACAACGAAATTTACCATATTTGGAAAGCTCGGGAATTGGGGTTATGCTTTGGTTAAGGAAGTAGACCACAAATGAACCCTTAATTAACCCCTCGGAATGATATGAAACTGATTAAGTAGCAATTCTGGCCATAAAACTTCAAATTACGAAAATGGCACTAAAAGACAAAATAGTCGGGCCCCTGTTCACAGATGGGGGCGTACCACCCATAATCTCTGCATGCAGAGCGGTACGCCCAGAAAAGTAAGATAGAAACCAGAATACCAGATTCCAGCGTACCGCCCAGAAACTTATGGGTCAGCGCGGTACGCCCGAAATTTGAATCTGGAAATCAGTCGACCATTTGAAGCGTACCGCCCAGAAATGTAAACATCCAGGCGGTACGCCTCTGAAGGAAAATGACAGAATGTTTGGTCAATTTTTGGATGAACCGAAACTTATCGAGACTGATCCAGTAACTGTATTTCATGATAATTTCAACCTGAGGATGCTACGGGACATGTTAGCCTCGTATATGACGAATATGTACATGATAACGATGATAGGTTGCTAGAAATCAAAGAGGGGATATTTTCTCGAATATTCTGTCTAGCCACCGTTTCTGACTTCTTTGTGTGAGTCCTCTGACTTCTCTCATTGAATTAACTGTTTAAGATCACTATCCTGTTTGATGTATTTGTTATATCTGTTATGAACTTATCCTGTCAAACACTGTTAGTTCGGAGATGCCCTGCGTGGGTTATCATATACTTTCTGGTCATTAAGGTTGAGCCACTAGGCATATAAGGGATTATAGCGGCCATTATAGTTGAATTATCCATGTCCATCCGGATCCTCTAGTATTAGGTAACTAGGGGGAATATGTCCTTATATGTTGAAACTAAATTTCTACTCGCAGAGGGTGTACGGCTAAGTGCGACGTGCCCGTAGAGTACATGAAGTTTGACCTTTGGTGTGACTTGATAATTTCATAACCAGCATGTGTTTGAAAACTGTTAACATAATGATAGTAGTTACGACTCACCAACAACGTTAGTTGTTGACTTTGTGTGATTGACTTATGTTGCAGGTAAGCAAGTGTAGGAATGAACCTAATATGAACTTGGAATGCTACTTGGTTGTTGTTACTATGAACTTGGACTTTGTATGATGAATGAATTATGAATGTAAATGAAGACATGATAATGACTATGTTTCCTTTGGTATCCTGTATCTTTGTTATTCAGTTCCAGGCCATATCCGGTGGCTATCGATTCTGTTAGATCGAATAAGAGGTGCAATGCATCCTCGCTCATGAGTCGGTCTAAGAGTTTCATATGTGTGGACTGGATGTCCGTTGTATGTGTATGTGTGTGATGTTAGAAGCGTTGGTATCTCGGGTAATGATACGGACAGCCGGTCCCACACCCTCCCCCGCTCCTGGCAGGGTGCGGAGGAGGGGGGTGTGACACATACACTTCAAACCGTGTAACCCAAATATGATAATCTTCCAATTTAAGCAATTTAAGAACTTTCTGACTTGTTCCGATTTCATTATCATAGTTTATCATCGTTTGCATCGTAGCTTGAACCGAATTCTGAATAGCCGCGAACGCTTGAAAATCGGACATTTTCGAAAATTGGTTACTGTACACTCCGAACCTCGTCCGAACCTGGACCGAATAGGAAAAGACCGAACGTCGTCCGAACCTAGACTTCGGAGAAAACAAAAGAAACTAGACCGAACACTCGCCGAACTTTGTCCGAACTTTGACCGAACCACCTTGAACCTCGCCGAACTCTCACCGAACAAGAATATCGCCAAACTCCGTCCGAACCTTGAGTTCGGAGCGGTTACTCCGAAGTTGTCCGAACCTCAAACGAGACCAAGCTCACTCGACACCATTTTCTCGATTTTCAGTGTTTTTGACTGGAATTTATCACAGGAATTCAAGCAAACTCAATAGAAACGATTTAGGAAAGAATTTTTGACGTGAAGCACACTCGAGAAGATCAAACGAACTCAAAAATGAAACTCATTTTCTCAAAAACGTGAATTTTGAGTCAAAACTTTGAAAAACAGTGATTTCCAACCAGTAGAGCAAACCAAATGCTCTGATACCACTTGAAATTGTGTGAGCGTGTAGATCGTCTACTTAGTCATAACGAAATCAAAGTAATACCAGTATGACACGAGATATAAATACAATATGACTTGTATTAACAACAGAGAAGACCACAGAGTACACAGAGAAAATATGACCAAGAAGCTACTAAACTCTATTACAAGACTGCTATTTATACACATGTAATCCCGCTGGTCCGAACCTCAAGTTCAGGCAAAGTTCGCTGGGTCCGAACCTAGAGTTCGGCCAAGGTTCGGCCAGAACCTATCTTGCACAATTCGTCTTGTATTCGATACTTCACATGACGATCAAGAACCATGTATCAACAGTTACACATAGCATCTGATTATCAACTTACTATTTATTAATTCACAAACAAAATGACCAATTTCCCACCTGTTATTAAGGTGACTTTGCTTTTACCAATTTCTCATGACATATTTATCTTACCAAATTCTCACAATATATTAAAAATTATTTGTTGTCTTTATTTATTGTTATTATTATAGCTAATATTAGTACTAATCTAAATATAATCAAGTTGAAGCAGCCGACTGATGGAAACAAAAAAAGTGTACTGATCATCTTTTTACCTGTGGCTGGATGCACCATGCTAGTTGCAGCCCCAAATTCAAAGTTCTTTTACTCTGTATTCAGGATCCACCTAGTGTAATATAAGACCATTTCTTCCCAATCAGCAAAAATACTTCCAAATTAGTAAGCTCAAAAGTCAACTGATAATTCCAAATTAGATTTGAAAGGGTAAAAGTGAGTACCTTTTCATATGTTTTGGTTATTTGGATCCCCATTGTCTTTAATCTTGACTTGAGTTTTGTCTTCATTAACTTCAAAGGCATGGCCCCTTTTAAAGCCAAACAAGTTTCCTGTAATTATCTTCTCGACATCGATCACACAGGCTAGGACGGTAATCATTAGAGTAATATGGGAAAAAAGTGCATTGAGTAGACCTAAAAAAAATACTTTAGTGGGAGACATGGGCATGACATAAAGGAATGTTAGATATTGTGCTTCTACTGATTGAATTACGAGGTCCGAAGACAACAGCGGCTGAACCAATTCCAGCGGCGGAGAAGGAACCCCCGCCGAAGAAGTAGCGATGGAGAAAGAATGAATACATGCTCTTGTGATACAAACTTCATCAATCGATTTCTGATGTTCATTCGTACAAAGCTTTTGAGAAGAAGATTGAGGTGGAGATGCCCTAATTTTATAAGGGATTTTGATTTTTGATGATTAGGGCTAGTCTCAGAGAAGAGATGTCACAGGCAGTTAATGTCCGGCAGAGGGAGACTTGAGTGTGGAGTGATTAGGGCAATTTTGTGGAATGTGTGGAGCGAGACTTGAGTGTGGAGTGTGTAGAGCGAGACTGGAATTTTGTGGAGATGAAACAATTTTGGGCGGGATAGAATTTTGATGGAGGCGGGAAATGAAAAACATAAAGTGACAGAAAGAGATGATGCGTAATTTAAAACTGTCATCCGTGTTTATTTTCTATCTTTATGACGGTTATTTTATGACAGAAAAAAATGCGCGTCATTCACTATTTATATTGAGTGAACTTCGGTTTTAGTCCCCAACGTTTGCACATTTTAACAATTTTAGTCCCAACTTTTTAAAATCCCAATTTAGTGTCTCATATTTCATTTTTTTTCTTCAATTCTGATCTCAACGTTAATAGTTGTTTAAAGAGCTGTTAGACTACCCTCATGTGGTCCCCATATGAGGTGTACTTTTGTCATTTCCGTTTGTTTTAACTCATACTTTAAAACAAACAAAAATAACAAAAATACTCCTCACGTGGGACCATGTGAGGGCAGTCTAACGGCTCTTTAAACGTTTGTTAACGTTGTAACCAAAATTGAAAAGAAAATGAAATGTGACACACTAAATTGAGATTTTTGAAAAATTGGGACTAAAATTGTTAAAATGTGCAAACGTTGGGGACTAAAAGCGAAGTTTACTCATTTATATTTTACAATTTATGACAGTTTTTTATGGCACTCACATTTGCGCGTCATAAAATCAGTGTGTGTCATAATTCGCACGTCATTAAAGGCCCTTATTCTAGTAGTGCATCGATCGGTGTCGAAGCCCCGACCAAAGATATAGTTTTTCCTTACCTTTCTACTTTAAAATAGATAGGGAAAGTAAGAGTGTCGACTCCACAAGGAGTGTACGTGGTTCAACTACTAATTTTAATTAGTCAAAAAGGGAAATGTAAAAGTTGATTGATTGATTTGTTTAAAAGACTAATTGCAAAGTAATGAAAATATTAAAAGAGTTGTTACGATTATGAGAGAATATAGTCACAAACGATGTCGGGATTTATGATAAAGTTGTTAAACTCAAAGTCAATTTCAATATTGATTTGGCTACATAGACATAGCCTAGTTCAATTCCACCACTAATCTAGAGCATAATTCATATACTTGCACACCAAACGTCCGTTCCTTAACTATTCTAACTACGGTTGTACAGGGCACGATTGGGTAGTGTATCATAAATTGTCTGTCTAGTTAACGTGAAATCAAACACACATAAAGAGCTGTAACACAATCACAGATCAATGTTTATAACTAATAATATGATCAACATTAGAAATCAACAAAACAAAGTGTTCAAACAACTCAATCAAAAACCCCTCATACCATTGTGACTACATAGAGATTAGCCGAGCATAATGAAAGAAATTGAATACACCAAATCTGTTATGACCAGTTCCATTGAAGTTGATGAGTTAAAACCTTCAATATTTGAGAGTTCAAACCTGATTTCGTTGCTATGAACCCGTCTTATCGTCCCTCAAAATTCTAAGTTCTAACCAGGCCAAAAATCTCTAGTCATTGAACAGCAAAAATCATATCAAAATTCCATCCAGAAACGCTCAAACTTCTGCTCGCTTTTCTCCTATTTTTCTGCCCAGAAGCGCTGCCCTCTCTTCCGCTCTCGCTGCCTTCTGTTTTCTCCCAGAACCGTAACCTAGCCTCTTTCCTTGCTTTTCTTCCAAAGGTTCAAATGAGAAGTTTGTTTTGGGTAAGAAGGATAAGAAGGAATTTCAACCATTGGATCTTGATCTAATAAAAAAGGAAGGAGGGGTATTTTAGTCTTAGCCACTTTTGTTGACTTTTTATCTACTTCCCTCATTTTCTTTAAACGTTCATAACTTTCACATACGACATTACTTTTTTTAAAAAAATTACACCATAAAAACGATCATTTTTTTTATCTTTAAAACGCATATAGTGTTGCTATATAAAAAATGAAAAAAAAAACGACTCTTTCGATTTTTGACACAATGTTCAGGTCATTGTGTCATTGTGTCAAAAAGATATATGTGTTGCTATATGTGTTCATATGAAAAATGTCTGAAACAATGATTGCATTTGATCATTGTGTCATTGTGTCATCGTGTCAAAAGTATATATAGTGTTGCTATATATAAAATTATATACTCTTTCGGTTTTTTGCACCATATGAAACAATGATCTGAACATTGTGTCATTGTGTCGTCGTGTTAAAAGTATATATAGTGTTGGTATATATAAAATTAAATATTCTTCGGTTTTTGACACCATATGACACAATGATCTGAACATTTTGACACAATATGACACAATGATCTAAACATTTTTAACACAATACGACACAATGATCTGAACATTTTGACACAATGACACAATGATCTGAACATTTTGATACAACCGAAAGAGTAAAAAAAATTAATTTTATATATAACAACATTGTACGCGTTTTAAAGATTAAAAAACGCTCGTTTTTATGGTGTAATTTTTTTAGAAAATAATATCGTATCTAAGAGTTATGAAGGTTTAAAAAATGGGGGGAATTTGATAAAAGGTCAAAAATGGCCTTCCATTATTTATTTTCTTTAGTTTTTCATTCTAATTTACCCAGGAAAACTTTGAGCCATAGATCTTCATTTAATTGAAGATCTAATGACTATGATTCCTTCTTATCCTTCTTATCCTTCTTATCCTTCTTATCCTTCTCATTCAAACTAAACTTTTTACAATAACCTCACCTCTTGCTCTAATTGCCGACTTTTCCCTCAATTCTCTTCCCCTTTCTTTTCTGCGAAGTCTTTCATTTAAAAACCTCCTGGGCTCCTCCTTAATTCAGCCTTGTATCCTTTCTTTTTTTATAGCCCATGCGACACAATGAGAAGCCCAAATAGTTGAATTATGTTCTCGTGACCGTCATCCAGATTTCATTCATCACCATCTAGTTCATTCTAACTTGAAAACTAATATTATTAATTATCAAACTTCAAATTAAAAGGATTGATAATAATAATAGTAGTCTTTCTCATTATTAAAACTTCACTCTTCGTTTTGAGTTTAGATTAGTTGCACCGTTTAGACCGTTTTGTCATAACCTACAAAACCACAAAAACAAATAAATGTAGTACATGTTGTAGTAATATCGATACATTAAACTAAGAAATAATAGACAATAAAGTGTATATATCTCATAACACTCAAGAGGTTGAATGTTTCACTCTTTTAGTAATTCAAACAAAATTGTGTTCCATAGGGGCTTGTATATAGTTTCAATGTGCTCGCCCCCTAGTTTTCGGAGCTGCATTCGTGTCCGCAGGTCGTACGGACGGAAAGGCAATTTTACCAAATTTGTATCCCCCCTGCACGCGGGTAGATATCGGAGTAAAACATAACATTAGAACTTATTATGTCATGTAGGTTTTCATATATAAGCTAACCATGTTTTTGCTCCCACATCAATGTGGGACAAACTAAATGAAAGAAAAAACTAAGAGTTTTTATTCCCACACCAATATGGGACAAGGTAATGAAGGAAAATTTAAGTGTTTTGTTCCCACACCAATATGGGACAAGCTAAATGAAAGAAAAAGATAGATTTTTTTTGTTCTCACAATGATTTGTTAGTGTTTTTTTTTTTTTGTTTGATTATACATTCATTCAGATGTCCAAACAAACAACACATTATGATTCATCACCTTATATTCGCACTTCTTTACCATACAGACAGCTTATTCATTTAGCACCAAATAAAACAGACAAACCAAACAACACCTAAATCTAATTGAGCATGGTCATCCCCAAATAATCTTCCCATAATCTTGTCATCAATTATCATAAAAAACCACTGTCCTAACATCATTTTGAGTCACCGATTTCCTTTTCCAAGTCAAACTTATAGCCTTTTTTTATTTTTTATTTTCTTTCTAAACTTGCAGAATTCAAAATACTGAAGCAACATATTCTATTTCTTTTTTTTTTCTTTAATTAATTCAAAATACTGAAGCAACATATTCTATTTCTTTTTTATTTCTTTACTTGCTGCACCATCAGACTTCAAAAACTTTGCAGCACTCCTTTTTTTTTCTTTCTCTCGTTTGAAGGTCAATTTTCCACCTCCTTTTACTTGTTGCAAACTTCATATCTATTCCCATGTATTCACATAAATCAAACCAAAGTAAACTCAACCCATTACACATGCTCAATTAAGGTTCAATCTTTAAGAAGGCTTGAAATGGTTAGGCTAAAAACCCAAGGGTTTAACAAATGATAGGATTCATATTTAAGCTCAAATTGGTTTACTAAGGGATATATGTAAAGGTGGTAATGGGATATATAAAAGGTTTACCTAATTTGCCATTATCATCCATATGCATGAATACTTGTAATTTTAAAGAAACCATATGCAAGTTCTAGATTACAAGCTATTTGAACACTACCCTCATGAAGAAAAATATATAACTGATATGTATGTGTCAGTTAAGTAAGGGCTTAATATCTCACTAGAGTAAAACCTCCAAATTGACATGCTTCAACACAGGACATAAGCTTCACATAACGGAAACATAGCTTTTGAAGGCATAGTATTAAAATTAATTGATTTGAATGAGTAGTTGACACATTTTCATTTTCGACCATTTTTTTTTCAAATTTCTCAAACGTTCAACTAACAGGCACAAAATTATGAAGGATATGATTCAATTGCCTACTTCAAAACAAAAATATAGTTGAAGAAAAATAAATACTACTCGAAACACACAACTCAAAATATATAGTTAGCTAACACTACCCAAATATCAATTTAAAGCATCAAAATATTAAAACTAAAAGTGATAGAGATGGAACAAATGAACCTGATGATGAATAGAAGTGTTCGCTCCCGGTTGAGTTGCGTCATCTTTCTCAGGAGATCAAACGCCTATTTCACATTCTTCTTGCCAATTCAGATGTCTTGAAATGATCCAATGTTGCTCCATATCTCTTTGATTCTTTTTTTTTTACAGAACTTAAAAAATAAACTTTTTAGCAACTTAAAAATAAAGATAAAACTCCCCTCCCCAACTTAAAACATTGCAATGTCCTCAATGCCATAGAAATTGAAGATGAGTTAACAAGTATCCCAAAAAAATGAGTTTATCGCCTTATAAGTTAGTAAAATCAAACGCGTTCTCCCCAACTTAAAGTTTGCAAAATGGTTTTGAACACAAAAATGACGTTTGATGTTTTTTTTATATATGCTTTTGGGTAATGAAACAAAAGAATGAGTGTGTATATATCTATATATATATATGTATCATATATAATAAGTATATTAACAAAATTAGGAAACAGGTTTTCACCCGGTTACCTATGAGGTTTAGATAGGGTGGTACTTGGGTGAGTCTACACAGAAACTCACAACATCAAAATTGGCACCCTCTTTGTCAAACGAAGTCACATATGGCTTAAGTCGATGTCCTTTGACCATTTGTGTTTGACCTCCCTTCAAATCTTCTATTTCCACGGCTCCAAACTTGTTAATATGCTTGATAATGAATGGACTCGTCCATTTGCTTTTCAGCTTACCTGGAAAAAATTTAAGACGTGAGTTAAATAGCCATACTTTTTGTCCAATTTCAGACGTCTTGATTCGTAATTTTGCATCATGGACTGCCTTCATGTTAGCTTTGTAACTTGCTGCACAATCATAAGCTTCTTTCCTGGTCTCTTCTAACTCATTCAATTGAAGCTTTCTTTCCACGCCTGCTGCATCATAATCACAGTTGACAGTTTTCACTGCCCAATAAGCACGGTGAGCAAGTTCCATTGGCAAATGACACCCTTTGCCATAGACTAGTGGATAAGGAGACATTCCAATGGGTGTCTTATAAGCCTTTCTGTCAGCCCAAATAGCATCATCAAGACGTAAAGACCAATCCTTTCAATCGGGTCTGGCGGTTTTTTGTAAAATCTCTTTAATTTGACGATTGGAAACCTCGACTTGTCCACTAGTCTGTGGATGATAAGGTGTGGCTATGCGATAATTAATACCATATTGTCGGAGTAATTTGCCAAATTTGAAATGTTTGAAATGGGAACACCCGTCACTAATAATAGCTCTAGGGATACCATGTCTTGAAAATATATTCTTTTTTACAAATTTACAAACAACAATATGGTCATTGGTCCAGGTGGCTTCGGCTTCAACCCATTTAGACACATAATCGACAGCCACCAAGATATAAAGATAGCCAAATGAGGTGGCGAATGGTCCCATGAAATCTATTCCCCGCACATCAAACAATTCAACAACAAGAATGGGGTTCATGCACTACTACAAAAAAGGCCTTTCTTGACGTGCAATGCGTGTCAAGAAAGGGTCTTCTTGACACGCAAATGCGCGTCAAGGAAGCCGGGGTCAAGAAGCTTTTTGACACGCAAAATGTGTGTCAAGAAGTTCTTGACGCGCGAACAATGACACACGATCGATGACGTGCATTTTATGACACGCATTTTTGCGCGTCAAGAATTTTAATTTTCAATTAAAAAAAATATTTTTTCTAAAATCACTAATTTTCCACATTAAATGACAATTAATATCATAATACAAAATCAAATAGATTTATATAACAAACTAGGGCATTTCATATATATAACAAATATTACAAAGTTAACATGAGTTTACAAATTAAACAGGTTTAATCCAAACCTCAAACTAAACCTAGGATCGCTATTATTCCAAATCATCAACTTAATAGCTTCTTCACGTCCGACGTATTTTATATAGCGCCTCACCATCCATGGATATATCAAATTAGTTTGCAAGTGAAGGTTGCATTGAAGAGGCTGTTAAGTTGCATTGAACTGTTAATTAAGTAATCTGCAATAAACAATATTCATGAAAATTAAGTAATATGAATTCTGCTTCAACAAACCTTGACTTCACAAACAAATGGAATCAGTTAGAGATTAAAGTGTTTTCAATCTAAAATTTTGCATTACCATCAGATTTCAGAAATAACACTATCATTCAAAACCAGTTTTGATTTTTGACTTATGACATCAAACTTACAAGTCTTTGAAATCAAAATTGATATGGAGTTTGGTTCTTATTTATCACTATATTTTTTCTGTTGTTGCTAATGGGTCATAATCTTTCTGAAACCAGGCTGTTATTCATCTCACAAAGTGAAATATAAAAAGTATTAATATAAGAACAGATCAAATAAAAGAACAGCTACAAGGAGAGCGGGTCAAATGGGCTAAAAATCACCTGCAATATAATTTAATTGATACAGTTCCTAAACAATTATCATTGTAATAATAATGGTTTTTGCAATCATGATAACACATAATTATTCATCACTAAAATACTAAATTTTTATTATGGTCGGCTAGCCCAACCAGACTGATTCAACCCGTACCAAAAGTTGACATGTTTAAATAAGAACCTCCCTGACGTCTCCATCTTCCCACCTCTAGGGTTAACTATAGTCCAGTTCGTTTTCAGCATTTGAAATTTCATGGCAGCTACTTAATAAGAAATACCGAGAAACTTTTTTAATAAACTTACTTGTTGCAGCATCATTATCATTAAAAACAGTCCCCAGTATCTTGTGAATAGAAACACAATCTTTTAGCTTCCATTCTCTAACCGGTCCATGTGATCCATTGCTGATTCAAAAACAAAACATCTGTTTAAGTAAACAAGGAAATGGAGACTTTCTCCAAGAGGTTAGCCATTTTATTACATTATTCAACAGACATAATCAAACTGAAATGAAACACACAACAGGAGAATCTATTGGAATAAATAAATAAATTTGTAAAGTAAAAACACACAACAACACACACATACCAATGTGTATGTTTTTCCACTTCCTGTCCATGAACCATTAACAACCATTATAGATATTATGTGGGTGCATTCCCTGCTCTTTACACTCATATTTCCAAGACCCAATAGACCGTCAGGAGCTATACCCACCTAGCACCTGATCCAGTTTCTAATTCCTGTAACATACCAGCACCCAAATCATAATTGTCTGATTCACAATCCACATTTAGGCCTCCTATATCAAACAACAAAGGAGGTGGTCAGTAATATGGTTTGATGTTATATAAACACAATTATATAAAACTCTGTTTCATATATAGGCAACAAATTTTCAGTAAATTGCATCAACACATCAAATAATGCATTCTACTCATAAAAGGTGCTCTTGTGAGTATGATTTAACCATTTTTGCAGCTTTAATGGGTTCTTTTTACCAAATGCAATTTCTAAAATACCATAGGAACAGTTACGGAAAAAACTTGTAAATCAATTTTGTAATTAAACAAAAAAAAACGCTGAAAGTTTAAAAATGGTATGGTAAACCAGCTCAGATACAAGAAAAGACTACGTATATATGAACCAATTCAGAAAACACAAACTAACATATTAAGGTACTTGTCGAAACCAACAGATTCAGCAACAAGCAACAATCAAACAACATATTAAGGTACTTGTCGATTCCAATAAGATTCATAAATTAGAACCAATTCAGAAAACACAAACTAAAATCAGATTTCATATATTAAGTACGAATGACTAAATGTACCATAATTTCAATATGTCATAAGAGTAAGGACCTACATAAGTGACATTTATTTTCTAAAGATAACAAAGTTAATACTCTATATTATTCAACCAGTATATAGGAAAGGGTATGATTACCGAAATACCAGGCAAATGCAATGTTTTATCTCTAATTTTTGCACTTATCACTTGAACATCACACAGAGTTTTACCACAAGATGGGTATGAGACGTATTCCAGTATTTGAAATAAGAAAGAAATAAGCAACAAATATATATAACCAGCGAAACAACAAATAAGGGACAGACGTATTCCTGTTCTACTCTGTATTTTTACAAGTCGCTAGGGTTAAGTTCAGACAAAGACCACCCCCCACCCCCACCCCCACCCCCATTTATGGAACAATACTATTGTCTCCAAAGGTGAACAATGAAATCAAGAATCTGATTTCCTCACACACCAGTTTCAGTGGTAAAATTAGGGGCATAAGAGCGTAAGGAAAACCTTAGTTTTTATTGTAACTCTGATGCATCTTCCCCACCAAGAATTATATATGTTTTAATTTCATTGCAGGAAAATAAGGACGTACACCTTACTAAATTCAAATCATTTATTTCCGTCCTTGTACTCATAACATGCCATAATGTACATATTTATCGCTTCATAATCATATAATCAAATAACCAGAACCACAAAAAGAGGTAGAAGAGCTGTCTACCATGTGCTTGATTTCTTAAGACCATCTCAAACCCATGACCTCATAAACACTCCTGACTCATTTTCTTTAAAAGATGTAAAGACAAAAAAAAATACAAGGGCAACAACCATTCTATTAAAAATATGTGCTTTCTTTAAACCATGTAAGTAAACATAGGTAAAAGGATGCATACTTCTGTTGTCACTTACCTCTTTTCTTCCGGATCAACTTTGTTGCTAGCAAGTGCCATAACAATATTAGGATCACCTGTACCAGCCACAGAATAAGATATTATTTGGTCTAAGAATTGGTGGTGTGAAATCCCTTTGAGACTTTTTAATGATGGTCACCTTGTTCTGGGTAAATGAATTCTAAAAATAGTCAAATAAACAACAAGTGAATTCAATTTCAAACTCATAAGAGAAAAAACAAAGTATTGCAAATAAAAACAATCTAATTTGGCATAGCATTAAGAGTTTTATACTTAATCAAATCTCAAAGGCAAATGATGGTAGAAGAACATGATTGTTCTTTTGAAATCAGAAGAAGCAGCTCATGATTGTTCCAAGGTGCAGTTATAGCAGCAAATTAGCAGATTCTAATGGATTCCAGATGTTAATTTTTAGATATGTATGTAGAAAATCCCAAGCAATCCCTTCTGTTGAAGCAACTCGCTGTGCACCAGACTTTATTAAAACCCTACCATAACCAAATATAAAAGTTATAACCCTTCCCTCAAAAGAACTAAAGATGATGCGTCAAACTCAAAAATCAAAATCGAACCGAATTTAAAAACCAAAAAAAAAACCCTAAATCTGGTTCAGGAGAAGAAGAGGGAAAAGAAACGTATGCCCAATTTAGGTCCGTCGAGGGAGTGTAGGGCTGTGTTGCGCAACCTTGAACAACTACAGAGGATGGACGAAGAGAGTGTAGGGCTGGTAGCGACGCCATCAGCGCTGATTTCACCTTGAACCACAACAATGGATGGACGGAGGGAGAATCAATCGGTTTTGCGCAACCTTAAAAATAGGAAACCAGTCTCTTACCGGAAAAGGAGTCGGGGGTGGAGGAGGTGCTCTAGGGCTTGCAATTCCGACACCGGCGCACTCGTTCCTAGCGTATTGATATCACCCAAGCTCGATTGCAAGGAGGTTGACACCGGCGCACTTGTTCCCATCGGCCTTCTGTTGTAAGAAAAGCCGGATGCAGCCCCACCCCATCCTGTCGGATAAAGTCGATGACTGTGAGATTAGGGCTTTCTGGTTTCCGGAGCTAGGTTTGGGAGCAGGAGTTCCGTCGAATTTAGGGAGCGGGAGTATGTGATAATACACCGATTTGGAATTTAGGGCAAATGTGGAGAAAAGAAAAAAATTCTAAGTGTGAGCGGGAATTAGATTTAGGGCAAATTTCTTTGGCGGGAAATAAAATTATAAAACGACAGAATATTCTTGACGCGCACACTTTAAGTGTACTCCGTGTTTTTTTATTTATTATATGACAGAAATTTTACGACACCCAAAAATGCGCGTCATCTACCCATATAATTTTTCAAATTACGACAGATTTTTAATGACAGACATTTTTGCACGTCATAAAATTAGCACGTGTCATTGTTCGCGCGTCAAGAAAGGCCCTATTTCTAGTAGTGATGGGCATTTGATCACGTTTAGAAATACCCCCAAGTTGTTGACATCTTAAACATTGTTTAGCAAATAAAAATGAGTCACGAAAAATTGTAGGCCAAAATAAACCACAAGAAAGGATACGATGACCAGTTTTTCTTCCACTTAAATGGCCTCCACAAGCAGATGAATGGGCATGAATTAAGACTTCTTGGATCTCATTATCCGGAACACACCGTCGTATTATTTGGTCCGAACCAATCTTGAACAGGTCCGACTCATCCCAGATGTATTGCTTTGCTTGTGATAGAAAGTGTTTGCGTTGTTGGTTCGTCCAATGCTCGGGCATCTTTCCTACAGCCAAATAATTAACCAAAATAGCAAACCAAGGGAAATTAGAAACTGAAAACAATTGTTCATCCGGAAATCTATCCGGGATTTCATCATGAGTTTCAACATTCACACAAGGTATGCGGGAAAAATGATCTACAACTACATTCTCACACCCTTATTTATCACGAACTTCAAAATCAAATTCTTGTAATAACAATATCTAATGAATTAGCCTAGGTTTTGCATCTTTTTTTTTTCCATTAGATATCGTATAGCACTATGATCAGAGAAAATGATAACTTTTCCACCCCAAATGTATGAACGAAACTTATTTAATGCATAGACCACCGCTAATATTCCTTTTCAGATGTAGTATAATTCAATTGAGCATCTGATAAGGTTTTACTAGCATAATAAATGGCAACAGGCTTTTTATTCACCCGTTGACCGAAAACAGCCCCCACCGCATAGTCACTTGCGTCACACATAATTTCAAATGGAAGTGACCAATCAGGTGACTGTAAGATGGGGGATGCTATGAGTTGGTCTTTCAATGCATTGAAAGCTTTTAGACAATCTTTATCAAAGACGAATGGTGCTTCTTTTAAAAGTAGATTGCAAAGAGGTTTAGATATGGCACTAAAGTCTTTGATAAAACGCCTGTAAAACCCGGCATGTCCAAGAAATTATCTAACACCTTTAACATTTGTTAGGGGAGGTAAGGTAGAAATGACTTGTACTTTGGCAAGATCAACCTCGAGACCCCTCTCGGAGATTACATGCCCAAGTACAACTCCTTCCTTCACCATGAAATGACTTTTATCCCAACTTAAAACAAGATTAGTTTCGGTGCATCTTTTTAAAACACATTCAAGTTGATTAAGACATTTATCAAAAGTGGACCCATAGATAGAAAAATCATCCATGAATATCTCGAGAGACTCTCCCACCATATCTGAAAAGATACTCATCGTACACCTTTGAAAGGTGGCGGGAGCATTACAAAGTCCAAACGGCATTCGCCTAAATGCAAAAGTACCGTAGGGACAAGTAAAGGTAGTCTTCCTTTGATCTTCTGGATGTATAGCAATTTGTTTATATCCCGAGTACCCATCCAAAAAACAATAAAATTTATGACCTGACAATTTTTCAATGATTTGATCAATAGAAGGTAAAGGAAAATGATCCTTAGATGTTGCCGCATTGAGTTTGCGGTAGTCAATGCATACTCGCCATCCCGTTACCGGGCGAGTGGCAAGTTGTTGTCCATCTTCACCCTTTATGACTTGGATTCCAGCCTTTTTAGGAACAGTTTGAGTAGGGATGACCCAGTCACTATCTAAAATGGGATACACAATTCATGCATCTAACCACTTGAGAACTTCTTTCTTCACAACCTCCCGCATATTAGGGTTCAATCTCCTTTGGGCATCACGGGCTGGTTTAGATGTGACTTCAGTGATAATTCTATGCATGCATATAGACGGACTTATTCCCTTCAAGTCCGCTATGGTCCACCCTACTGCAGCCTTGTATTTTGCTAACACTTTGAGGAGTGCTTTCTCTTCTACCTGTAATAAATCTGCTGCAATGATGACCGGTAGAGTGTCATTCTCTCCCAAAAATGCATACTTGAGATGAGGTGGCAATGTCTTCAATTCTAATTCAGGTGGGCTTTCCAGTGATGGCTTCAAGTGAGAGTCAATTTGCTCAGGTAAGCTTTCTACTTGGTGTGTCCATGGAGGTCTATTTTCTTGCAAAGTCATCACAAACTCTTCATTCATTTTCTTCATGCTTTCATCCTCATCCATGCCTACATGTTCATCAAAAAGAAATTGCTCCAAGGGATCGTCCGATATTACACGAGATGTGTAAGATTGGACACACCCATCAATAATGTCTGCCATGAAGCAATCACTATTGTCTGGAGCGTTATAAGCATGCTTGAAAAGATTTAATCTAATTTTTCTATTACCAAATGTGATATCCACCGCCCCTTCTCGGCAGTTGATTTGAGCATTTATGGTTGCCAAGAATGGTCGACCAAGAATCACATTGGGTTGTCTATCTGTGTATTGACAATTAGAGTCTAATACAAGGAAGTCAACCGGGTAATAAAAATCAGCCACTTTTACAATGACATCGGCTAACACTCCTCTCGGAAGCTTAAGAGATAAATTTGCCAACACCACGGTGGTGTCAGTTTTTTGCAATGGACCGAAGTCGTATTTGTCATATAAGCTTCCGAGAAGTATGTTAACACTCGCCCCAAAATCCATAAGTGCTCTCGGCATTTTAAACTCACCGATTTGAATAGGAATTAAAGGAGCACCAGGATCTTTCATCTTTAGTGGCAAAGGGTTCGATAAAACGGCACTAACATGTGCACACAAATCAAGCTTTAGGAAACTTGTGGTGCCGTTTATGCGAACACAAATCCTTTAAAATTTTTGCATAAGATGGAATTTGCTTAATGGCATCAAGGAGTGGTAAATTAATTTTAACTTGTTTAAATGTCTCCCACATATCTTCCGACTATGGACCATGTTTACCAAAAACATTTTTCTTTGTTGATTGGATCAAAGCAGATGGATAAGGGGTGGTATTATTCTCCACACTTTGGTCCTCATCATTTGCTTTGTTCAACTTTTCAGATTCTTTTAAAATTGGTTTTTTCTCCTTGTTTTGAACTTTGTTTTCATTTAATGATGCATTTTCCAACTCATGTTCATAACTATCAGATGTGTAATCCTCCACTATGCCCTCAATTAGGTTTGATGGAGGATTAACTTGATTTTCATAAGTTTTACCACTTCGAAGAACACGTACCTCATTCACTTGTGTATTGCTAGAGCTTGTATGATTTTGATGTTGTGGGTTCACTTGGGTGTTGCTAGGAAGTGTCCCCGGAGCACGAGTTGCATTTTGCTCTGCCACTTGTCCAATCTGATTTCCTAAGGCTATATGAGTCTTTTCATGAATATCCAGCCTCTGACTTATCTTCTTGATCTCCTCTAAAATTTGAGTAGCAACATTGTTTGATAATTGAGGAGCCTGTCGACCTTGAGGATTTTGTTGACCTTGCTGATTTTGTTGACCTTGAGATGAACTTGAATAATGTTTGGTCCTTGGTTGTAGTTACCTCTGTAGTTTGAAGGTCGATTCATCCCTTGGTGTTGGTATTGGTTGGAGTAGTTACCCTTTTGATTTGAACCTTGAAAGTTAGAATTTAATTGAACCTTTATCGAACGTGCTAGTTAATATGGGAGAAGAGCGAGAAATATAGAGTAGATCTATTGGGCTTGACGAGCCCCACCCGAGCTAGTTGCTCTAGCCCAACAGAAAGTTAAAATGGGTGTTCTATTATCATATTCTAATCATGTGCGACAACACATGGTAGAAAGGCAAATCATGAAAGTCTGCTCTGGGTACGTGATCACTAAGTGTCACAAACATTATAGACTAGCTATCTACAGGTATATTATCTAGACTGTAGGAACCTTGGTGGTCCTGTGTATGGTCAGTCTCATGGAGACTAGCTGCATTACTTTGGATAAACTTTGTATTGTATTTGTATTTAAACATGTGAACTCACCAACCTCGTGTTGACACTTTGCATGTATCTTCTCAAGTCCCTAGGCGGCACGACTAGGACGCACTTTAGGAGTTGCATGGTTGTTTATGAAACTTTGCCACATTAAACTTTGTTTTGTGACGGGCGCATGTATGCGCATAAACTTTCAAAACTTGTTTCAAACTGTTAAACTTCCGCTGGACTGTTTTATGCTTATGTTGCACCTAAAACTTAAACTCTGATCTTTTAAAACGATTTTCATATCATATAGAGTTGTTCTGTGTGTCTGATGACTTAGATTGTCACACCCCCAATTTCCACTAACGGAGTATAACCGTGTGGGGTGTGAACCAGACCAGGATCCAAGACTTTAGTTACAACCAAGCCATAACGGTAGTTTAATAAAAGATACAGCACGTTTATACAAAATGAAGTAAAGTTTGTCTTACAAGAATCATGAGTTAGTTTAGAAAATCAGCGGAAAGCAAATTTAGTGATTACAAGTTTGATATACAAATTGACAAGTTCTAAGGGGTTTTGGAATGTAAATTTCCCAAAAGTTTGCTAGTTGAGTACTGCCGCCATCCGTGCCATCCATGAATCCACCTAACGACCTGAAAAGTAATCAACAATCAAGTGTCAGCTAAAAGGCTGGTGAGTTCACTAAAACAGTCTACACACACCATGTAGACCAAAAATGCATATGAATAGTAAGGAAACAATTCATACTCTAGTTATTGTTGGCCCTAATCTGGATCTTTCAAACAATCAATCGATGAATTCTGGAATCAAAATACGTACATTCATAATGTGATGAAATCTGTTTACATCGACCCATATATATACCGACATCGACGGTTTTCAACTTTTAAGACTGACACATACAGTCCCTAAACTAAATACATAATGACATATGGACTAAACCTTAAGTTTAACTAATTACATAACTGACCCACTAACTTTTATAACATGGTTTAAATGATTATAAATCAACACTCCCCCTTAATCTTTTAAACCATGTCTTCAATCACGATTAGTCTATGGGTCCTTCCTTGTTTCATCAAACGTCTTCATTTCTTTCTTTGTCTTTGTCTTTGTCTTGAGCATGTTGTGACCTTTTCTTGAACCTTGATCTTCTTTGTATCTTGCCTTCTTGTGAAATTCTTTATCTTTAAACTTTGGCTTTCTTCCTTTCTGACATGCATCATCGACTTTGACTTTAACTTGATCTTCATGAGTTGTAGCACGAACTTTTAACTTTTCTTCATATTCTTCTTGAGTATCATCATTTTCACCAACTTCTTTTACTTGTCCCTTTGCATCTTCTTGAACTTTCACTGGCTTGCATTTGGGTAGAAAAGCACGAATTGCATCTGATTTCATCTTCTTGCAACTTGGTTCAACTTCTTTGTCTTTCTCATTTTCTGATGATGATATAACCTTGAACTTCTTCTCATCACATTCCTTTTTATCTTCAACATACACACCAATCCATTCTTCGTCTTGGTGCTTATGATCATCTAATTTGTTTTCACATAACTTCTCTTGTTCATGCATACGCTTTTCAAACTCCTTTTCTCTAATATTTAATCTGATCTCAAATTCCTGTTTCTTTATTTCTAAGTCATGAAACATTTGAGATTCTTTCCTTCTAAGTGTTTCTAACAGTGTAGACTTCTCTTTGGCAAATGCTTCCTTGGCTAACTTCAAGGATTCTAGTTCTCCTTTTATATAACTTTCTGTTTCGTATCTGAGACTTGTCAATTTGTCTTCTTCGGTCTCCTTATTGAGATAAGCATCTTTACCTTGAACAAGCCTTGTACAGTCTAGTTGCACCTAAAACTTAAACTCTGATCTTTTAAAAGGAAGGTGAGTGCTACACGAGATTTTCCACCGGGTTGCGGACCGATAGGAGGTTTACAAGTTGGCAACATGAAGACTTTTGATGATGAAGATGTTGAAGAAGAACCGGTTGAAGGCCATGATGAAAATGAAGTTGAAGTTGTCAAAGAGGTTGAAGGCTACGTGCATGTTGATGGTGACGAGGTCACCATAGTCGAAGCTTGAAGATCAAGATCATGTGGTGAAGATGTCAAGACTAAGGGGGAGATTGTTAGCATTATTATTTATTAGTCTAGAACATCTTTTTAATTATGTTTTATTATGTATTTAGACTAATGGGTCATTGGGTCAAGAATAAGTTGATTTAGTTTAGAGGGTATTTGGGCCTTAAGAATAAGTTGATTTAGTTTAGAGGGTATTTGGGCCTTAGTGGATTAGCCCACCCTAAGCAACAACTAAGTCCATGTGTCGAGATATTGAGCCCAGCCGATTACCTTGCATTACAAACGGTGTTAAGCAGTTTTTGAAAACTGTTAACGCCGTGAAAAGCTCCTAAATTCTTGGTAGCGGCGGTTTCTCAAATCTCCTGTATATAGAGAGTCGAACAAGAATCAGAAAGTGCACGTCGATTTCATGTTCCTTTGAATGCAGAATCGATTTCCTTATTCTCACTTCTATTAATTCTTGTTTGTTATGTTTGTGTTTTATCGATTCACTTTACTATAATGGATCGACCGAAACATGTTTGCTATTATCATGATGATGATTTGCCAATCGAAAATCTTGTGGGTGGAATCGATCCGATTTGCACACATGCATGTTGCGAGAGACGGGCCAACAGTTATACAAGTTGCAAGTATTATCCGTATCAATAGGTAGCTAGCCTATGCTTATGCTCACCTGAACGTTCGAAACCAAAGCTGACAATGTATTTGATAGGTATTTACCTATGTGATTTGCCTTCCCCGTGTCTTTCCCGATCACGGTAGTCCTAGGCTAATATTGGTCTCAGTCCGACCGCCAGTCGGGAGGGTGCATCCTGTGCACCGCTGAGCGGGGGTGTCAATCCCCAGTAGTACTACTCAACATTACCTCGCTATTCTATATTAATGGCCCGATAAAGTAAGGACTTTTGATATTAAAAGCAATTCAGTGAAACATGTGATATATGGTGGATAACTACTTAAGTAAAGAAATACCTTTACCCTGTTGTTGCCATCCTCTACCGGATGCAACTACAATAGTAAGTGAAACTCACCTTAGGGTGCACTGGTACGCGGCACTTGACTTTAAAGATTGGCTATGAATGACCTATTTTGTGTAAATATGGTCTAACCGAATTAGAGGTTGTCTATAAGACGAATAGTAACACATAAGCATCTAAACAAGTTTCATGCGATCATACAAGTCATATAATGCACATACGAGTCCCAATTTGGGAGAAAATCAAGTAATTGCAACTTAAGTCAAAGTTGACCCAGAAAGTCAAACTTCGGACACCTAACTAGTGACATAGCTAAAATCCACATTACTTGGAGTTAACTCTTTAAATTTTATAGGCATATACTACACAACATTTAGGGAAATGTTTCAAAAAGAATCAAGTAAAAATGTTAAGAAATGAGAAAGTTATGCACGTTGGAAGTTAGCATTTTCAGCATGTAGTAAACTAGTCAAAGTAAAACGAAAACTTGCATAACTCACTTAAAACTTTGAATTTATGAACCAAACCTTCCAGATCTTACTTTCAATATATAAACATCATTTACAAATTTCAAACTCGTCAATATAAAAAGATTAGCATGCCTAACCAATTTGAAAAGTCTACTTTTCACAGAAAATGACAGCTTTGCACACCTAACTTGCATCTGTGTTTTGGATGACCAAACGGAGGTTTTAGAAAGTGTGCGAGTAGGCGTTGTAAAGCTAAGACATGAATATTTACTACGGAAAAAAAATCAACTGATTTCGATAAAAATTGAGTGAGTTATGACCTCTGCAAGTCGGCCTAAAAATTTGGACGAATCTATCCATACTTTATAGTTTGCAAAAATTTCGGTTTTCTAATTTTGAGCAACAATTTGGTCATCCAACACCTACTAACATAATTATAACCATTTCAACATGTAATTTCAGTCCCTAACATGTTCATACCAAAATCATAGCAAAATCTCAACATCACACTAGCATTTAAGCACATAAACCCAATTTCCATGTCCAAACACCCCACATACATACAAGAACATACATGGCAGATTTGAGCTCACATTTCCAGCTCTAAAAATCATCCTAAAATCTGTCCCAAATCACGAGTTAACATAACTTAACCTAAATCATGGTTCATGAACATCATATCACTCCATTTAGCACATAAACACTCAAGAACACACATGCAACTAACAATTTCAAGTTTTCAAGATCTAGGGCTTACAAATTGAGATGAGAGATCGCGGGTAGGAGGAGAGGAGAAGAAGAAGGAGCTTCCTTTGTGTTCTTGGAGCCTTTGGAAGCTTCAAAACCTTGAATTTCACCTCCTAGATGCTTGATTTCTCTAAAATCGTGAGTGTGGATGTGTGTGTGTGTGTTTGAGCCGTGAAGAAGAAGAGGGAGGAAGAAAATGCGTGAAGTGAAGGAGGGTGAGGGTTTTGGGGGCAGATTTCTTTAAGGTATAATTACATATTTGGTCCCTCAAAGTTCTATTTTAAACACATTAGTCATAAAACTCAATTAGATGGGTTTTAACTAAAAACTTGTCAAGTAAAAATTCTAAAAATGTTTCTAGTTGTTTTTAAACTCGTTTGGCATGAAATATTTGGTCGGGACAAGTGTAAATATCATTTACACACAATAAATCCAAATTACGCACGAAGCTCGGTTTCGCATAAAAATGTAATTTTTCATTATTAACACATAAAGTCACGAAACGAATTTACAAACCAAGTTACTAAAGTCAACTAACAAGTAAACATAAATAAATACGAAATCATTCAAATAACGGGTCTCGGGTTCGCTAACAGAACTAACGGGACTAACGGAAAAAGTTAACGGAGTTAACCTGGGGAGTTGCAGTTGTTACATAGATCCCGGTTTGTCACATATCTCATGCGGTGATACTCCGCATACGGATTTTGGGGGTGTGACAATAGAGAAATACCACTTATGAATTTCTCTTGAATCTAGATTTTCTGACTCTAACTTTATTCCAGTTTCATTAAGGGAGCAACCCATAAGAAGGTTTTCATGGGGTCGACATGAAGACGAACATAAAACTCATTAGGTGGCATGGGATTAACCTAGTGCTCGAAAGTCATCCAATGGACTTAGGTGGACTTCAGGTTATCTTGCTCACACTCCAACATTGCTTTGCTTACTAAAGGGTTGTGGAGAAATGAGGAAGATCAAAGTTTATGCAGAAATATAATTTGTGACTCGCTCTGTAAAATAGAAATTGGTCTTCTATTCCACATATACATGGTCTTATCAGGGTATATAATAATAGAAGAAGTCACCAGACTACAACTAAGTCAAAAAAGATCATGGTGTTTATTTATGTGAATAGGGATTAATACTTATCATATTAGGAGAAAATAATATTTTGGATTGACATTTGGGTGGATAAAGTATTTGTTCCTAAAGTTATATTTACTCTAGAGTTAGAATAGAGCCGCAAAATGAGTGAAAGATGTTCCATGGGGGATGTGACGGGATGTTCTAGTGTAACTTGGGAGTGGAACATCCGCATAGAGGAATAAATAAACTCTAGGGAACGTTACATAAGATGCAAATAAGTAGTGGTGTTAAACGGGTCGTTTTCACGGGTTGACGGCCAACCCAACCCGAACACGACCGTAACCCGAAAATCATGTGACACACATAAACCCAAACCCAACACAAAAATTGACGGGTTGACCTGAACATGACTTGTTTGACCTGAATTTTTAACCTTTTTATTTTATTTTTTAAATTTAATTTCTTTAAAATTATAGTTTTATGAAAGAAATACAAATGTATAAAAAAATAATTGAGTAAATTACGCAGAAAGTCCTTTATGTTTTACCTCGTTTGCGAATTAGGTCCTTTAAGTAAAGTTGTTTCATTCAACATCCTTTATGTTTTCATTCTGTTTCACCGTAGGTCCTTTATCACTAACGGTGTTAAAAACCACCGTTAAATCAAGGTTAATATAGTCATTTACAATAATCACTTAAATTAAATTAAAAAAAAATCTTTCCTCTTTATATCAAATTGTCAGGGGCAATATATCAAATCTCTCGATATCTTTCTTCCTAGGAGCAATATATAAAAAAGTAATTCTTTCTTAAAACCACGTGAACAAGATAATCTAAAAAAAAAAAACAATCATTCATGTAGTTATCCTTCACGTAGTCATCCTGCTCTCGGAAAAAACCTTCAAGATAATATACATCATTCACGTTCCTAATCATATAATCGATCCCTGCTCTCCAAATAGATCGAGAGATTTGATATATTGTCCCTGACGATTTGATATACAGAGGAAAGAATTACTTTTTTTTTGTCTTTAATTTAATTTAATTGATTATTGTAAATGACTATATTACCCTTGATTTAACGGTGGTTTTTAACACCGTTAGTGACAAAGGACCTACGGTGAAACAGAATGAAAACATAAAGGATGTCGAATGAAACAACTTTACTTAAAGGGCCTAATTCACAAACGAGGTAAAACATAAAGGACCTTCTGTGTAATTTACTCATTATATTCTAATCATAAAATCTTATATTTCTTTCTTTCTTTTTTTTTATTTTAAACTTTGATAAAAGAGTAAATATCTCTTTTGGTCCTCAAGTTTTACACATTTTAACACTTTTAATCCAATTTCTGAAATTATAACATTTCAAGGCCTGAGGTTTGATTATTTTCTCAATTTTGGCCACTTTTTAAATTTACATCCAAATTAACGGTTAAAATGAGTCAAATAGGAAATTAATGAGGGGTATTTTTGTAATTTAACCATCCCCTTTTATTTATTTGATACAAGACGCAGTAATTGACTTCCCCCAAAAAACATTATGTAACTCAGCAATTTTTTTAAATAAATAAAAGAGGAAGTCAATTAGTGCGTTCTGTATCAAATAAATAAAAGGGGATGTTTAAATTATGAAAATACCCCTCATTAATATCCTATTTGACTGATTTCAACCGTTAATTTGGATGGAAATTTAAAAAGTGACCAAAAATGAGAAAATAATCAAACTTCGGGCCCTAAAATGTTATAATTTCATAAATTGGATTAAAAGTGTTAAAATGTGCAAACCTTGGGGAATAAAAGTGAAGTTTACTCTTAATAAAAATTACAATACCAACTTAATTTATGAATAATTTAAAAATAATAAAATATGAAATTAATGGGTGAAACGGGTCAACACGCCAACCCGTTAGGGTTGGCCTGAACATAACCCGTTAAGCTAAACGGGTTCGCGGGTTCAACCTGAAGCTAACCCGAACCCATTTAGACTAAACCCTAACCCACGAATTTCAGGTCTGGTTTGCATTAGGTTTTCAAATCAGTGTCAGAAATTCACACCCCTACAAATAAGCACTAGCAAGTATCAATAGACATGAGTTGGAAATAGCTTCTGTGTATTCATGCTCTCACCGGTTTGGACAAAGTCATCAGTTAAGAACTTTAGTTACCTTTATTAGAAGAAACAATTGTGTCTACTTTGTTTGTTAGTAAGTCGTTTTATTGTTTCGAGTTAAAATTATTAGTTTATGCTTATTGGGTCTTGTACATTATTATTATGGGTCGGAGGCCATGTGAACAATTGGGTTAATGGGTTTGAATTAGTCAGGAAGCCCAACCCATATGTTGTGTGTGTCGAAGTCCATATTGGCCACCGAAGTTAGTTAATTCGGTTAACACCGCTAGGTAGTTAGTTGGTTAAACTAACGGTGTTAGTTAGTTACTGTTAGTCAAGGTGGTATAAATAGGAGGACCTAAGTGTAATATTATTATCTAAACAATTAAAAATTAGAAGTTGGTTTTCAAAATCTCTCTCCCTCGTTCTTTTCTTCCTGTTCGACACAATACACACACACACATTCAATTCAGTTGTGTCTTCTACTTTCACATTTAAATTCAATCACAATTCAAGTATGTTGAAGACTATGATCGAGCGTATGAAGAAACGTGGTCAAGATGTTGCATAATTGTTAGAGCATATTCCTATGCTACAATGTGTCTCGTGTAATGTATCTAAGTGAGCGTGTCATTGTGAGTCTGAGTTTCAACTTACCAAGGTGTTCGTACCATATGGTACGCCGTACCAATTGGTACGCCCGTACTAATTGGTCCGGAACTTGGTACGCCAGTGGTAAGTTGGTCACTATAAATAGGTTGACTTGTTTAGAGAAGATAGAACTTCTGAAAACTCTTGGTCAGATTCTACACTTTGTGTGTGTGTGTGTTCTAGAGAGAGAAACCAAAGCTTTGTAATTGTTCTCTTTGTGAATTCAATAAAACAAAGCTTATTTATATTCTCGTGCACTAGATTGATTGGTTCTTCCAGTAGTAAGATCGCTATTGTGTTTTACAATAATGTAGTTTATAGTGGCATCAAAGCCAAGGGTTTTCAGGATTCGCAGGGACCTGTTAAGGAGAAAGGCAGGACAGACAAGCCGGAAAATTGGGATCGGTTTATGTTCCGCAGGAGGGAACAAGTGCGGGTCTTCGATCGGCGTTACCAGAAACGATTTGTGAGGGTTGAAACCCTCACTCGTTTTTTCGATCGCATAGGGACGAGGGACAGTCATGGTTCAAGGAAACGGCAATGATGCCTGGCACGTCACGATTGAATTTCAAGGGGATAGAGAAAGTGGTGATGGCTGATGAAGATTCGAGTGGGTTACCGGACACCACACGGGCGAAAGGTTACTACAAGAAGAAGGTTATGAGGCACAGGGGTTTTCGCAAACCACCGAGGTATGTCAAGGATTGTTATTGTGATGAATCTGGACATGCAACGTTATTTTGTCCGATGAGATTTTTCAATCTGCTTAAACCCGTTAAGGAGACGGAGTTTTTAGTCCATGGGACTGGGGTTGGTCTACGGAGTGATATGTGGTATGTTGACACTCAATTGAAACATCACATGAGTAGCAACAAATAGCTATTCACAAGGTTTAAACGAACTTTTGGTGTTGACACTATCGAGGGGGATAACGACTTTGTATTCATCCACGGAGTCGGAGAGATTAAGATGGTTGTAGAGAATTCCATTCGTACAATACAATGCGTGTGTTATGTCCCAAAGCACACAAGGAATTCTCTGAGTTTAGATCAATTAACCCATCAGGGGTTTGAAGTTGTTTTCAATGGTGACAAATGTTTTACTGAACGTATGATTAAGAGGAAAGGGAAATTTGAAATTCCAATATGTATGGAGGCATTGGTGGATCTAGAGGATGCATACTTACATCGCTACTTTGATAGGTTGGATGAAATGTTAGAAGTTGAACTTAAACGAGATGCGATGGAGGCCTACATGCGAAACTAGGGTGGTAAAACGTTCAAGAGACCGACGATGAAGAAACGTTGAACATCTTGGTTGAAGGTGGCGACAAAAATGATTTGGGTTGGGTTATGTTTGGAAGTGTGAAAGAAGAAAATTTTGTCAAAGAGAAAAAAGCGATACAAGAATATGTCATGCTTGTTGAGAAGGAGCCATTTGCAACTCATGAAGATCAAAGAAAGGAGATTTGGAACCCAATTAGTCATGAACCTACTACAATGCCCGGTGAGTCAATTAATTTGATTAATGATCGTAGTGTTGAAAGTTGCATCAACTTTCTAGAAATTGTTGAAGGTTCATGATCTTTTCGAGAAACATAAATATCTGTTCTATATTGAATTCGAAAACTTAGTTGAATGGTTCATGAAGGATTTTCTTAGAATCCTTAAGAATGATTGTGTCCCTCCTACGTTGAGTGATGGTACGAGGATTGATGTTATGGATCTTTATCTAAAGATTCAAAAGGAGGGGGATCTGATATGGTTTGTGAGGATCAAGCATGGAACAAAGTTGGTCATGATATAGGGTTTGGATTTGGCATGGGTGGAGAGATTCGTTTGGCTTATGTCAAATATTTGGATTTGTTGGAATATTACTACCATGAGACGAAGAATCGGGTCAAGTATTCGGAGGAACAAGGTTTAAAATTTAACGTGCTAAAGAAGAAGAGAAAAGAAATGAAGCAAGGATCCCGAGAGAGGAAGAAGCTCGGGTCGCTCAAGGCAAATGGAAATGGAAGAAAATATGTGTTGGCGCGGTTCGTGACTTCCCCGTTGGTTATGGTCCGATTGTTGGTCAAGTGGTGATGCAAGCTCGTGTTGAAGCAAATGAAGATGAACCCGAAGAAGAGCAAGGTGGCGCAAGGTTTGATGAGGACTATGTTCTCCTTGAACCCGAAGATTAAAGAATGCAAGCATGATGGTGAATAAAAGCGGTTTAAGTGTTTGATAATCAATGATTTATGGTTGTGTGATCGCTTTCAAAATCGACAACCTCTGGTGCTTTAAACGGCGACACAGACAGCGATGTTGGGTGGTTCGTGCCGGCAACGATTGAGACGTAGAAACCAGGTTTAGTGTTTGCTTCCACTTATTATGAGTTGTTTATCGTTGGTTTTGCAGTATGCTTGATTTTTTAGCTCAATAAGGGTGAGTAATTGTCAAATTCATCAATGTCTTGCTATTTTTTTCCCCAATTTGGTGTGATAGGTTTGTGATTTAGTCAATCTAGTTTCTTTAAATTTCTCGATTTGTTTTATTTGTTCGTTTATCTTATCTACATTCAAATGGACATTAGCTTATCTCTAATTGGATTCCTCATTTCCTTTCAACTATGCTATGATGCCTATATATAAAGATTATAACTATTTGGCTTATAGTATGTGGTGTCAAATGAATGAAACAGATTATTTTTCACACTTATATGTCATGCTTAGTAATTAATTGATTATTTTTACCTGACATTATTTCAGGTAAGAGAATTGAATTACATTTGAGTTAGTTGGAGCATCTTCTAATTCTTATCACAATAACTACATAACATTAAATTGCAAAGAATCAATTTTTCACTAACTACATGCCAAAAAAAATAATAGGTTTAGTAAACACTCCAAACAGTTGAAAAAAGTACACAATCCAACTTATACTAATGGAATGAAACAAAAGAGTAAAGTCATTATGCATAAAAATCCTAAGAATCAAATAAACCATCAGCACATGATTACAACTTCACAGCTACAATAGTTGTAATATTTGTTGATTCATATACCGAGACATAGAAATCGATATACATATTTAGATACATACACAACTCTAAGCATTTATGCCTCATATGAGTTGGCCTAATTATGTGTTCTCTTTAAGAATTGAATGTATAAGCACTTAGCAGCTATGGTTCTGTCCGTCGGCCTAATTACCGAATTATTTAAATGCAACTGTTTATACTTGAAGTTCTTGATTAATTATGTGTTCTCTTTAGGCATCAAATGATAAGCAGTTTGCAGCCATGGTTATGTACTTTTTTGCAGCATGGGATGATTATGAAAGTAGCTCATCCTCCTGCACAACCAGGTCCTAAGAAGAGTAGTCTCGCTTTGTTCGTTTTGTTGATAAACAAAGTGTTTTGAAGGCTCTTACGAACACCAGGAAGTATGAGCTTTTAGAACAAATCTCCAGCTAAACCACAAGCAGACGGGAGGAAATCATCTAGGGGATCTTTGAATTCTCAAAGTTGTTATACTTCCAATCCATCTCATGTTTGGTAGGTTTCTCTTTATAGGAAATTTATTATATTTATGAAACTTCAATATAGGTGGTTTGTGATGGTTTCTCTACTAATGGGTTTGCTATAAGTGAATCTTTGTTCAACTTTTTTTGTGCTTCCCCGCTTTTATGATTTTATCCAACATATGACGGGATATATTTTCGTGACTGTCTTAATCTTTTCGCTTAAGGGGAGTGAGCACAACCACAGGTACAACACGCTTAATTAGTTTAAGTGAAGCATTTGTGCGAATAAAACAGTAGCATATAAATCGTTTTTGTACTTTTGGGTTTGGTTTAAGTGAATCTTTGTTTAACTTTTTTTGTGCTTTCCCAGCTTTTATCCAACATCTGATGGGTTATATTGTCATGATTGTCTCAATTTCTTTGTTTAAAGTGAGTGAACATAGTGACAGGTATATTGATCAGTTTAATTAAAGCATATCCTGCAAAATGGGTTTTTTGATATGTTTATTAGGCTATTGGCAACAAATATATGAAATTAAAACTTGAATCCTTGATCTTCCTTTTTTGCTTTTATGTTCTTTTAGGAGCTTAATCTTGACAAATGACAGACTACCTTTATGCATCCAGGCACTACACATCTAATATATCTATTTCCTTCCTTTCCTCTTTGTTTCAAGTGTATTAGTATGCCTTTAATTGCCAGAGATAATCTTCCTCTTTGTTTCAACGGTGTTTGCCTTGATTTTAGTTAATGTTTGAAATCTATCAACATAAACTATATAAAATATATAAATTAAAACCCTTATATTTTTAACTAATCTATAAAGAAACCAGCAAAAGATACAAAAAACCATCTAAACACAAAAAAGAAAAAAAAGAAGAAAAAAGCTATTACATGCAACTAATTTTGTATTTTTCAGGTAGAGAATTCATGTAACACAAGTGTAATAGATTATATCAAGAATGCAAAAGATACTGATGCATGACAGGTTATGACGAAAAGCAGTATGTTGGTAAGATGGTGTTTATTGTTAAGCTATTGATAGTTGTTACAAACTTAAGATTATTTTTTTTATAAACAGTTGTTGCTATATTTGGTTTCATCTTTTTTGTTGTTGTTAAAATTAAAGATAGATATATAGTGACATGCCCACGCGTTGTAGAGGGCACCCGTGAAAGAAAGAGTAGAACGAAGAACTTGCCCAAAAATATAAAGAAGGAGGAGAGATATGGAGACGAAACGTGACATGAGAAAAGAATTTTCTCAATTTTGTTTCAAGTCCCTAAATTTTATTCTATGTATTCATATTATTAGAACGTTTAATTCATAAATATGAAGTGTTTGTTTGATGGTTAGAAATTAAGCTAATCATATTTAGAAACCTAATGATGAAATAAAAAATTAGTACCTTTTGTATGTAATGGAAAAAAGAAAAAGCTACTACAATCCAACCATAAAACTGACTTCAAATACCAAGTTTTAAATAGTTCATTTCAATCTGGAACTTTTTTGTGTTCATACTCTTTGTTGAAGGTTACTTATATAACTTATATTTGTAGTTATCTGGACATTATGCTCTGGGAGTTGTGGGTCAACAGAAGGATCTGCACAAAGCTTAGTTAATAAAAATTTTATGACTTATATTTGTAGTTCTCTGGGCATTTCTGCTCTGGGTGTTGTGGGTCAGCAGAAAGACCTATATAAAGGTTAGTTTTTCTATTTTGATTAGTCGCCACTACATGCCTATCAAAATTGTTATGAAAATCTAACAAATTCTTTGTGTGGCTCAGGTTAGAATATGCCATGGCTATCTAAGATTTAGGATATTATATTGTTTTGGATTTTATTTGGTAAATAAACCAACCACATTTAGTATAAGTAACAAATATGTTTTAATTTACATTTAGTATAAGTAACAAATATGTTTTAATTTGAGACTGAATAACCAATAGGCATCCCTGCTGTTGCCTTCTGGAAGTATAACTTCAGTAATTTTGGCTTTAGTTATCACTTTCATCAGTTTGACTATTCTGGTCAAATTTATACATTCTGTTATAGGTCATTTTTGCTTACGTTACATCAATTTGACTTTTGTGGTCATACTTATACATTTTGTTATAGGTATTCTTGCATATTTTCCATCAACTTATACATTCTGTTATAGGTAATCATGCATATTTTTCCATCAGTTTGATTTTTGTTCTCAAACTTATACACACTGTTATAGGTAATTTCCGCTTATGTTCCATCGGTTTGACTATTTTTTACGACCATGTCAGTGAACCAGGTAACCAACTTCAACTAATGCCATCCCAAGGAAATTCCAACACCAATGCTGTCAGCAATAAAATTTGAAAAGAAATTCACACTTAGGCTCAGGAACAAATCGTATGCAGTCGTGCAAAGTGTGCAAAATGTTGTGGAACAAATTAGCAATGACAAAGACGCCGACCAAGTGAAGCACCTACCAGCCGTACCTCCAAGTACACCTGCAGGACAAGGGGGAATGAAACATGCACATGGCTCTCCAGGTAAAATATTAAAATACACAGTCCAAATCAATGGCAATTACATTTTTAAAAACAAGCTCCCCGCCGCAAAGCGCTGGGAGATATTCAGCTTGTTATCTAAACAATTGGAAATCAGAAGTTGGTTTTCAAAGTCTCTCTCCCTCATTCTTTTCTTCACACACACACATTCAATTCAGTTTTTTCTTCTACTTCCACATTCAAATTCAATCACAATTTAAGTATGTTAAAGACTATGATCTAGCGTAAGATCACAATACAGTTTATATTGTTGTGATGGCACCGAAACAGCTCAACGCTTGATGTATCCTCACAGCTTTGGTGTGTTAATACGTCACCCGACATGCTCATTCTTGTGGGAAATTAGATAAGGAGAAAGCTGGGTGCATAATTCCTCCAATTTATGCCTTTACAATGAAAGATCTCTTTCAAGAAATAATTTTAACAGCATGTTAGTGTATTTGGAAGGCACAAAATGAACTCAACTTCTCAAACAAAAATGAACAGCAGTGGTAAAGTAAAGGTAACAAATCGTATGAATACCTGTGGCTTTCTATGGATGAAGAATAGATCAAAGAGATTTGTGTTTGACTGGAACGAATGGCTCAAAATCTCATGTATCAGGTCATCCATCTGCTTAGCTGATGGTTTTATTTAAATATATCCACACCGCCATTTAAAGAAGGTACATATATAACCTCCAGAAAAGTGTGGCTATACATTGGAAGTGCCATTAATTTACCATCAAACCGGGGGCTGCCCAAAGATGTGCATTTGTGGTTCATGCTAAAGTTTCAAACATGAATTTAGAGATGCATACAGCTGAGCTTTTCCATCATAATTCACACAGAAGGTGTCGAACATAACAACTCAAATGTGAATCGCGGCCACCACTAATGTTGGACAAAATCCCTCCATATAATAAGCAATGAGCACCTAACCCAAAAATTTCTTGGCCCTCTACACAGTCGCAGGCACACCATTCAGCCACCGTCTTTAAGTTTAAGTCCTCAAACCATCTCAAATCCATGGGATCTTTAACAGCTTGTAGATAACCATTTCCAACAACCAAAAACTTCCACATCTTTCCTGTTATACCACGGATGCAATTTAAAAGCTTCTCCTTGGATGTCTCCACGACTTTATAATTAGCTTCAAATATATCAATCAAGTCACACCCACACCTTGTGTAGCATTTACGACTTGATGAAGACACTAAACATTTACCAAGATTTATCAGAGATTCACCAGCACCAACCCAAAAGTTGGAAACAGAAGCAATTAAACTAGATTCGTGGAGAAATAGATCATGGGTTAGCAGTGCAAGTAAGAGGGAATATGCAGCACTAAATCTCTTCATCTTTAATCCATTTTCATCCTCAATTGCACTTGCACTTGAATACGCCGAAGCCAGAGTTGTGTAGGCGTTTAGAGACAGATGGTTTTGAGGATGCAACCTAGATTCATGATTCAAAAGGGCATCCTCTAGCTTTTTGCAGCAAGATTCAGCATCATCTTGGGAATCGGAAGATAGATAATCATGAATAGCATCATCTATGCATTCGGCTAAAGTTTCATTGGAGCCACAAATTTTCTACAAACAGAATATACATACGCATTCTTGGTAAAAAAAAAAAATTACAAAAAAATAACTTGCTTATGATGGAAGGAAAAGGAAAAGAGGGTTGTTGTTACTTGCAGACGCTGGTCAACATAGGTTAAAGGAAGCGCAACACAGCGATGACAGCAACATGTAAATCGATACTTGGACCGCAACTCCGACTGCCTCAACTCCTGGAGAAGATACAGAAACCATTTTACATGATTGTTAACATTATGAAATAATAGTGTCGATTACCTTAGGCTGTAATAAGTCGGTGTATGCAATTGTAACCTGCTCCCCTTTCTTTATCCTCTTTATGCTCCTAACAACTAATCTGGGACCACCAGTGGATCCTCCTCCTATATATACATACATACATACATACATGCTCATCTTCTCAACATCATAATAAGATCTAAGGTTGTAGGTTTTTTCACGAATTGTATTGAGTTACCTGTTAGCAAGTCCGAAGAATTAGAGGTGGATGGTGGGGGAGTGATGAGGAGGCGGCGTTGGTGGAGACCAGTTTGGGTCTCCGGCGGCAAGAATCGGTAACAGGCGTTTGGAGAGCAGCTGTGGTTGATCCATGAGAAGGAAGTATCATAGACCGCAATCCCCACCGATCGACCGAACCTATCCTGGACCTCCACGGCGTTGGTTAGCACCGCACACAACACCGCCTCTTCCAGTGAAAATTCCCCCTGGGAGTCATCGTTTTTTATGGCTGCAGCCAGCGCCCTGGCTCCGTTTCGAATTCTGGTGGGGAGGTCGTCGTTTTCGTCATGGTCATTGGTGGATGTAAGAAGAAGCTTGTGGCGATTGGAGAGCAAGCCGCAGATTCGATGGTAGGATGTGAAGCGTAAGCGTTTGCGGTGGATTTGAAGAAGCAGGATTAGGGCGACGCGGAGGTCGGAGGTTTGTAGAGCGGCGGCGGCGGAAGAGATGTGCGAAGAAGAGGAGGAGCAGGAGAGGGGAGCGGTGGATTGAGGAGGGGGATTGGGATTGGGATTGGGGAGATGATGATGATGATGATGTAAAGGGGAGAAACAGGAAGCACAGTGGGAGGGAAGGAAAGACTGATGGAGTGAATAAGAGATCGGAGAGAGCGGAGGCGTTATGTCTTCTCCGACCCCGATACTTTCTGCTGCAACCATCCCCATCTCCATCGCAACTTGAGTTTTCTTTCCAAAAGAAAATGTAAAAATAGGTACCGTTGTTTTTACCTTTTCTTTTTTCATCCTCATCCTCTTAATCTAATTAAAAAATAAATTTATCATCCTTAAAATTTATGTTTTTGGTTATAAGGTAAAAGAGAAGATAAACTTCCAGCAAACATCCTAATCTAATTAAAAACACTAAAGTTTTATAGAAATATATATAAAAAAAACTATTTAACAACATTAAAATTAAAAATTTAGTTAAATATTATACTATAAAAAATTAAAATACTAAAAGAGAACGGTGTGTGAAACCACCAATCGGTTGTAAACAACTAATAATGTTATCTATGATTTAATTATAAGAAATTATATTTTTTAACAAAAGAATTAATTATATATTAAAAAAGTTGCAAAATGATAAAAAAAACTTCTCAATGACAAAATGGAAAATAATCTCTAACTTTCCCTAAGGGGAGGCGGTATGAGGGGCGGCTCCGGAGGCTGGCTCCAAGGGAACCGCATGGCTCCTCATGGCAACCATACCCTGAGAGCATGGCTTCTCACTTTTTCTTTCTTACCCGGTTTCACATGGTTTCTAGAAACCGCCGAGAGCCACATGGCTTCACACCCACTTTGAGATGTCAACATTTGATTGGCTTATACCCATGGCTCCTACCATACCGTTAGAGGAATCAAGCGATCTCCTGATTCCTTAGGGCACCATATATAGACACTTGTAACCATGTTATAAATAAGCAAGTGTAAATCACTCTGATATGTACTTCGAATCTGCAAGTTATAATACAGTGCTCAGTTTTATTCATATTATTACTGTACTTGTCTTGTATTCGGTTTCATATTACTTTACTTCAAACAGAGCATAAGAATTAACTTGTTTCCGCCTGGTTAATTCTAAGTAAAACTTGGTAATTGGTTCAACTCTGTAACCAGAATTCGATCCTACAAATGGTATCAGAGCATTGGCTCGTGTTTTTAAAACTTGAACTAATATTTAGTTTTAAAACTCTGTTTTACCCACATACTCTGTTTTTAGTAGAAAGTCACTCTTTCCACTTTTTCATCCTTAATCACGGGAGAATCACGAAATGGTAGTTCAAACAAACCACCAATATTCATGCCCGATGATTTTGATACATGGAAATTACGAATGATGGGTTATCTTCATCATTCTGACTATAGAATGTGGAAATCTGTTATGTATGGCCCTACTGGTCCCTACAACAAAATCTGCTACTACACCAAGTGTAGATATAGTAAAAGTTGTTGTTGACTTTTTCGATGATGACCACAAGTTGGTTGAGGAAGATCATAAAGCTCTATGGGCATTACAAGCAGCACTTCCAAACTCTGTTCTCGTAGGTTTAAAAAATTGCAAAACTGCTTTTGATTTATGGAAAGCTTTAAACGAAATGTAAGAAGGAACTGATGAAGTTAAAGAAAATAAGAAAGATGTTCTGAAACAAAGATATGAAATTTTTTCTCATAAAAATGGTGAAAGTATGAATGCTCAATATCTAGGTTTTGTTCAACTTCTTGATGAATTACAGGGAAATGATGTGAAGATGGAAAATGGCGATGTGATCAGAAAGTTTCTAAGATCACTTCCTGATGTCTGGACAATATATACTGTAAGCATCAAGTATAACAAGGATCTCAAAACTTTAAAGTTGAGTGAACTTCATGGAATGCTCAGTGCACATGAAATGGAAATAAATGAAAAATCTGGTATTCTGAAGAAACCAGTAAACTTAACCATTCCAACATCTACTGCACTTATCACTGCTCATGAACATAGAAGTCTACAGTGAACAAGCTCCTTTGATCACTTATCCTACATCACCAAGAGGTAAGGAAATCATGTCTCTCTTTTATAACAACTTTGCTCATATTGCAGATAACAGTCAGAATGGGCTCACTAGATCAGATCTAGAATGCTTCAGTGCTGATGATTTAGAAGAGATGGACATCAACACACAACTAGCAATGATCTCCTTACGTGTACAAAGGTTCTACAAGAGAACAGGCAGAAAGTTCAATGGAGATAGAAATGCTCAAATTGGGTTTGACAAAAGTAAAGCCAAATGCTACAATTGTCACCAATTAGAACATTTTGTTAGGGAATCCAAGCAACCAAGAAGAGAAAACACAAGCCAAGATGGAGGAAACCAGTATCAGAGATCTCACAATGCATACACACCAGTTACCTATCTTACACATGACATAGGTTCAAGAACAAAACCATCAACATCAAGTGTATCTACTGAAGGTCCTACTGCTCCCTTATCAAGCTCAAAGCCTCAAAGCCATGCAACTACTGTTGTTGCTAATCAAACCAGTTGTGTTGATTGGGAGGAGATCATGCAAGAGTTCTCACCAATCAATCATGCTTTAATGGCAAAAGAAATCTCTTACTCTGCTGAGAACTCCTCTACTTCATCCATGGATACCTCTTCAAACTATGAGGTAAACACAAAAATCCCAAATGAAGTACTTTGTCTTCTTTGTAAAACTGAATGTGCTGAGCAGATAGAAAATTATAGAAAACATAACCTTGAACTCATTGAGGAGATGACAAGCCTAAAAGAAATCAGAGAATACTCTAGAAAGGCTGGTATTGCTTACAATAATAAGATTGAAGAATTAATAAAAAGTATCAGTGCTTTAAAACATGAAAAATCCAATCTTGTTACTCAAATCAAGGATCTGCTCTCTAAATTAGATTTTGCAAACAAAGAAAATGAGGAAATAAAATCTGAACTGACTATCTGTGAAATCAAATTTTCTGTTGCTACTGCTGGCTGTGAAAAACTACAGGCAAGTAATGAGAAACACCTGAAACTGTGGCAAAGTCAGAAAGTAACAGGAAATCCGTTAAATAATGGAATTGGGTATAATAAGGTCACTTATCCTGATTCATACACTGAGTGTGTAAAAAGGTTAAGAATGAAGAAACTAAAATTCAACTTACACCTGATTCTATTATTAAAAGAAAAGAAAATACACAATTCCAGTGATTGTCTGAGTCAAAAACTGAAAAGGTGTCATCAGTAACTGCTGTTTCAAATGAACCTCAGATTCACAACAACTCTGTTAAAAGCAAGAAAACTCTCTGGAAATTAAAAGACACCAAAGAAACTGAATCTTGCTCTAAAAAAAACTCTTCAAATGAGAAAACACTTAAATCTCAAAAAAATTCTGAGTTTAAAACCAAAGTGATAAAGGAATGTTTGATATGTGGAAAAATTGGTCACCTTGCTATCAATTGTTATCACAATCCTTTTTTTAATATTAGCCAAGGTATCAAAAGTCAAACAGCTGAAAAAGGGAAGCTAAATCAGAATTTGTTTGTGAAAGTTTTGAAAAAGTCAACTCTGAAGAATCAAAAAGTCAAAGTAAATACCACTCAGAACAGACAAAATCAAACTCTGAAAACAAACAAAGATTTGAAAAATATAGCAATCATGACTTCGAGAAATCTGAAACAGCTTCATATCACTAAAACTCAGAAGAAACAAAAACCTAGGAGTAATTATGCTCCTGAAGGAAGAAAATTTGATTCCGAGATAAAATTTATCTCGGAAGGCAAAATTCATGATCCCGAGGTAAAAATTACCTCGGAGGGACAAAATCACTCTGGAAAGCAAAAAAATGAAAGAAAAATGGCACCCGAGATAAAAGTTATCTCGGAAGATAAAAATTTTATACCCGAGGTAAAAGTTACCTCGGACAACAAAAATTACTCCGGAAAGAACTCCAGAACTGTACACAACAGTTTTTGTCCCAATCAAACTGAAATTGTTTCAAATAATCAAAAGAAACAAGTGTTTCAGAGAAAATCTTCAGATTTTGATCCCACAAGTTCAGATTTCAAACTAAAATTCTCTGAAACTTCAATAGAAAGAAAACAAAGGGAATATAGATCAAGAAGGAATGTCACAAAACAAAAGGCCATAGACTTTCAGTCTGAAATAAACGCTTTGTCTATTGCCCAAAAAGGTCAAAATTCTTCAACCAATGATCAGTCAAAAGTTGAGTCTTCAAAAACTGAAGAAATGACTCAAACACTTGTACTTAAAGAGTACAAATACAATGATGCAATGGGAAGACCCAAGACCACAAAGGCTTGGGTCTCCCTCAGAAATTAACTCATACTTTGTCTTAACATGTGTAGGACACGTCCAATAAATCTCAGAACAGCATCTGGGTTGTAGATAGTGGATGTTCATGCCACATGACAGGAAATAAAGAATTATTGAAAAACACAAAAAGAGTTAATGGAGGATTAGTTGCTTTTGGTAGCACTGAGGGAAAAATTTCTGGACAAGGTACAGTTACCAATGGGAAGCTTACCTTTGACAAGGTAAATTATGTTGATGTTCTCAACTTCAGTCTTCTAAGTGTCTAACAAATGTGTGACAAGAAGTTGAATGTTCTGTTCAATGAGAAAGAAGCTATCATCCTTAAACCAGGTATCAAAATTTCTGATGAAATGATCTTGATTAAAGCACCAAGAAAGGATGGTCTATACACTCTGGATATGGCACATACAACATCTAAGGATGGTATCACCTGCCTTATATCCAAGGCTTCTATAGATGAATCAAATTTATGGCATATGAGATTATGTCATGTGAACTTTAAAACTATGAACAAACTTGTAAAACTTGATTTGGTCAAAGGTTTACCAAATAAAACATTCACATGCACTGAACAATGTATTGCTTGTCTAAAAGCAAAGCAACACAAATCTTCTCATAAGCCTAAAATGGAAAGCTCTATTTCAAGTCCTCTAGAACCGCTACATATGGACTTATTTGGTCCTACAAGAATAAAGAGCTTAGGGAAAAAGTCTTATTGTTTGTAATAACTGATTATTTTTCAAGATACACTTGGGTATTCTTTCTTTCAACCAAAGATGAAACCTCAGAGATTTTAAAAGCACTCATTACTCAGCTTGAAAATCAGTCTAATTTAAAAATCAAAACAATAAGAAGTGACAATGGTACAGAGTTTAAAAATCATGTATTAAACTCTTTCTGTGAAGAAAAAGGAATTACTAGGCAATTCAGTGCAGCTAGAACTCCTCAGCAAAATGGTGTTGCTGAGAGAAGAAATAGAACTGAAAATGCGTGAGCATCGGATCGTCTACTCGATCTAGCTAATCGGACATCGAAACGTAATTAACCGATTGTTTTATTGATGAAAGAATCAATTACAATCAGTGAAACACTCAGAATACAGACTCAGAGAAACACACTAAGAAACACACACTTAAGATATGCTCACACTCCCAGAACCCTGAAATACAAAGACCAAACTACTATATATACCCGCTGGTCCGACCCTTGTCCGAACCTCAGGTTCGGCCAGTCCGAACTCCAGGTTCGGACGATCGGCCAGACCTAAAATGCCTTGATCTTGTACTTTGTTTGATACTTCACACGATGCACATTTCAGGTATCAACAAACTCCCCATCGTCGTGTGCAGTATCTCTTCTATCTTCTCTTCAACATCATCAAAACTGTATCTGCAATCAAGCTCCCCCTCAAGTGAAGAATCCGTTTGTCCAATGAAATAAATCTTCGAACAAACTCCTCCTCAACTCAATCGTAACTTGATCTTGAATACTTGACGACGTTCCGTGTATCTCTGGTCTTTATCAACAGCTTCAGAAGACTTGAAGTTGTGATATCTTGCACTACAGCATCCTGCATCAACACTTAAATATTCTTGGCGCAAAACGTCTCTTTGAGACTCCAAGATATGATTTTGAAATTTTGAAATTGTATCACGTGTTGATCAGATCGAAAATAAAGCAAAAACAAAATATTTTTGGCTTTTAGAAAATTTATATCAAAACAAACCTAAAATCTTATTGATTTTTCATAGTTTATGCTAAAACACATCAAAAATCTTTTTGTGTTTTTCTTGATATGAAATGAAATTGCAATACAGAATCAGACACTATTTTTGGTATGAGAAAGATCACTATATGGGATCATATTGGTCATAACGCACTGAACTACACTTCAATTTCAACTAATTGAAACTCACAAGCCATGCTGATTGCCGGTATAATTTGTCCATCTTAAACTCAGACAGAATCATACTCATAACATCTGGATATGTTAAGGTATTGATTAGATATGCTTTGACCAGTGTACCCCACACTATCAGACATATTCAGACATTATCTGTTTTTCTATCTTTTTCTTTTGTGTGATAGCACTAGTGATATTTCACATTGTATAATATTTTTTATGATACAATCAACTATGTTCCATGCAAAAAGAAATAAGAACGTTAAATCGTCTACCTTAAGGTCAATCTTTCGATACGCAGATAAGGCCTCGGATTTAACAAAATAAGAAAACTAAAACAAGTTGAAGTTGTATAACTCAACAACAATCAGGTTGGTACTCCCGTACACGCAGAGAAAGTCCGATGAGTTATACGAAACACCAAAGAAAACGAACAACGATCAGGTCGGTCTTGTGGACACGCAGAGAAAGTCCGACCGTTTGACAAAATAAAGAAAATCAAACAAGTTTAAATCTTTGCAAAATGAACGCATGTGTACACAGTGACTTCTCATTTTCTTTTCACACTTATTTTTCTTTTTGTGTTATGAAATACGCTTCAAGATGTTATCCACTTGGTCAAGCATTAGTAATTAGTGTATATCACATCTGAATACTTTCTGATTTGTCAAACCTACCAAGCACATCAAACAATGATCTTATGGCTCTTTCATCTACTCTATCCATGAGTCAGATACGTATGCCAATGTACCATCATTTCCCAATGATCAATTTCTCACAATTTATATTGTGCATGTATTCACCTTCCTTCCTTATATATTTTGCATGTATTCACCTTTCTTCCTTATATATTTTGCATGTAATCACCTTCTCCCCATAACATGCTTTTTCTCAAGTACCCCCCCCCTTACTTACGTTTCTCCCCCTTAAAATGAAAATTCTATTTTTGGATTTTCATTTTACACAAAAACAAAACTCTATTTTTTGACTTTTTGAGAAAAACTTGTAAACAAAAAAAAAAGTGATCAATCAACACGGATATTTTGCAGTTTTAGAATTCAGAAAATTTGCAGGTTAGAAAAAAATATAGCATGAAATTTAAATTAAGCAGAAACTCCTCCATCAACAACCTTTCAATCGTCGATAGGTCTTCTAGAAGTACCTGCACACTGGGCAAACTGATTAGTCCATAAATGACCCGAAGCAGATCGCTTCTGGTCGACCAGTGTCCTGATTTTGTATAGAAACCACCTTAGGTTTCCATTGCTGTTGTTTTGGTAATTCAGCTTTTGATGAAACAGTCACAGGTGACTGTGATGATGAACCTACATTTTGAACCTTTGAAACACATAGGAACAAAACGTTTTTGTTTTTTAAAGAATGTAGGTTCAAATTCATCAAAAACTTTGCCTTGTTCATTAAAGAACTTTATGTTGGCAGGTTTACCAAAAACTGGTTTCTTAGGAAACCTTTGTGGTGAATTAGCAGGTAGTGGACAATCCTTTGCCATATGCCATGTTCGGCGACAAATATAACAGATTCGTGTGGATTTGTCCCACTTTTGATGTACCTGCGAAGAACACACATGAATATCTCGAACATGATCAGAATGAGAATCATATACCTGATGCTTGTGATCATGAACCCATTTAGATGTTGGGCTTAGAGATTGAGAGCTGTCAGAAGAAATGTCAGCTTTCACAAACACTTCCGAAATTTTCCGAGCATCGACACAATAAAGAGGAAACTCTTTGTCTGAAAAAAGCTGATCAGAACCTTTGAGCTTGTAAAACCTCTCAGGTTGAACTTTGTCTGCTTTAAACAGTTCCTTCTTCACTTGCTTCATCTTAAGCTTCTTCAAATTTTGTGCTTCAGATGCTGGAACTTCTTCAGCTTTATCCTTGTTCTCATGAAAACCCAGACCAACATTCTTTCCAGAACCTTTCACCTCCGATGTAGAATGTCCATTCTTTGCTAATCGAGAAAATTAAGCTTTTACTTCAGTCACATTTTTCTGATCATAGAAAATCTTCTCATTAAATTCTGATTGAGACCTAATCATGTCACTGGGAGTAGACGACTTTTCATTATCAGCAGAAGATGAACCAGAAACAAACTTCGGTGCTGGAGGAATCACATATTTCATAGCCTTTTTCTTGTTCTTCTTGCCTTTCTTCTTCTTTACAACCGTTACTTCTTCAGAAGTAGAAGATGAAACCTTTGAATAATCAAAATCATCAACCTGTTCCTTCACTTCTTTGAAAGCTTCTTTAATTTGAGCAGGAGGTGATGCAGTTTTATAAAACATTTTCTCAAAATTAGCATCATTTGCTAAGAAACTTGTAAAAACTTGAGAATTTGAAACATTGTTGAGCAACCTATTAGCATCAAGAACTTGTACTTTGAGATCAGAAATTTGTTGTTGTGCCTCTGCAAATTCCTTTTCTTTAGCAATTAATCGCTTCGCAACTTTGTGAGTTTCAAACTTTTGCATGCGAAGATTATCAAGTCCTTCATGTAACTCCTTCTTCAATTTATTCTCATTACGCTTCTGAATTTCCAGATTTGCAGCTTGAACCTTGTTAACACTAACCAATTCCCGCTTCTCATCCAATAACCTTTCCATATCCACTTGATAAGTCTCAATTTTAGCAGTTGAATCTTCAATAGTCTTTGTGAACAAATCAAGCTTGGTCTTGGATTTATCAAACAAATTCTGAAAATCAGTAGCAGTATCCTCTGCTTCATCCTTCCATTTCTTGACTTCAATCACCAGCTCATCTCTTTCTTCAGAAATCTTAGCTTTCGCAGTTTCAACATCCCTCTTGTCTTGCTTCAAAACTTCTAAAACTTCATTCAAGGTTTTGATTTCAGTGGTCAAACACTCATTTTTCAATGTCACCTCCTTTTCACGATCTTTAGAGATCTTCAACTCTGAATTAATCACATCAAATGCCTCAGACAATTGTTGAACTTTATTCATCAACAAAGCATTTTCTTTCATCAGACTCTCCAAGTTTTTCAGCAGATTCATAAGAACTTGGAATTGAACTAGTATCAGAACTAGTATCTGAATATGAATCATCTGACGAAACATGATTGACAATCAAAGCTGATGAATCTTAACCAAATTGTTGACCCCAATCATAAACACCATCATGTTGTGCTGTCAAAGCTGTAGACTTGCTAGTGTTACTAGTAGATGGTTGAGTAAAACCAGGCTTGGGTGATTGTGGAACACCAGACTTGTTTGCATGTGTCTGTTGACAGTCTTTAGCAAAATGTCCAAGTTGTGAACATTTATAACATTTTAATTTGGACTTGTCAAAACCCAATTTATCACCACAAATATTCCTTCCATGTTTCTTAAAGAATCTCTTAGATCTTTGACACAACATAGCATATTGCCAAGATATATCCAATTCAGTTAGTTGATCATCATCGAGAGCATCAAGATCCTCGCTGTTTAACTTTGCATCAGCAACATTTTTGATAATCAAACCAAAAGATGACGAAATCAATGCAGAAATCATTTTAGCACAATCCTCTGTTGATTCAGCTGAAAAAGCATTCTGATTTGAAAAATTTGGGATAGTAAAATTGCAACCCCTTGAAGAATTATTATCAGAATTTCCTGAAGCTCCAGCTATAAAAGCAACACTTGGTGCTGTATTCTGATTTGGCTTAGACTTTGCACTCATGCTTGCACTATTTTCACCATGATACAATTCAGGATTTTGCAAGGTAGCAGTTGACTTCTTTGAGTTTAACATTTCCATTTCCCGAGCATGAAGTTTTCCAGTAAGCTCGTGAAATGTCATTGCAGAATAATCCTTGTCATGCGTGAGTAGCAAAACATAATTTTCCCATTTCTCTGGCAAAGCTTCCAAAATATTTTCTTTCAAATCAACATCAGTTTTCTCAATTCCAACAACTTTTAACTCACTAATCAAGTGTGACAACCTTGAAACAAGAGCAGTAATGTTTTCATTATCATAATTCTGAAAGTTATCAAACTCTTTGTTCAAAACCTTCTTTCAACTCTTCTTGTAGTCATCATTACCTTCACACCTCGCTGATAAAGCATCCCACAATTTCTTAGATTTCTTGCAGGTGCTGAATTGATGAAGCAACTCAGTAGGTAATGCCATCGTAAGATAACCATAAGCCTTTTGTTCAAGCTCGTATGATTTTCTTTCAGCAAGATCAAAAGTATGAACTTCTTTGAAATCTCCCGCATCAGTTGGGTGTTGATAAAGTTTCTTAAGAGGGATCCACAAATCAATATCACTTGTGCTTATGTAAGCGGAAAATCGTTTCTTCCAATTTTGGTAATCTTCAAGCTTCAATAATTTGGGAACTTTCTGACTTGTTCCAATTTCATTATCAAAATTCATCATGGTTTGCATAACACTTTGCATTGCAGCAAATGCTTGAAATTCCGACATTGTTTGAAAACTTGAATTCTGCTGGCCGAACTTGTCCCGAACCAATTACTGACCTCCGAACGTTCACCGAACTTTTTCCGAACCTAAAACCAACGTCCGAACTCTGTCCGAACGAGCTCCGAATCAAAACCACTGTCCGAACTCCTATTTAACCCCGATCTGTCTCCGAACCTAGAGAAACTCCGAACCTAGACCGAAAACTGACCGATATACGTCCGAACTCCCACCGAAGATACACCGAACGAGGACCGAACTTCATGTTCGGAGCAGTTACTCCAAACCTGATCCGAAGACTCCGAACTTCGAACTCATTTTTCACAAATCGCACAAAAATGACGGTTTTTGACGAAACTCGATACTGTGGATCAGAAAAATCGATCAGAAGTGATTTAGAAGCAAAATTGACACCAATAGCTCGATAGGAATGATGAAGAACACGAAAACAAACTCGAAAATCTCCAAAAACGCTTCAAAAATCCGAAAATAGCAACCACAGATCAGTAGAGTGAACCAGAAAGCTTTGATACCACTTGAAAATGCGTGAGCATCGGATCGTCTACTCGATCTAGCTAATCGGACATCGAAACGTAATTAACCGATTGTTTTATTGATGAAAGAATCAATTACAATCAGTGAAACACTCAGAATACAGACTCAGAGAAACACACTAAGAAACACACACTTAAGATATGCTCACACTCCCAGAACCCTGAAATACAAAGACCAAACTACTATATATACCCGCTGGTCCGATCCTTGTCCGAACCTCAGGTTCGGCCAGTCCGAACTCCAGGTTCGGACCAAGATCGGCCAGACCTAAAATGCCTTGATCTTGTACTTTGTTTGATACTTCACACGACGCACATTTCAGGTATCAACAAACTCCCCCTCGTCGTGTGCAGTATCTCTTCTATCTTCTCTTCAACATCATCAATGATACCACTTGAAAATGCGTGAGCATCGGATCGTCTACTCGATCTAGCTAATCGGACATCGAAACGTAATTAACCGATTGTTTTATTGATGAAAGAATCAATTACAATCAGTGAAACACTCAGAATATAGACTCAGAGAAACACACTAAGAAACACACACTTAAGATATGCTCACACTCCCAGAACCCTGAAATACAAAGACCAAACTACTATATATACCCGCTGGTCCGAGCCTCGTCCGAACCTCAGGTTCGGCCAGTCCGAACTCCAGGTTCGGACCAAGATCGGCCAGACTTAATTTGACTTGATCTTGTACTTTGTTTGATACTTCACACGACGCACATATCAGGTATCAACAAGAACTTTAATTAAGGCTGCAAGATCTATGTTGGCTGAATCAAAATTACCTGTAATATTTTGGGCTGAAGCAGTAAAAACTGCATGTTATGTACAAAACAGGATTTTGGTTGTAAAAGGACAAAACAAGACACCCTATGAAATTTGGAGAAAAAGAAAACCAATTATTTAATTTCTTAAATCATTTGGCTGTCTTGTTACAATACTAATAACCAATGAGCAACTGTCAAAATTCGCTGAAAAAGCTATTGATGGTTATTTTGTGGGATACTCTGGTGTCTCTAAGGCATACAGGGTATACAACACCAGTCCAAAAATTATTAAAGAAACCATAAATGTGGTCTTTAATGAAAAATCAAAGAACAATTTTAGCTGAGCCCTCATGGTTATTTGATATTGATTCACTAACCAATGCTTTCAATATAACTATTGATAAGCCTCTTAGTGAAAATGTGCAGACAGAAGTATTCCAAGATGCTACAAATGGTAGGTTCAAAGGTGTTGATCCTCCATTCTTCTCATCTGTCAGCACAAGACCTTATGTCCCAACAACCTGTTTCAACTTGACTCCCGGAGATGTTATTCAATTCAATTCTGATGGAACACCTATTCCTCAGATTTCAATTGAATTAGAACAACCAGCTGAAAATCATCTGATAACTCATCAAAACACAACGGTAAATCTTGGAAACTCAAGAAACAAAGGTGATCTGAACAATCAATCACATGCTTCAATAGAAAATCAGATAGGATGTAGCAACTCAACATCCACTTTACCTGAAGGTCTAAGCTCACCTACTCCTGTTGATGACATTAATGAAGAAATCAGTGAGCCTGTTGCCTCACAAAATAAAGATGTTCAAGAATCACCTTCTTCAACAAAAATACCAGAATTAGTGCTTATGAATGAGTTTACCGCGTTAAACCTTTCTGAGCCTAATTGTCATCATGAATTCCCACCTTCTTATAATTCTAGAGTTTTGAAAGATCATCCTCTAGAAAATGTTATAGGAGAAGTGGAAGCACCTGTACTCACAAGAAGCAAATCAACTGATGCAAACATCTGTCTACATGCATGCTTCCTGTCACAGGAGCAACCAAAGAAAATAAATGAAGCCTTAAGAGAAAACTGTTGTGTTAATACACAGTTCCTGATCGTCATGTGAAGTATCGAATACAAGACAAAGTCATGCATGTTTGGTGTGGTCCGAACTCCTGGCGAACCCCAAGTTCGGACAGGTCCGAATTGGTCCGAACCTGAGGTTCGGATAGTCGTATTTTTGTCCTATAAATATCGTGTCTTGTGTTGTATTCAGTAACGGTCTTAGAGCTTTTTGTCATATATGTTTTATCTGTGTACTCAGTGGTCTCAGTGGTTTAATACAAAGTCATTTGTATTTACTCATTGTTTTCATCTCGTTTTACATGGATTTCGATACGATTAAGTAGACGATCCACCGCTCACGCATTTTCTAGTGGTATCAGAGCATTTGGTTTATTCTACTGGTCGAAAATCTTTGTTTTTCGAAATTTTGAGTCAAAAATTTCAAGATTTGCGACAATGAGTATCATTTTTGAGTTCGTTTGATCATCTCGAGTGTGCTTTTCGTGAAAAATCTTCTCCTAGCTTGTTTCTATTGAGTTTACTTGAATTCCTGTCGAAAATTTCGTCCAAAAACACTGAAAATTGCGAAAATGATGTCCAGAGTGTTCGAGTTCGTCTGAGGTTCGGACTAACTGAAAAATAACCGCTCCGAACTCCCAGTTCAGAGACAGTTCTGATCAATTCTCACGAACTTAAGGTTCGGACAGAGTTCGGACATAGTTCGATCTTGGTTCGGAAGGTGTTCGTTCAGTGTTCGGATTACTTTCGGTTCTTTTTCCGTAGTTGAGGTTCGACAAGGGTTCGGAAGGAGTTCGGGTGTTTCTTGTTCGGACAAAGTTCGGAGGTGGTTCGGAACAGGTTCGGGTGAACAGTAATCAGGATTTTTGAAAGGTTTCACGAAAACTGACGTAACTTGAGAATCGTTAAGAGTTACGGGAGCTAATACCAGCCAAAACGATCGTCTCGGAAAGATCTAAACTTTTACTAGCTTAACGGCCAGTACCCTCCATTTTGGTACCCAAAATCCACTTCTAAGACCTTCATTTTCGGGTTTGAAGTTTTTGGTGTGTTAGTTTTCGGTATTGGTAAAAAGTGATTCAAGCATATTGAACTGATTTTTTTTCAAAAATTGTTCGAAGATGAATGCATCACAAGTTAGTTTTATGATACCTACATTGATGAGATGGGAAGATTATCATGAATGGAAAGTTGAGTTTGAGATTTACATCAACAAACATTTCAAAGATTTTTGGAAGATATTTGATACGCAATTCAAATGGCCTACTGATGCAAGAGGAGATGTAATACTTCATCGACATCTTTCTTTAGAACAAAGGGATTATACAAATAATGAAACAAAAGCCAGAGACATTATTACAACTGTTCTTTCAAGAGAGTTATGTTTTGAAATCACAATGTATTATACTGCTAAAGATAAATGGAATGCAGTGAAAGGAAAATGTGAGGCAAGTGCACACAATCAGATCATGAAGGTTGATTAAGATTCTTCTCACTCAAAATCATACGATTCAGCATCTAGTGGTTTAGGATCTGAAAGTAATGATTTGTCAGACAAAAAGGATTGTGATATTGTTTTCAAGACTGAACAAATTGATGGTTGTGTCACTGATTCTGATTTTGATTCAGAAACACGCTCTTGTGTTATATATGACAAAGGGGATGAAAGTGACATAGAAGAAGTTCAGAATGGAAGTTTGTTCGTATGTTCAAAGTGTGCCGAACTTGCTAAGATTAATAAGACTTTGATGAAAGTAAAGAAAGTTTTGGCTGAAGAATGTGAAAAAGCCAAAGCTGAAGCTTTAGATGCAGTAAAAGATTTTGAGAATTTATTTGAAAAGAGTTATCCGGTTCAACAAAAGTATGAAAAAGCTAATGCTCTTATTGTTAAAACTGCTGCTACTATTGAGAAACTTCAGAACAAGATCTCTATACTTCAGGATGAAAATGTTCGTTATCGTGATAAGAATGAAGTTTTGACTAAAGATGTTGAGATTTACAAGAAGAAAAGAGAAAGTGTTCTTGAAGAATTGTTTGCTGAATGTGACATCCGTAAAGTGAAAATATATGAATATGATGAGCTCAATGCCAAGTTTATCCAGTCACAAAAGGAAGTGTTTGATGCTCAACAGCAAATTTCTGAATTAAAGTTGAAAATTTTGGAGTTACAGAGGCAAGTGAAGAATTGCAATTTGTCACCGACACTGCTAAATTTCTTATACAAACAGGATCGGAGTGAGGATAATTCTAAGAAGGATGATATTCACATGGTTCCTCAACCGGTGGATTTATCTGAAGTTACATCTGCTCCGCTTGACCCTAAAGATGAATTGCATGATTATTCAAAGTTTGTCACTCAATCAAAGAAGAAGAAATCAAAGTGCGAGAAAAAGCACAAGCCATTGGGTGAAGCTCCGAAGTTTAACTCAAAGTCTACACTTTTAGAAAATGAACAGATTTGTGATAAAGTTGCTTCTAGTACTTTTTCTACAACTGCAGAAGAAAAAGATTGGATTCAGAAGAACAAGTTGAAGGATATTAAAGCTAAATTTACTAGAGAAGCTAAAGGGAGAGATGCTTCAGGTTCTCCGTCTGGATCTGCAAAGGTTTCTGGATTCAAGCATAAAGGTTTGGGTTATGAAGTCAAGGATGTCTCACTGCAACAGACAACACAGAAACCGAAGAAAGTTGTTGTACAACGTGTTCCTCGACTTCAGCAACAATCAAAGAAAGAATCTGTTCAGACTCAGCACAAGCAAGCTCATCAGAAGAAGTCAAATGTTTCTACATCAAGAAATGGTCATTATCATTCTAGAGGTTCTTCAAGTGGTTCTTATTATTTACCTCCAAAAGCATCTCCCAGGTATGATTCTTCTGATAATTTCTTTGATTCATTTGCTTCTGATCATTCTTTTGGTTACTATGATTCTCCTGCTATGAATCATAGTTGGAAACCAAATATTTTTTCCACGTTCTTTCCAAAATTCCGTGAAAGGATATGCTATGCATGTCGTCGACCTGGACATCTTGCTGCAGATTGTCCGACGACTGCATATGTTCATCAAAATGCAAAATATGTGGATCACAATGGTAAAATTTTTGATGAACCATGGTTACCGCATTTTAAAACTACTGGTAAGTCGTCTTCGTCAAAGACGTCGGTTGAAACATTTTCAGGTTCTGATAAAAAATTAAAATCTTCAATGCAATGGAAATTGAAAGTTGTTTCTAAGGCCAACAACGACTATGTGGAAGACACTGGGCGACCCGACGCTGTTGAATCGGGTCGATCCCAGAGCAACTAATGTTTTATTTAGTGTCAAGCAGGTATTTCAGGAAGACCTTTCGGTGATTGGAAAATTGCTGGTTGTGGAATATCTGTGTTAACTTAAATTGAATTTCAAAATTACATTTTGTTTTCAAAAATATTAAGCTGAAAGTATTCGTGTTGGTTGATCAATTTTTCTTGTTTTCCGCTCCGTCTCATTTTGAGGGGGAGTTTGTTTTTGCAAAAATACAAAAATAATGTCTTGTTTTCAAATAGTAAAAATGAAAATCTATATATAGAGTTGTCATTTTTAGGGGGAGAAATTTGAAAAAGACAAAAACATTGAAAAATGCAAAAATCCAAGAACATTGAAAAATGAGAAATTGTATCCGACATGATTGGGAAATGATGGTACATTGGCTGACATCGTCTGACTCATGGATAAAATAGATGAAAAAGCCATAAAACCATTTGATCGATGTGTAAGGTAGGCTCGGCAAATCAGAAAGTATTCAAATGTGATATATACTAAATCTGATGCTTGACCTAGTGGACAACATCTTGATGCATATCTCAAGATATATCAATAAAAGGATATGTGAAAAATAAAATGAGAAGTCACTGTGTATACATGCGTTCATTTTGCAAAGATTTAAACTTGTTTGATTTTTTTTATTTTGTCAAACGATCGGACTTTCTCTGCGTGTCCACAAGAACGACCTGATCATTGTTCGTTTGACGTTCTGCTTTATTTTTATTGGTGTTTCGTATAACTCATCGGACTTTCTCTGCGTGTACAGAAGTATCGACCTGATTGTTGTTGGGTTATACAATTTCAACTTGTTTTATTTTCTTACTTTGTTAAATCCGAGGCCTTATCTGCGTATCGAAAGATCGACCTTAAGGTACACGATTTAACGTTCTTATGTCTTTTTGCATGGAACACAGTTGACTATATCATAGATATAATCATTATGTGATTAAAATCACAAGTGAAATCGCAAAATGTGGTAAGCATAGCATATCTGAGTATGTCTGATAGTGTGGGGTACACTGGTCAATGCAAGTCTAATTAATACCTTAACATATCCAGATGTTATGAGTATGATTCTGCCTGGGTTTAGAGTTGGATAAATTATATCTGCAATCGACATGGCGTATGTGCTACAATAATTGAAATTGAAGTGTAGTTCAGCATGTTATGTCCAATATGATCCCAAGTCGTGATCTTTCTCGCAAAAGACAAAAATAGTGTCTAATTTTGTATTGAATTTACTTTTCATTGTCAGAAAATACCAAAAAGATTTTAGGTGTGTTTTGATATAAAGTTTCTAAAAGCCAAAAAAAATTTATTTCTGATTTGTTTTCGATTGATCAACACGGAATACAAAATCAATTTCAAAATCAAAATATCTTGGAGGCTCGAAGAGACGTTTTGCGCCTAGATTATTTATGTTGGCAGATTTCTAAGTGGAAAGAGAACATCACAAATTCAAGTCTTCTGAACATTGTTGATAAGGAGATTACACACGATGCAATATCAAGTATTCAAGATTGAACTCATCGTCAAGATCGAGGAAGAGTTTGATTGAAGATACAAGATACAAGTTTTAATGGAAGAAATGATACTGCACATGCCGAGGGGGAGTTTGTTGATACACAGTTCCTGATCGTCATGTGAAGTATCGAATACAAGACAAAGTCATGCATGTTTGGTGTGGTCCTAACTCCTGGCGAACCCCAAGTTCGGACAGGTCCGAACTGGTCCGAACCTGAGGTTCGGATAGTCGTAGTTTTGTCCTATAAATATCGTGTCTTGTGTTGTATTCAGTAACGGTCTTAGAGCTTTTTGTCATATCTTTTATCTGTGTACTTAGTGGTCTCAGTGGTTTAATACAAATTCATTTGTATTTACTCATTGTGTTCATCTCGTTTTACATTTATTTCGATACGATTATGTAGACGATCCACCGCTCACGCATTTTCATGTTGGATTGAAGCATGCAAGAAGAGCTACTTCAAATCAACAAATAGAAAGTATGGGAATTGGTGGATCTACCAAAGAATGCACCACCACCAATTGGAACCAAATGGGGTTTTAGAAACAAAAAGGATGAAAGGGGCATTGTAATAAAAAAAACAAGGCAAGGTTAGTGGTTTAAGGCTTTGCTCAAGAAGAGGGAATAGACTAAGATGATGTTTTTGCACCAGTAGCAAGATTAGAAGCAATTAGGATATTTTTAGCCTATGCTGCTTACAAAAACTTTCATGTCTACCAAATGGATGTCAAAAGTGCTTTTTTGCATGGATTATTGAATAAAGAAGTATATGTATGTCAACCACCTGGGTTTGAAGATCCACATCATCCAAACAAGGTGTGCAAACTGATAAAAGCTCTGTATGGTCTTAAACAAGCACCAAGAACCTGGTATGAGACTCTCTCTTTTTATCTAACTAAACATGGATACAAAAGATGAGCTATTGACAAAACTCTCTTCATCAAAACTATTGGCAATGATCTTTTAATGCTACAAATTTATGTTGATGATATAATCTTTGGTTCAACAAAAGATGCTCTTTGTAAGGAGTTTGAAGTCCTAATGCAAGAAAAAATTGAAATGAGCTCAATGGGTGAACTCACTTTCTTTTTAGGTCTTCAAGTAAAGCAAACAAAAGAAGGCATTTTCTTGAATCAATCAAAATATATTCAGGATATGCTAAAGAGGTTTGACATGCTATCATCCTCCACTGCCAAAACTCCTATATCAACATCACACGAGTTAACATCTGATGTAACTGGTGAACCTGTTGATGAGCACACATATAGGGCCATGATTGGTTCCCTTTTGTATCTTAGAGCCAGCAGACCTGACATTATGTTCAGTGTCTGCTTGTGTGCTGGATATCAGGCTGCACCAAAGGAATCACACTTAAATGTTGTGAAAAGAATTTTTAGATACCTAAAAGGACAATCAAAGCTTGGGTTATGGTATTCTAAAAATAAAGACTTCAATCTGAAGGCTTTCACAGACAGTGACTATGGAGGATGCAATCTTGACAAAAAATAACATCTGGTGGATGTCAATTTCTAGGAGACAGACTTGTGTCATGGCAATGCAAAAAGCAGACATGTGTCTCAACTTCTACAGCAGAAGAAGAATACATTGCAGCTTCAGCATGCTATGGCCAAGTACTTTGGATTCAAAATCAGATGTGGACTATGGCATCAACTTCATGGAAACTCCTATGTATGCTGACAACACAAGTGCCATCAGCATCACCAACAATCCTGTCAAACATTCAAAGACTAACCACATTGAAATCAGGTATCATTTTATTAGAGATTGTGTTGAAAAGAAATTAATCAAACTCCATCATGTTCCAACTGAAAACCAATTGGCTGACTAATTCACAAAAGCATTTGATGAGGCCAGATTTTTCTACCTTATCACAGCCATAGGAGTGATGAATTTTGATTAAATAAAATCATTTCAAATCTGAAAATTTATTTTTTTTAAAAGAATCACAAATTTTAGTTAAAAGTATTACCAAGGTAATCTCACTCGAGATAACCTCATCCGAGATAACTAAACTTACCAAGGAAAAGTTATTTCACCCGAGATAACCACACCCGAGGTAACTTTATTTATATCGGATGACGAAATCTCACCCGAGATAACCACATATGAGATAACTAAAATTACCAAGGATAAATTATCTTACCCGAGATAACTACACCCGGGGTAACTTTATTTATATCGGATGACGTCATCTCTTCGAGATAATCTCACCAGGACAGTTAAAAGAGATTAAAAGAGTTATCTCTGATGAAAACCTCGTCCGAGGTAACTTCACCCGAGATAAAAATTTACCTAGGTTATCGGTAAAATCTGTCTTCCGAGATAAAGTTTTACTGACAACTTAAGAAAAATGTTATCTTCTCAAAAATATCTATGCAATTTGTCCGATGGGACAACCGTAGGTCCAATAAGAAGAAGCCACGTCAACCCACCTTTTTCTTTTTTACCAGACCCACTTGTGCTTTTTACAATAACCGTCCCTTCCACATCCCTAATTTAAAGCGACAAGCAGTAACCTAATGTAACATCCGTGTCCGACCTGTTTATTAAACCTAATCCAAATCGGAACTTGTTGCGTAAAATGAATTTCACTTTAATGATTATCGAAAGAAACTTTCTAAAAAATTTATATTTAAAAGAATTTCACTTTAATGATTATCGAAAGAAACTTTCTAATGTCTGAAATATTCCATAATCATTTTTGAAAAGAAAATAATGAGTTGGTAAATTTTTAGGTCAAAAGATTTGCTTAAAACAAAGATAAAGAGATTTGCAGCTTTTACGCGATTTTGGTATTCAATTTATCGTTTATTGGGAATCTCGTGGTTTTATTAAAATTATTTTATCATCCCAAGATTAGAAATCAATTAATCATGTATCTTGTCAAGTTCTAGGGTTCAAAATGGTAAATTATGAAAGTTCAGAGGGTTATCGTGCACAAAACTGAACTGCAGGGACCAAAACTGTAAATATCAAAATTATGTCAAAAGTGGCGGCTAGGCGGTACGCCTCAAATGTATCTATTCTGGGCGGTACACCCTAGAACCAGATCAGCAGAAAAAACGATAGTTATCATTTTGGGCGTCGAATTCCACGTGCTATGTGTCGTTTTTGCCCGATTACTCACCTTAGGACGTGTCCTTACATCCCTGCGACCCTTACCCCTATAAATACTGGTTCCATACATCATTTTTGGCTGCTAATTCCATGAAACAAGCTCTAGAAAACCCTAAACCGTCACAACAACTTGCTCCTTCAAATTCGATCGATCTAGAGATCTTCTGAAGCCCATCTTCTACAGTCCTACGTTATTAGGTATGTAGATCAAAAGCCCTTAATCAATTTCTATTCATATGACCGTTTGATTAGAGTTCTAGAATTAACCTAAAACTAGGGTTCTTAATTATGTTTTGCTCAATTAGAGAAATCTGTGATGAATTAGTACCTGAAATTTTGCATAGCATCATGAAATAACATGTATTAAGAAAGCCCTAAACTAATTTTATGATTGGAAAAAGTTTAGTATATGTTCTTGAATCGAGTCAAAATTAGGGTTTACTTAACATTAGTTTGTCAAAATTGGGCATTTGGAATTGAATTAAGGTCTCATCCTCTAAAGTATATCATAAAATCATGTTATAAACAAACGCCCTAAGTTTATTTTATATAATAACAAGATCTGATATTTATTTGAGAAATACGTCAAATTAGGGTTTCAAATTCAATAACTATCATTTTCAAAGGATTTGTAATATAATTTTCTGAAACCAAAACATGTTAAGATATATAATAAATATATATAAGATCAAAAGTGAAAAAAATAATAAAATGTTAATATACCGAGTTATTCGGATACTTAGAAATTCGTGCGGACCGGAAGGATAAGCGCCTGTACACTGGGGTTTTTGGCAAAGCGAGGGTGTCACGTAAATCCCAACTGGGACCTGGCATACCTCACTGGGCGATCCCGGGGTGAGCGTTTGCTTATAGGGAATGCACGTCTTCATATTATCACTAATTTACCAATAAAGGGTAAAATGATCCTTTTGAACAAATAGAACCTAACTCTCCTTAAGTTACTCATGTCCTTAGAACTATAATCATTATGAGTTCCCATATTCATTTAGCCTATTCGTTCCATTAGGATAATCTTCAGGTTGTTATCTTTCGTGATTGGTTCTATCTCTCGTTTCCGATCTACTCAATAAGTGAGTATTCACGAACCCCCTCTTTTAATACTGTTGGTTATGACTATCCAATTCATATTATCATTTCTAAGGGTGATTCATTCGAATGATTATTCGAGTTGTGAGTAATCATACCTGCATTAGCTTTTTACTGTTTTGGGATGTAACATGTATCTCTATTTCAAAATTGTTTCTCTAAAACGCAAACGCGATTATATGTTGATTGGATACATTCTATATATGTTAAGTTTGTGTGGATTATTGTGATTGGTTGTATTCTAGCATTGTGCTCTATTTCAAAAGGCATATTCATTAACATACCGAGCCGGGTTACAATAATAGATCTATTGGTTTGACAGCCTACTTGGCCTGCCTGGAGGCGTCAAGTGATTGGAAGCCTAGTTGTCTAGGGTTTGATGTGCCTGCTCATTGTCTCTAACTCATTACTTGTTTGACTATATATATGAAAATATCCTGTTACACATTATCGTTGTTGAAATTATACATATATTATTTAAAGTTGTGTTTTACTCACCAACTACTTTTTAGTTGACGTGCAGGAATCTATACTTGAGCCATATTGTGATCACGCTAGGATTGCTAGACCTAGATTAAAGACTTTAAATCAGTTTTGACATGTATTCAGTATGTTTATCTTTATTGTATGATATCTCTAATTGATAATGAAAAAGGGCATGTTTAAGTATTACAACTTATTTTAGTTGTCATGAGCATCTGGACAATCATTGCGCCCTGACATATTCCGCCGGTCGGTTGGGGTTTGACAGATTATTATCAGAGCCTTGGCTATAGGGATTTGTGTTATTAAAACTGGATAACCTAGACTATATGCCTTAGGTGTCCTACATGATTAACTCATGTCTGCATGCCTATTATTATTTTATGTCCTTAAATGCTACTTAAACTTGCCTCCCTTAAATCTCACCTTTGCCTTAACATTTGGCACACATATGTACATTAATCTCTTATGGCTTCCTAGCCTCTATCCTTAGTAATTTTTTTTACTTATTGTGCCATTTTAGGATTTTGAATTCTGATTTAAAAATTCCGTCGGAGTTAGGTTCCTGGCAGTAGACATGTAGTAATTGGAAGGGGGCAGGCACCGTGATGCATAGCATCTTGTTTATTATTTTTGATATATAAACCCCTCATTTTGATTATATTTTGGTTATGTTTTGGTTGGATTCGATGCTTAATTGTTATATATGTGGATTTAAGGTGTTGGCTGGGGTCGTGTGGTCATTTTGGATGGAAACGAGGCACTTTGGAGTTGGATTGGCATCCGAAGGTGAAGATAGAAGAAAATAGAGATTTTTTGAGATTCTGATGGACATGCGGGCCATCTGCCCATTTCCTATGTTTTTCAGATGGGCTGCATGGTTTGGTCAAAGCTGCAGTCAACAGGGCCATGCAGGCAGCATGCCTGCTACATAGACACTCAGATGGCCTGCATGCTGGCTGGGCGGATTTTTCAGGAACACCTTATGCGGGCCACTTGTGCCATTTATTCACACCCAGATGGCCCGCATCTATCATCAGACGTGAAAAACCCTTGAAAACCCTTATAAAAAGATTGGAGGCCGTTTTTCTCCACACACTCTCCCCCATTTCGACTAGTTTACATAATTTTAGGGTTCTGAGATCGATTTTGGAGATATCAAGGCCAAAGGAGCAAGGATTTTGGGAGTAAAAGCTTGGAAAAGTGAAGATCTCGGTTTGGGTTTCATCATTCTTCCTTGATTTCTTCCTAGATCTTGTTTGTATTGACATGTTTACATCAGATCTGAGTTGCTTCATGTTTAGATTCATGATGTTAGGCTAGATTTCCTTTTATCACTTGGATTTGATGATTTTAAGCATGTTTTGACTTTTCGGTTTGACTTTTCATTATGACTTGATGAAATTGCCTATTAATTCTGAATTGGATGCTTTGAATGATCATATATGCATTGTTAGCTTCTATTTGAATCATATGATGTGGGTAATTTGATGTGGTTTGAAGAACTTCAACCAACTTGTTAAATTCCTCATTGTTAATCTTAGACTTTTATAGTTTTAGGTTAATGCATGATCCGATGACCATCTACATGATTGTATGATTTAGATTTGGGGCTGATCTTGTATGTATTTGTGTTGAAATTGAGTTGACCGATTCGTTTTGCACATTAGGTGGTTGCTAGACATTGATTGGTTGGTTAGAATGCTTATGACCGTAAGGTTTTGACTTGTCATTTCGTGTTTAGCATTGCCTAAGTTCTTAGGGTCTTGATTCAGATTTATTCACGTTATAGGGCCTACTTAGGAAGACCTTCCTTGTGTGATCCTTGTTTCGTGTGTGTTTGGTTAGCTTTGACCAAAGCAACTAGGCAATTAGGCGGTTTCATTCAGTTTTCTACCTGGACTTTTATTTGGGATTGCCTTGGTAACTAGGATGTGTCTATAGTCTAGGTTGCCTTGGTAGTTATAATTTGCAGGGTAGTTGTCATATTGATTAGTCAGATTGGAGGTCAAATTCATGCTTAGAGGATTCTTATCCGAGTGATATCTGTCTCATTACTGATTTTCATTCCTAGATTCTGTTGCTTTGTTCTTTAGTTGTTTCTAGTTACTTGCTATTCTATTTCTTTGTTTATCTGAAATTCAAAATATTTTAGGTTAAATATTAGCAAAGTTCGCATATCGAGAGCCTGCATTGCGTCCTTGGATTTGACATCCGGGTATTTACCGATACTATTCTGCATACGATGGGTACACTGCCCTACGCGTGTGTTTAGTCACTCGGGATTTCCCCTTTTTGACTTGACCGATTTTTGATAGACACTTCAGCACACGTCAAGTTTTTGGCGCCGTTGCCGGGGACGCGCAGATTTCGAGAAAGTTCGGAGCTAGTAGTTTAGCCATTTACTTGCTTTCGTTACTTGTTTATTTGCATGTTTCTAGTATGTCTGCTTATTTCTGTGTTTACTTACGTGTTAGTTAGTTTATTAGCTTAGTCTAGTTTCTTTATGTTCTGTTTCTGTTTTCTTTTTCGTTTTTCGTCTGTTTATGCGCATTCGTCGGAGGAGGAGTCCTTTTTCACCATTGTCCGAGCCTGAGAGGGTTTTTCATAGACTTCGACGTTTGGAGGCATTAGTTGTTCCTGTTCCAATGGCACTTCCGCCGAGACGCACGCTCGCCGACTACGCTCGTCCCGACATCGCGGGAGCGCAGCCCAGTGTCATACGCCCACCCGTGGAAGCTAACAACTTCCAGATCCAGCCTCAGACCATTTCCATGATCTTAAATTCTGTTCAGTTCGATGGATTTCCGAACGATGACCCGATGGCTCATATTTCAAATTTCCTTGAGGTTTGCGACACGTTCAAACTCAATGGAGTCACATCGGAGGCCGTTAAGTTGAGACTCTTCCCATTTTCCCTTCGCGGCGCAGCGAAGGCGTGGCTTCAGTCCCTCCCGCCTGGTTCGATTACTACTTGGGATTCTTTGACTCAGAAATTCGTTTCCAAGTACTTTCCTCCGTCCAAAGCCGCAATGTTCCGAAACAAGATTTATTCATTCGTGCAGGAGGACACCGAGAGTTTATATGAGGCATGGGAGAGATTTAAGGAGTTGTTGAGGAAATGCCCATCTCATGGCATCGAGTTGCATCAGCAGGTGCAGATTTTCTATGGAGGTCTGAACGCCCTCACGCGACCTACTGTTGATAGTTCCGCCGGTGGATCTTTGAGCAGCAAAACGCCAGAGGAGGCGCGTGATTTACTCGAGGAGCTTGCACTGAACGGCTACCAGTGGTCTACCACGCGTACGAGTAGACAGCCCCAGACGAGAGGTATTCATCAGGTAGATCCCGTTACAGCTCTCTCAGCGCAGGTCGATGCGCTCTCGCAAATGATGAAAGAGATGCAGACGAGTCAGAAACAGATGAACCAGCCACAGGAGACACAGCAGCATGTTAAATTTTGTCAGTTGTGTGCTGGTCCTCATGATATCACGAGTTGTCCCATTGTTGGTAGCACCGAGCTACCTGAGCAGGTCGATTACATGGCTAGCCAGGCCCGCCCACCATCCCAACCAATACAATTACAATCAGGCTTGGAGACCAAACCAGAATTCGGGGTGGAGGCAGGAGCCGAGCAGTTCGAACCCACCGGGGTTTCAGCCACGACCGCCACAGAGACAGCATGGTTTCTACAACCCTAACCATGAGAGCACTAGACAGATCCCGATTCAGTCTGAGGACACGGGCATGAAGAATCTTACTGACATGATGGCTCAGATGATGCAGCAGAACCAGAAATCTGCCTTGGATATTCAGAAGGTTGCTCAACAGAATGAATCGCGTTTTTCTAAAAACGAGCAGGATATCTCCACTGTTGTGAAAGAAATGGGAAACATGGGCACTCATATGCAGAATCTTGAGAGACAGATGGGCCAGCTTGCCAAATCTATGTCAGAGCGCCAGCAGGGAGGTTTGTCGGGTAATACCGAGACAAATCCGCGCCAAACAGCAAAGGCGATTACCACTCGGAGTGGCAAGACCACTCAGGATCCAGTACCGCCAGCCACTGTTGAGCCGGTTACTGAGGAGAGAGATGTTGAGGTTGAGACTGAGGTTCCTGGGCAGGTGCACCCTACTAGGCTACGCCCAGCAAGTACAGCACGCCCCAAGGAGCCCGCGAGAGTCTACACACCTCCTGTTCCATATCCCGCACGTTTGAGACAGGATAGAGCTGAGGAGAATTATAGCAAATTTCTTGCCCTGTTTAAACAGCTTCACATTAATCTTCCGTTTGTTGAGGCATTAGCGCAAATGCCTAAGTATGCCAGGTTTCTTAAGGACTTGTTGAGTAACAAAAAGAAACTTGAGGAGCTTTCGACCGTTACACTGAACGAGGAGTGTTCAGCAGTTCTTCAGAACAAGCTGCCACAGAAGATGAAGGATCCCGGGAGTTTTACTATTCCGTGTTTGATTGGTAGCTTGTCCGTCAGCAATGCTCTTGCTGATCTAGGTGCTAGCATCAACTTAATGCCATATTCTGTTTTTGCGAGACTAGACCTAGGTGAGCCGACACCCACGCGCATGAGCATTCAGCTTGCTGACCGTTCGGTCAAATACCTGAGGGGTATTATGGAGAACATGTTGGTTAAAGTTGATAAATTTGTGTTCCCGGTCGATTTTGTGATCCTTGACATGGATGAGGACGAGCATGTGCCTCTTATCTTAGGTCGCCCGTTTCTAGCTACCGCACGCGCTTTGGTTGATGTTTTCAGCGGTACGCTTACTTTACGCGTCGAGGACGAGACGGTGACCTTTGACATCCGTGACTCGATGAGACGGCCTCAGGGTCAGGATGATACCCTCTACTTTGTCGATACCATCACTCCACACGTGAGTGATCAGTTTGAGGATATTTGTGATTCAGGTGTTTCAGACACGCAACTTTGGGGTGGAGTTGACCCGCAGCTTGGTCTGTATGCTGCTGCTGCGTGTGAGGTGACTAGTGAGGAGACAAGTACTTTAGATTTGAGCCCGAAGGTTTTTGAGGTCATTGACACTATGCGGGCCAAGTCTAGACCGTCTGTTGAGGATCCGCCGACATTAGAGCTTAAGGAGTTGCCATCTCATCTAGAGTATGCATTCTGGAGACGGATTCGAGACTTCCTGTGATTATTGCTTCGGATCTGGCGGTTGATGAGAAATCGAGGTTGTTAGATGTTTTGAGAGAGCACAAACAGGCTATTGCGTGGAAGATTATGGATATTAAGGGGATTAGCCCTTCTTTCTGCACGCATAAGATTTTGATGGAGGATGAATTTAAGCCTGTTGTGCAGAGGCAGAGACGACTGAACCCGAACATGCAGGATGTGGTGAAGAAAGAGGTTTTGAAGCTTTTGGATGCTGGTTTGATTTATCCTATCTCTGATTCACCTTGGGTCAGTCCGGTTCAGGTTGTGCCCAAGAAAGGGGGCATGACAGTTGTTGTGAATGAAAGGAACGAGATGATTCCTACGCGCACGGTTACGGGGTGGAGAGTTTGCATTGATTATCGCAAACTCAACGATGCTACGAGGAAAGATCATTTTCCCCTACCGTTCATTGATCAGATGTTGGAGCGTTTAGCCGGTCATAGTTATTACTGCTTTCTTGACGGCTTTTCAGGTTATTTCCAGATTCCCATCGCACCGGAGGATCAGGAGAAAACCACATTTACATGTCCCTATGGCACATTCGCGTACCGACGCATGCCGTTCGGATTATGTAACGCTCCAGCGACATTTCAGCGCTGTATGATCGTGATTTTCCATGATATGATCGAGGACTCCATGGAGGTTTTCATGGATGATTTTTCTGTTTTCGGGAGTTCCTTCGATCAGTGTTTGACGAGCTTATCGCGGATGTTAGCTCGATGTGAGGAGACGAACCTGGTGCTTAATTGGGAGAAGTGCCATTTCATGGTTCGCGAGGGTATTGTGCTTGGGCACAGGATTTCACATGCGGGGCTCGAGGTGGATCGAGCCAAAGTTGATACTATTTCTAGACTTCCGCCTCCCACTTCTGTTAGAGCGATTAGGAGTTTCTTAGGCCACGCAGGTTTTTACCGCCGATTCATACGCGATTTTTCGAAAATCACCAGGCCGATGACACAGCTCCTAGAGAAGGATGCCCCATTTGTGTTTTCTGATGAGTGTTTGACAGCGTTCAACTTGATCAAAGACAAGTTGGTGAACGCTCCGATTATGGTTGCACCCGATTGGTCGCAACCGTTTGAGTTGATGTGTGATGCGAGCGATTTCGCAGTAGGGGCAGTCTTGGGACAGAGGAGGGACAAACACTTCCATCCGATTTACTATGCGAGTCGAACTCTTAATGATGCACAGGAGAATTACACTACTACCGAGAAAGAGTTGCTTGCTGTTGTGTTTGCCTTTGACAAATTCAGATCATATCTTGTCCTGTCCAAGACTATTGTGTATACGGATCATTTGGCTATTAAGTATCTGTTCAGCAAACAGGATGCTAAGCCGAGACTCATTCGATGGATCCTGCTGTTGCAGGAATTTGATATTGAGATCCGTGAGAAGAAAGGAGCCGAGAATGTGGCGGCCGATCACCTCTCGCGTTTGGAGAACGCGGATGATGAGAAACTCGAGGGGATGCCCATAAATGACTATTTCCCCCATGAGTTACTCGACTATGTACGCGTGAGAGATGACGATGAGAGTCCATGGTTTGCTGATTTTGCGAACTACTTGTCGAGTGGGATTATGAAGAAAGGGTATGGGTTTCAGCAGAAGAAAAAGTTCTTTTCTGACTTGAAACATTACATTTGGGAGGATCCTTATCTTTATAGGATCGGTGCTGATTCTGTGATTCAGAGATGCGTGCATGGGCGTGAGGCCCGCCAGATTTTGAGACATTGTCACGAGGGTCCGACTGGTGGACACTACGCAGCCCTCTTCACCGCGAAGAAGGTGTTTGAGTCGGGATTTTACTGGCCGACTATTTTCAGGGATGCGTTTGAAATGATTAGCAAATGTGACAATTGTCAGCGCGCAGGTAATTTGTCGCGGAGAGATGAGATGCCCCAATCTAAGATTCAGGTTTGCGAGATTTTCGATATTTGGGGTATCGACTTTATGGGTCCGTTTCCGCCATCTCGCGGGAACAAGTACATTCTGGTTGCAGTTGATTATGTTTCCAAGTGGGTCGAGGCACAAGCCCTCCCCACTAATGATGCGAGAGTTGTCGTGAGGTTTTTGAGGAAACTTTTCGCGAGATTTGGAGTGCCGAAGGCACTGATTAGCGATCGTGGCACCCACTTTTGCAACGCGCAGATGGAGAAAGCGTTGCAGCGTTATGGGGTTACGCATAGATTGGCTACGCCATATCATCCCCAGACGAGTGGGCAGGTTGAGGTCACGAATCGCGGGATTAAGCGGATTTTGGAGAAAACGGTTGGTAAGAACCGTAAGGATTGGTCAGAGAAACTGGATGACGCATTGTGGGCCTTTCGTACGGCTTACAAGACTCCTACGGGTTCGACACCGTTTAGGATGATTTACGGAAAGGCGTGTCATTTACCAGTTGAGGTTGAGCATCGCGCGTATTGGGCCATGAAGGCCGTCAATCTAGATCTGGATGAGGCGACTAGAGGACGGTTCTTTCAGTTGCATGAGTTAGAGGAGTTGCGCGACCACGCGTACGAGAGTTCGGGGTTGTACAAAGAGAGGACCAGGAGGATTCATGATAGTCACATCAAGAGGAAAGACTTCAAACCGGGAGATCGAGTGCTTATCTTTAATTCGAGGTTGAAATTGTTTCCGGGTAAGTTGAAGTCTAGATGGTCCGGTCCCCATGTTGTGAAACACGTATATCCGTACGGGACAGTTGAGATCGAAGGTGAGAATGGTAGCTCGTTTAAGGTTAACGGACATAGGTTGAAGCATTATCTTGCGGATCCGGTTAACGTGAACGAGGAGGTTGTTATGCGTCTGGAAGCCCCCGTGCGTTAATCGCGGGGCCGAGTCTGGCTGACGACTCGTAAATAACTTCAGCGCTTGCGGGAGGCAACCCGATTAGGTTTTTAGTTTACTTAGTTCTATTGTGGTTATTTTGGTAATTTTTAGCTTAGTTTGACTTTTTGGAAGTCCACTTTGACTTTTGCTTGATTTTTAGTTAAATTAGTTACAATTTTGCTTTCTTTTTCCATTTTACGCTTGGTTATAAGTTTTGCAGGTTTGGTATAACATCCGGGACAGAATTTAGATTCATTTGGATGTCTTTTTCATGGAAATGCATGTTAAGTTGAAGACTTTGCAAAATATGGGTATTTTTGGAATTTTGGAGATGTTTCGGGTAAAGAACGAGCAAAACAGGTTTGTGACATTGTTGGTAAGTCCTAAACAGTCCCGGGTTTGTGTTTTTACTGTTTGATGATGTTCGGAATTGAGAGAATCGGATTTGGGAAGAAATTCGGCATTTTAAAGAAAATAGTTTGCTGGTGCACAGGTCATGCGGGCCACATGCCTGTTCTATATAACCCAGATGGCCCGCATGTGTTCACAAATCAAGATTTCTTTTAAATCTCCCCCAAATCACATTTAGCCCTAATTTCTAATTTCCCCCCACCCACCTGCGATTTCTCTTATCACCTCACCGCCGGCTACCCACTTGCCCGCCGACCACCACCGCCATCTCCCTGCACTTCACCGTCGCCACCACTCCCAACACCCACCACATCTCCGCCACCTAAACCCATCGCCACCTCCGCCGGTTTCCGCCTTCCTCGCCGCCCACAACCACCCCGTCGCTGCTCTCTTTTCCGCCGGCGTTCACCACCGCGCCGCTCGCAGCCCACCAGCCCACAGCCGCCGGCTCCCCACTCCCTTGCGACCACCGTCCCGCCACCGCTCCTCTTTCTTCCCCTCTCTTCTCCTCGTCGGTGTCCATCTCCATCCCGTCTCCACCCTCACAGCCATCACCCACAACCACCCAACACCCACCGTCTCCCTTCTGCTCACCGACTTCGCCACCACCACCTACCGCTCCACCGTCTCAACCACCACAACACCACCGCTGCCCTCTGTTTCTACAACGTCAACAGTCTCCGGCCACCACCATTCCACTCTCTCGCCGGACACCCTCTTCCTCATCCCTGTTCATCCGCCACTCACCTCAACCACCACCATCCACTGTTCCAATTACAGCCTTCCATCTACAACAATCCAGTTTCCGACCATCATTTTTCTATACATTTTTGTTCATCATTTCAGGTACGTATAATAGAATTCTGGGATCATTGCTTTGACTGTTCATTAACTATTGTAGGTTGTGATGCCAAATTTTGTGATTATGAAATCTTTGATGATTTAAACTATGAGGATGCTACGATAATTCGAAAAACTTTCTTGGTTCACAACTTGCTTTAACAGTTAATTTTTCTATAGTTGTGTTGCATTGGGTTGTTTGTTCTTGAAGGTTTACTTGTGATTTTTATGAACATCTAGTAGGTTGTGATGATTCAAGAAGTTTTGTGATGGTATAGGTGATTGTTAAGGTTAATTGTGTTTTTATTTTGCTTTGTGATAGCATTTTTCTTAGGATAACTTTTAACTTAGTTGTTGAGTTGCATTTAGGTATCTTCTTGTTACTCATTTTAGTGTCATGCATTTGTATGGTCTAAATTTAGATATGTTAGCTAATTTTGTGTTTCTAGTGCTAAGTCGCATCATTTCGAATTCATTGATTCCATTAGGTAGTTTAATGTTCGTTTTCTTTTGCTATTCTTAGTTTAGGCTTATTGTCCTTTTCCGTAATTTGGCCTTAATATTCGAAAGTTAGACTTTATGTATATATTTTTCATGATTTAAAAATAAAAAAAAATAAAAAAAAAATTCAAGAAAAATTAGAAAAATTTGTTTAATTAATTAGGGCTTCTTTGTTTTTAATTCCATGTGTTTATTTTTATCGTTTAGGTTTAGTTTGCTTGTTTCGTTAATTTTCTTAGTTTTCTTTAAGTTGTTTTTGTGTCTTTCTTGTTTAGTTTTAGTAATGTAGGTTTAGTTGTTTGTTTTTCCCGTTGGTGTTCACCCGTTGATGCATTATTGCTTGTGATTGACTTTTGTGCTTGATTGAAATACTCGAGATGAGTGTTGGTTTAGTCCGATTTACGAACGGGTCATGGCCGTTTTTCGAGGGATTTGTGCCGTAATGCGGGCCTTTGGTACTCAATCTCCATTCCAGTGGTCCGTAGAACGGTACAAATTCTCAGAATTGTTTGGAATTCAAGTTTGTGAGACGTTCACTTCATAATTTTAAACAAACGTCCGCACACTGGTTTTCTAAACTGTTGTGATCTTTCAGCACGAACCGTTCTCTTCATAAACAACAAATGGGCGGTTCGTGTAAGGGTTCCATTCGGGTTAGTTGGTTTTGGTCAATGCAAATTGTTGGTACTCAATTTCCATTCCCACAATTTGCATTCGACCAAATTTCATTGATTTGCCATATTTTTCAGCTTTAACCCGTATGAAGCCCGATTTACTTTTTATTTCTCTTGCTTTTCACCATTTCTAACTCTTATTTGTTGAGAAATGTGCAGGTATGGCTAAGGGAGACTCTTCTCAGACTGGGAAAAAGCCCAGGAAGCGCAAAATTCAGGATGCGGCTGCAAGCCGGCCACCACCACCGATGATGGAGCCATTACCAGTTCCAGGCGAGGCACCCACACCCGGAACAGCCTATATTCCACTACACGCACACGAGTGGTTGCGTTTCCATCGCGATTCTACGGCATATCAGAGGTTACGCCGTTTGCTTCGTCTTCCGTTCCGTCCGATGAAGACTATTGACTGGCCATTCCTTGACATAGTGGGATCCACGGGGAGAGCAGAGCAGCTTATTACGGGCGCTTGGAGGGGTATATTTGATATCGACCGCCCAGTCTACCGTGAGCTATCATTGGAGTTTTTCTCCACTATCCATTATGAGGGGCTCCCGTCGGACTATTCGTACGACCGAGCCATTACATTCCGACTTGGAGGACTGGAGAGGCGATTGTCATTGGCAGAGTTTGCTTGGAGAGTTGGGTTATACACGGAGGCTGAGACGACACTGCCTATCTTCACCGAGGCACGTACAGATATCTCATCCCTCGAGCTATCTTTATGGTGGCCTTCCATTGCTGATGGTGTATTAAAGGAGGGCACGAAGGCCTATTGGATTCGAGACCCATTTCATCGCTACCTCCACAGAACCCTCGCTCACACGATTGCGGCGAGGAAAGAGAGCACAGAGAAGATGACATTTATTGATGCTACATTGCTCCATTCTCTGCTGCAGGGTATTCCTTTTCAGCTAGCGCACACTCTTGCTGCTTTACTGACCCGACAGCGTTCTTCACGAGGTGGTATCTGCGGTGCTGCTTATGTCACGCGACTAGCCGAGAGCCTTGGTGTTTTGCCTGATGAGCGTCCAGAGATCCCTGCCGGGCAGGCGCTGACACAGGTTGCGGCGGCACAGTCTGCCACATTATCCGCCGTCGCCATCCGATCGATGAGTATGATTCTCGCACCTCCGGGAGGGCCTATCACCTGGATACCGATGGGAGCCATTTCTGACCCTCCGGAGGGTGCCGTTGGTGGTTCGGGCGACGAGCAGCCCGCACCAGATGATGATGACGCACATGTACATGAGGGGCCTTTCCAGTTCCCAGTCCGCCCGCCACCTCCCCCGATTGTTGTTCAGAGACCACCCGGACAGCAGATTTCTGTTCGGGCTGCATTGGCGAGATATCAGGCTGATCAGAGACCAGCAGGTCCAGTTCCTCGTCCCCGCCCTCCATCCACTCAGGCCCAGCTTTGTCAGTTAGTTCAGCTTGTTCAGGCTCAGACACAGACCATTGATGCGATGGGCGCTCAGATAGCCCAACTGACTCCACTAGTACCAGCCATGACTTGGATGACACATGTGCTTACACAGATTGCCTCCAGAGATCCAGAGATCCAGTTGCCTCCGTTTCCAGGTGTTCCACCAGCCGACCAGCAGCCGTGATGATTTGGTTGTACCCTTTCCGAGTTGTATTCTTATTTTGCTATATTATGTCATACTTTGATTTACAAACTCGGGTATTTTTGTATATGGGTTGGGCGTACATTGTGGTTGACTCTATGATCTTATTATCTATATTTGCTGGTTGATGTTTTGCCATGTTTTTGCTTGATAGTGACATGATGAGGCAGTTCTGGCACCTGTTTGTCGAGAGCTGTTTCTCTACATTCTTGGCTTTGGAGCATTCGAGACCCATTTCTGGCACTTACGGTCGAGATTTGTGGTTCTTGCCGATTCAGTTATGTTTGGCCCCTCGCGACTCATTCTCGCAGTTCTGGCATTCGTCGAGAGCTGCATATCTTTGATCAGGGGAGTTTTCAGTTTCCTTCACCCTTGTTCTTATTTTTGTCATTCACGTACATTCGGGACGATGTACGATTCAAGTGTGGGGAGGGAAACGGTTGAAGAAAACATGAAATTGTTTAATTTGTTAAATTTCAAAATTTTGCTGCAACAAAATGAGAAATGATAGGTAAAACCGGAGTTTTGATTCTTTTTGTAAATAAATATTTAATAAAGTTGAAAGCGTGCCTAATTTGTGATGTGCTGGTAGGCCCAGCTGATTTCTAAAAGCTTAAAAATCCTGATTTCGCTACTTAAATAAACCTTAATAATAAATATTGTGGGTTCCCGCCTTTAGCATAGTAGCAAAGCCGAAACTGTTGAATAGGCTGATAGGTACCTCTTTTGAATAAAATGTTTATGATTTGGAGATAACCTGGCACACTATGATCTTTTTATGAAAATAAATCCGAGAAATAGTGGCGCCCCATTCATTCATCCATCTTGAGCTTGTTTTGATTTTTATTTATGCAAAAAAAAAAAATCGAATAAAGTGCACAAAATTCGCTGATCCTACGTTCTACCTCTAGGGATAGTGACTCCGGAGATGATCTATTGGGGTGATGTGGTTTTGTGTGCGAGGGTCAAAGCCTGCTTACTACCTCTCGGGATAGGGACTCAGGAGATGTAATGTCAGGTGGAGACTCGCCCTAGTTTTAGGATCAAATAAATAAATTCAATTCAAGCTCACCCATCATTCCATCCATTCACTTTCCATAATCTCCAAATCATAAATATTGTATTCAATTGCGGTGGGAAAAGCCCTAATCCAGTTTGACCCGTGCTGATTCGTGCTTTGAGATGGGATTAGGCCTAGTTGCGAAACTGTAAGTGTGGGACCCATAATTGGTAAATTTTCTGAATAAAGCATGTTCAGGGGCTTTGGTTTTCGGCGGTTGGGTTTAGTCGGACCGAAATACCGGTAATCACTTTTAGCGCGTGAGTATCTAGTTTAGAATAAAGTGGAAGGTCAATTCTTCGGTTATGATCTCATTGCGGACTTTTTCAGGGGCGAAAAAGGTTCAAGTGTGGGGATATTTGATGCATAGCATCTTGTTTATTATTTTTGATATATAAACCCCTCATTTTGATTATATTTTGGTTATGTTTTGGTTGGATTCGATGCTTAATTGTTATATATGTGGATTTAAGGTGTTGGCTGGGGTCGTGTGGTCATTTTGGATGGAAACGAGGCACTTTGGAGTTGGATTGGCATCCGGAGGTGAAGATAGAAGAAAATAGAGATTTTTTGAGATTCTGATGGACATGCGGGCCATCTGCCCATTTCCTATGTTTTTCAGATGGGCTGCATGGTTTGGTCAAAGCTGCAGTCAACAGGGCCATGCAGGCAGCATGCCTGCTACACAGACACTCAGATGGCTTGCATGCTGGCTGGGCGGATTTTTCAGGAACACCTTATGCGGGCCACTTGTGCCATTTATTCACACCCAGATGGCCCGCATCTATCATCAGACGTGAAAAACCCTTGAAAACCCTTATAAAAAGATTGGAGGCCGTTTTTCTCCACACACTCTCCCCCATTTCGACTAGTTTACATAATTTTAGGGTTCTGAGATCGATTTTGGAGATATCAAGGCCAAAGGAGCAAGGATTTTGGGAGTAAAAGCTTGGAAAAGTGAAGATCTCGGTTTGGGTTTCATCATTCTTCCTTGATTTCTTCCTAGATCTTGTTTGTATTGACATGTTTACATCAGATCTGAGTTGCTTCATGTTTAGATTCATGATGTTAGGCTAGATTTCCTTTTATCACTTGGATTTGATGATTTTAAGCATGTTTTGACTTTTCGGTTTGACTTTTCATTATGACTTGATGAAATTGCCTATTAATTCTGAATTGGATGCTTTGAATGATCATATATGCATTGTTAGCTTCTATTTGAATCATATGATGTGGGTAATTTGATGTGGTTTGAAGTACTTCAACCAACTTGTTAAATTCCTCATTGTTAATCTTAGACTTTTATAGTTTTAGGTTAATGCATGATCCGATGACCATCTACATGATTGTATGATTTAGATTTGGGGCTGATCTTGTATGTATTTGTGTTGAAATTGAGTTGACCGATTCGTTTTGCACATTAGGTGGTTGCTAGACATTGATTGGTTGGTTAGAATGCTTATGACCGTAAGGTTTTGACTTGTCATTTCGTGTTTAGCATTGCCTAAGTTCTTAGGGTCTTGATTCAGATTTATTCACGTTATAGGGCCTACTTAGGAAGACCTTCCTTGTGTGATCCTTGTTTCGTGTGTGTTTGGTTAGCTTTGACCGAAGCAACTAGGCAATTAGGCGGTTTCATTCAGTTTTCTACCTGGACTTTTATTTGGGATTGCCTTTGTAACTAGGATGTGTCTATAGTCTAGGTTGCCTTGGTAGTTCTAATTTGCAGGGTAGTTGTCATATTGATTAGTCAGATTGGAGGTCAAATTCATGCTTAGAGAATTCTTATCCGAGTGATATCTGTCTCATTACTGATTTTCATTCCTAGATTCTGTTGCTTTGTTCTTTAGTTGTTTCTAGTTACTTGCTATTCTATTTCTTTGTTTATCTGAAATTCAAAATATTTTAGGTTAAATATTAGCAAAGTTCGCATATCGAGAGCCTGCATTGCGTCCTTGGATTTGACATCCGGGTATTTACCGATACTATTCTGCATACGATGGGTACACTGACCTACGCGTGTGTTTAGTCACTCGGGATTTTCCCTTTTTGACTTGACCGATTTTTGATAGACACTTCAGCACACGTCACACTGGTAGCCGGAGATCTATCTGGCAGGCATTGCGTATAAATCATGATCAGCCGTGTGGGTCTGGATGCCTACCTAGAAGTCTCTGGTGAGAGTGTTAGAACCTATTAGGCCAAAGCATGTCAATTACTGCTTCGGAACCCAATTAACTCTGATTAGTCACGGTTGTAGTTTCTTAATCAAGAAACGAAAGCCATTCCATTATGTTTTACTAAATCAATATGATTTATTCTCCCTTAAATCTCTTATTTCGTATCCTTTGTCTCCTGAACATTTTCATATGTTTTATAAAATGTTCCTTAAATCTCTTATTTGAAATCTCGTGATTTCTAAATTCATATGTTTTATAAAATGTTCCTCATCATAATCCTGAATTGATTTTCGTATCCTTTGTCTCCTGAACATTTTCCTTCAGCATGAATCCCGACAATCACCAAATGGCTCAACAAATTGCTCAACAAGTGGCGACTGTCATCTCTAACGTTTTCCGACAAGCCTTCAATGATAAATTTGGTAACAATAATGCTACTGTTAATCCTGCTTGCTCTTCTAAACACTATAAGGCGTGTAACTCTCTGAAGTGCAGTGACACTGAAAATTCTACTGAACTACCTCAATGGTTAGAAGTCATCAAGTGTTCCACAACCAAAACCAAGAAGAGGAAAAGGAAAGCTAAACATCCTGCTGCAACTATCACACCTGCAAAAACTATTATCCATGCTAACCCTGCTACCCAAATAAATCTCGATATTCGATCAGCCAAGAAACTTTATATCGGGCCTCACCCTTTATGCAACACATGCCATCGTCACCACACTACAAATGTGACTTGTTGGAAATGTTACAATTGTGGTTGTTTTGGCCACCTTGAGAAAAACTTGTCACCAACCAACTCGAGCCCAAATGGCCCAACCAGTGACACAAGTACCTATTCAAGTCACTACTGCTTTGCCAACCAAGAAAAATTATATCGAGCCTTACCCTTTATGTAACACCTGTCAGCAACATCAACAAGTGAGCTTGACTTGTCGCAAATGCTATAATTGCAATCGATATGATCATTTCCAGAAGGCTTGTCTTCTGCCACTAAGAGCTCAGAATCCAACGGTTCAACCTATGGAACAAGTACCTGTTCAAATTCCTGCTGCCACCCAGATTACTTTCTCCTCCATGTTTTATTGCTACCATTGTAAAAACTTTGGCCACCTTCCATACATGTGTCCCCTGCTGGCCACTGGTAACCCTTCTGTTAAACAACAATGTCAACCTCCGAACAACTGTTGGAACTTTCAACGAGGATGAAGTCTGAAAGAAGTAATGATGATGCTTGAAGATTGTTTGGACTCTGTTAATACTTGAATAAATTGGTTTTCTTGTAACAAAAGTCTGTAATCTTTCGAATCGATGTTCATCCTGTATATATATTAGAATATGAGTTATATAAATCTTTACTTGTTGGCCTCGCTACTTACTTAATCATTCGTATTACCCTTTAACCTCCCACTGTGATTAAGAAACGAACAAGAAACCAATTTCTCTCAATTTCCGTAATCCTTAAGTGTGACTCAATCCCCGACAAACACATCTATGTTTCTCGAGAACTTCAAACGACATCATTGGATTGAATGTCTCAGCATCACGCAAAATTCAATTACTTCGATAAATTCATATACGTTCCTCGTTCAGATAACTCAGACTTGACTATTCGTGGCAAAAAATATCCAGTAAATTAAAGACATGTGTCCTTCATCAAAGCCCATAAGTACTTACGCAAAGGAGTACGTGGAATTCCAGGAATTACTCATGTTGGAAAGTCACCTTATCAGAATTCATTCGACTCAGTTCCTCATTTTAAGAAACGACCATTCATTAAAGATGATACATCTTGGATGTACATCATCAGTCCGATGGACTCATCATCTAAAATCGAAATCCTTATCTTAGCAACCTCTTCGAGTAAATTCAAAGAATCATCTGTTTATCCAAAATCGATATCTCATTGTTAACGCTATCCCTCTACGGAATAATTATCCATTAGTGACTCCTGAACTTTCTCAAAACCATGATTAAATCTGGTCTCGATTCCCTTATTGATAAAGGAAAAACTATGATATCTAAATTTGCATTATCATTCGAATGGTGATTCACTCAAATGATGATCTGCATTCTGATATTGAATGGTATTATCATTTGAATGGTGATTCATTTAGATGATAAATTTCGTGTTGTATCATTATCTCTTCCTCAGATGGTTAATCAAGTACTTCCGTTAAACGCTCATTTCACATCATGATCGCCTTAAATGGCGATGATTGAAATTGTTTTAGATCATGAAACCTCTAAATCCTCTTATTACTATGGCCAGTCCAAGACTTATATGTACTACACCCAAACAATTGTGTGTGATGCTAGTTTAGCATACATTTGGTTTTGGGTCCTAGGCGTTAATTTTGGATTTTAGTCAATATCTTATCCAGATTATTAACTAGACCACGCATCCCGTAGGTGAATTGAATGTGGCTCGCTACCCATTTAGCTCACCAGTACTCGACACGTTCTCTTGTTAAGAAACCTGTGATCCTATTTTATTGTGTGAAATGATATTCGTGACTTAATGTCAAAATATCAGTTTCAAAAATTTAAAAATAAATCATGTTACCCCCACCACTCTCCTCATATTCCACTCGTCTTTTCCCTGAAGTAAGGGAGACAGTGATAAATCAAATCCATAGCCTGGTTGTTTTGGATAATCGTGTAATCACATTCTTAGTTCTAAGATCTACTCATCTAACAATAATAATCCATCATATCAATTCAATCTCTATCGTGTCGTTAATATCTTAAGTTCATTAGTTATTATATGGAAAACGATAGTTCTCCGTAGGTGACTAGTACACTTTTGAAGTATCAAAGATGTGGTGGGTTAGCTGTGCTACACCTTATATATAAGCAACGATGATACTTTAAAACTGGATTAGGAATCGGACCTAGAACTGACCATTGGTTGTCTGTTTGTATCAAATTCCCTATCACCATTGGTAAATTCCTTCCTCTTATGTGACACCTCGTCCAAAACCAGGTCAAACCTCCCTCTTTTGACTCTTAGTTAAATATTTATGTGTTTTATTTAGATGATTAAACTGTTAAATTACTGAATTAAACTGATAACTGATAACTAATGACGTATACAAATCCCGCGTTTGTACTTGAAACATACACCCGTAAAATATGAAAGTTTTTCATATGATAAATATGGAATTTCAATAATAAGAAATTAAATTTAAAAACTAGACTTTTTATATTTTCTCAAAAACTGAAATAATCTATTTCACCTTAAACATTTTTATGAACTAAAAATGTGACAAAAACTACTATGTTGTCAAGACTTAGCCAAACAAGAAGCGATGACCCGTTCGGGCCCAGTAAGGCCCAACAAGCCCAAAACAATCCAAATGGACCCGAAAATCAACCCGGTAACCCGATTCGACCAACCGAGTGTTCAACCCAACCCGGAGGCCCGACCCGCGGCCCAATCGGCCTAGGCCAAACCCGGTGCCGTTGACCCTTCGGCCCACTCGGAAACCGGCCCAAGGCTGAACCTGGCCTGTCTTCCCTCTCGGCCCAAGGAACCGGCCCGTTACCCTCTTTATTCCTCTTGGGCATCGGCCCACCCCCTTTCTCATTCCTTTTGGGCCTCGACCCAACCATAAACAATTTAAATAAATTGTTTGGCCCATGGAATTTTATAAATGAGCCTACAAGTTTTATAAAAACTTTGGCCCATCAACTTTTATAAAATACACTACCTTTATAGTTAAATCCTCCTTGAACTAAATTTATAAAAATTATGATTTTTAAACATCTCTAACCATTTTATATTTTATAAAAGTTTTGTCATTTAATAAGCCATGGAGCATTCTCTTTTATATAAATCACCTACAAATTTATATAGAGATTAAAATGTGGTGATTAGCCATGCCACCTCTTGAGCCTTGAACCCTAATCTAAACCATCAACTCAATGAAAGTTGGCATGGTACTTGACCATTGGACATTGGGAACTAACTTGTGTGTATTAACCAAGATTAGGTGTATAAGAAAGCACCCTCACCACACTTGATCACCACACCCATCTCTCCCTCCCTCTACCCTTTTGGCCGGCTAACCCCCACAGCCACCACTGCCGCCGGCAGCAGCCACCCTCCGCCGCCGCTGAGAAGCCGTCGGAACCACCCCAGCCCGCCGGACCACCACCGATCTCCTCCTCTCTTCTCGGTTTCCCTTCCAAAATCCATTGTGAGTTTTCTAAACCACATTTCTCCTATGTTCTTAAATTTTGCACCCAAAATGAAACCCCCAAGTTTTGACAACTAAAAGCCCATGAATGCTTGTGTTTGTTAAACCATCTACCCAACTCTCTTCTCTATCTCCTTTCTTCAAGAAATCAAAACACACTCTTGGTGTCTTTGGACTTAAATGAGCCAAGGAGTGTGGTGAAACACACTTATGAAATCCAAGGAAAGTAATATGGTGTGCACCAAGATTCTTGTGTTCGAAATCATTGATTTCATGTTAGTTGGTTTAACAATCTCAAGCCTCTTCTTTGTTAGTAATGTATCTTGAATTAAAAATAGATAACTAACTAAGTGATAACTAAAATGGGTGTTAGATGTTAAATATATGTTTAGCTTGTCCTAACACTTAGTGTTAGTTGATTTACCTACATTTCTAGTATTATGATTATTTTTGTTAATAGACATGTTATTTGATGAGAAATTGGTCCTAACACTATATGTGTTAGTGGATAAAATCATGAATTATGTTAGGATGCTAATTGGACATGTCACATGTTAAGGTTTATGTTAATTAAAATAAATGGATCTCTTAACAAGATTAAATGGTTAAAAAGGGCTACATATGTATTTTATGTCATGTTTTGGTTAACATTTTGTATAAAGTGAAGAAAACATATGGAAATTACTTGTTTTGGTAAAACCTAACACCTTAAAGTGTTATAAAAGTCTTCCAAAACAAAAAGAATGTTACATGATGTTGTTACTAAAAATGGCAAGAATACAATTTATGTCAAATGATTAATTTGACATAAATTCTTGGATTTATTACAAACTTTTAGCCAATTAAAGAAATATTATAAAAATGGAGAATTTTCTATAAAAAGGCATTTGTAAAATCAATATGTTTTATAAAGGATCTTTATAAAAATAAACAAAAGTCAAGCGATTAACTTTAAATATTTTTATAAGCCTTCATTTTTACTTTAATGGATCAAAGTAATCAAAATGGAAATACGTTACGCGAAAACGTAAATGTTTAAAATTATAAACCTAAGCACTTATCATATTTCTTAAAACAACCTAAAAGTTTATAATAAATAGACTTTTATAAATCAAAGGGCCATCATGTAATAATGTCTTAAAACCTTTTAAAGGAAATGAATATTTCATGTGTATGAAATATTAAATGATTTTCGAAATTATTAAATGTTGTAACTTAAAACGTTTCTTTAAAAAAAACAATTCATGATATTAAAATGAAATAAACTTTAAATAATTATTCTTTGATTAAAAATTATTTATAAAAGTTTTAAACTATGTTTTATTTAAAATTCACCAAGAATTGTTAATCGTAATTATTTAAAATAATTAAAACTTACATGAATAACCAATCGAGCTTATAAAAATAATAATAAACATTATTACTTAACACAAAATTCAAGGCTTGATTAATTTACTAAATGACTATCCTTTTTATTTATATTTGTTGAACATAAATACAAATCATCACGAAAGTATTTAATTGATCTAACTAGCGGGTTTTAAACAAATACAAACGGGATTAAACGTCAAGACTTGACCGGTACCACTTGGGTGACAAATGTTACCCAAATGATTAGACCCTTATGAAGTTGTCTTATTATTTATTTAGGACGTTACTTGCTGTTGTTACTTTCCAGTCTAATATTTTACCTGCTGATCAAGTGAGTTTCACGGCCCCGTTTCTTTTAACTGTTTTATACTCTTGGGGGAGAAATCATGAAAACTAATAAATGCTTTTTACTTAATATTATGGTTTATCTGTTAGCCGTATGACTGCTTGTTCTCTTACTGATGCCCAACTATAGTACATTATCCTTATAAACGTTTGTACAACTGTATCTCACCATTAATTGAATTCAATTAGTTCTGTACGAAACGATAGCTAGTGAATAGATCTATTTGGGTTGACAACCCTGCCCTAATTGGTAGCTCCAATTCTGACTCCGGATTGTCTTGGGGTACACGTCAGTTATTCTGCTCTGTTCAGTATCTCTCGAGCGAGATGCTATGGGTGGGTAAACCGTTAGTATTTGAAATCAAGGTTCAGGTGAGTTCATACAACCACAACGGTAAACCCATGTAATATTTAAGTATACTGAAACTGTTTTACCAACTTTAAACGTAGAGTCATAAACCTGTGAACCTCACCAACTTTATGTTGACCTTTAAAACTCATGATTTCTTAGGTAATTGTGCAAACTATGGAGGACATGCAAATGGGGCTTCATCATGCTATCGGACCTGTTTCTGGAGTCGTAGTCCCAAACTATCCCAAATAAACCGTTTTATGTTTTTAATATTAAATTAAGACTTTATGCTTTTCAGATGTAAGACATTGTAATTTCCACTACTCTTTCCGCTGCAATGAAATGATGTAATGTTTTTATGAAGTTTGAAATTATTAGAAGTCGTTCTATGTATCCGTGACTATGATTCCATCTCGCTCACACCCAAACCCGTTGACCGGGATGTGACAAATTGGTATTAGAGCCGTGGTTATAACGAACCAGGATAAACAAACAAACAAACCAAAAAAAACTGAACCTGGACTATAACCCGCTTCGAAGCTACCATTTGCATGCAAGACCACATCTCCAACATGTTTATTTATGCTAACTTATGTGTTACACGTGCATCACTCTTTCACTTAGTTTTTATGCTATTATGTTGTTACTGACTCTGTTTCCTGTTGGAATATTATCGCAGAGATGGCTTCAAGAGAAGTCGTTTGCATTTCCGATTCTGACGGGGAGCAGACTGTAGAGGATTACTCCCCCTCACCTGAGGACCCCACACAGGAGGACTACACACCCTCACCCAAGGACTATGTACCACCTAATCCCGAGCCCAAGGCGGCTACTGTCGGTACCATTCACCTGTCCACCATCCCTTCTAGCTTTCTGAGGCCTCTTCGGCCAAGGACCTCAGATGATACCCTGGACCACCCTGCCCTCACCGCCACTGCTGGCGGTGCGGCCCCTGCTGGTGCTTCGAGCACCATAGACCCCTTCGCAGACCGCAAGCGGTCTGTTCATACCTACGTTGCCACTCAAGGCAGCGATAGGCGGGGGTACACCCCCGGGAGGGCGTCTGGCCCCTCCCGGAGCCGTGAGACCAGAGACACCTCTGATGAGCCCGCGCCCAAGCGGCGCTACGTATTAGAGCTACCCTACTTGGCTTGGATACCTGACCAGGTACAGACCTGGCGGATTCTGGAGGAGTTCCCTAGCTGTTATGCACGGGGTGAGTCATCTCTTCCCGACCCCTCCCGCCGGGTTCCGTTGGGTATCTCACCCTTTACTATGGAGCCCATACCCGAAACTGTACCACTCCTTGTGGCCAGCCTGAGGCGTATCGAGACGGATCTTGGAGAGCTTGATGCGGAGGTTTCCCGACTCCCTACCACTGATGAGGTTAGGGCCCTTAGGGACCAGGTGACCGGAGTGGCGAGGCGCATGAGTGCTACTCATGGCGCCATGGATGCCCTCCATGCTCACATGACTGGCGTGAGCATGGCCACTACTGATCTGCTTTTCTCTCATGAGAACCTGTAGAGGAGGGTCGCCACCCGGGAGTTCATATCGGGACGTCTCCTCTCCTTCCTGTGTGCCATGTCCCAGGTCACGACCTCACTAATTATGCCCCCAGGTCCCCCACCACCCCCACCCTTCTAGGTAGCATATACCTAGCCTTTTGGACGCCATTTTAGTGATAAAACATGTTTATGTATTTTGATGTAATGTTGGGACTGCGAGCCCAAAGACAACTAAATTCTGATGGATTTTGTATGTTTTATCAAACTAATATGGTGGAAATGGATGTATTGGTATGTTATGATTAACTTTATTATTGTTATGTTATGATCTTGCAATTATCATGTTATGAATTGTGTTTGTTTCTATTATTGTTATCGCTGTGGCATGTTGTATATACGCGTACCCTATCTTTTCTTTCTATCTTATGTTTCTTGGTTCGTTTGCGCGTATCATGTTATGGCATCGCTGATGTATGTCGTGGCAGTTATTCTCGAGCATGTAATAACCCCATTTACATATTATCTAAAATTTTCCTTTATGTTGACATTTGTAACTTAAAGCGAAATCATGCCACCACGATGCCGAACCCCCAGGAACACTTCACCTCCTCCCATGACCGCTGCTGAAATTGAGGAGATGGTTGCTCACGGCGCCGCAGAAACCATTGCCGCTGCTGAAACCCAACGTCGGAATGACGATGGAGCCCGCGGTAAGGACGAATTAACCAATGTTAGAAAACCTTAAGACTAAGCACCTGCCCTGAGCAGGTAATGGTTAAATATTCCACGTGCGCACTTACTGACAGCGCACTAACCTGGTGGAACTCCCATGCTGATGCTATGGGAACTGACTTGGCCTATGCCATGACATGGGACGAACTCAGACAACTGCTGCGCGATGAGTATTGTCCTAGAGAAGAACTTCAGAAACTTGAAGCTGAGTTCTGGAACCTATCCATGAATGGAGCCGATGTTGTTGGCTATACTAAGAGGTTTCGTGAACTTGCTCATCTTTGTCCACCATGATCACTCCACCGTACAAGAAAATTGAACGGTACATCTGGGGACTTGCATCACATATCCAGGGGAATGTCCTTTCTTCGAACCCTCAGACTTTTCAGGATGCTGTGCGTCTGGCATACAACCTTGTTTACCAAGCTAATCGTTAAGGTGTGAACCTTGGCAAGAAACGGTCTGAGAGCAAATCCCCTGATGCTAGTACCACTCCCTCTGCAAGCAAGAAACCTGACAACAAGCAGAAACGAGGATTCTGGAAGAATCGTGAAGAAAAGACCCCTGCTAAGGAAGCTAGACCCGTGAAGGTCTATGCTGCTACAACCCCTACTCACGCTGTCTGGAAAACCGGTTATACCGGTGGAGCACCCCTGTGCAACAAGTGCAACCTCCACCACACCCTCGATTGTGGAAATGTCTACTGCAATATCTGCAAGACTAAAGGACATGTAGCACGCGATTGTCCAAAGCGCACCTGCTACGGTTGCAGAGCCACCGAACGCTATAAGAAGGACTGCCCGAAGGCGAAGGATCAAGATGCTAACTAGGCTAGAGGAAGAGCCTTTGTGATCAATGTTGGAAATATTTCTATTCCTACATGTGTCCTTTAGGATCATTTCTTAATAATGATCAAAGTGACAGTCCTTATTAATGTATGACATAACTCTTATTAATCTAGTCATTATTTGATGGGAGTAATGACATAATGTGAAGAGTCTCTTGCCCTTTGATGTCTTATAAGAAGATCATTAGAGGAAAATAAAAAACCCATACTCATACACTATTCTCTATAATCACAAAACCATCAAACAAAGACATCTAAAGGGAAGAGGGAATCATCATGGCTATAGCATCATCATCTTCATCCATAATCTCAATTCCTACCGGTATGTCTTACTCTATATGTTTTAGTCTATTACTTGATTGAATTGATCAACATGTGGTATCAGAGCAATGTTGATTATTTCGATTCAATCTTGTAATCACTTTATTATGTGTATATAATCGGTTTCACCGATATGATGGAATTTTATTATTTGAAGACACTTCAATCGAAAACTTTATCAATGATAAGTGTTTAAGGAATCGATGACTTCTATATAATTTTTTTTTTCTTTTACATATTAAAGTTGTAACTATTGAAGACCATGTTTCTAAACATTTAATTAGAACCCTGATGAGTTAAATGAAATCTTTCCATCATATGCTTATGTCTTATCATGTGGCAGTAAGATGTTGGAACCATGTGCTTGTATTATTACCTCCTGTTTCACATGATGCCACAATTCTTATTTAACTTATATCTCATTTTAATTAGCAGTTCACATGTAATTTTATTTGGCCGCTGATCGAATAAGTTAAATCAGATTAAAACGTTTGTTGTAAATTTTAATTTCTTAAATTCCAACCGCATGTGAATCTGATTCTCGAATACCGTTTATTTTTGTGTAACGTTTTTTTTTGGTTAAAATGAGTAAGGTTAAATTTCTAAGTTGCATTATATGGACTGCCCTTGAATAAAGATTATTTTGTAGTTTACTTACAGAACTTGAATGGCAATTTTAAATACGTCTCTATGGAATTGAAACAATGTTGAAATGCAACCCATGTTACTAGAGATGTTTGTCATTTTAAATCCGACGTTAACTTATTTAGATGATAATTTTATTTTATTTTTCGGCATATGGCAAAATTAATCATGTTTAAAGGCAATAATGTGTGTTGTTAATTAGTGAACCCAAAGGCCATTTATTTAATGATACACATGATGAATTTTAGGCCAAGTTACATAAATATTACACTTCTATCTAAAGGAGATGTGATGTACTTATGTGTCATAATTTATTTTAAAGCATGTTCATATTACTTGAGTATCGGTCATAGCCAAAGCAAAACCAATACTCAAGTAGAACCTTATTTAAATTTGTTCATAATACTTGAACATTGGTCATAGCCAAAGCGAAGCCAATGTTTGAGTAGAACCTTATTTTATTTTGTTCATAAAATTTGAATATTGGTCATAGCCAAAGCGAAGCCAATGTTCAAATAGAACTTAAAATTTAATCCGTTCATAACTTTTGAATATTGGTCATAGCCAAAGCGAAGCCAATGTTCAAATAGAACTTCATGCTTAATTTGTTCATAACACTTTAATGTTGGTCATAGCCAAAGCGAAGCCAACATTTAAGTAGAACCTTACTTTAGTCTATTATTTGGTGTTATAATAGACTACATCTTGAATGGTTGTAATTATGTTTGCTTGCTTATATACCTCATATTATAGCTCACTTAAAATCATTTTCTTCTTATACTTGTCTCAATCTAGCATCCACCATCACTCCAACATTTGGAATTGAAACTTTGAATGGAACACACTTTGCCTCATGGAGGGACACTGTGAAACTTACTCTTGGTATGTTGGATCTTGATTATGCATTGAGGCATGAAGCTCCTGCTGCTCTTACTGCACAAAGCACAGCAATCAAAAACAAGAGTATGAAAAGTGGGAGCGATCTAATAGAATGTCTCTTATGGTGATCAAGAATTCCATTTCTGTTGCAATAAGGGGTGCCATTCCAGATTCTGAAAATGCTAAGGCTTATTTGGATTCTGTGGAGGAGCAGTTTAAGGGAACTTCTAAGGCACATGCGAGCACTCTAATTCTGAAAATGGTTACTACAAAGTATGATGGGGTTAGTGGTGTGCGCGGACACATCATGACGATGAGCGACATGGCCCATAAGCTAAAGGGATTAGACATGGAAATCAGCGATGGTTTTCTGGTGCATTTCATTATGACCTCCCTTCCTGCACGTTTTGATGCTTTTAAGATCAATTATAACACTCAAAAAGATAAGTGGACAATGAGTGAATTGATAGCAATGTGCGTGCAGGAAGAGGAACGTCTAAAGCTAGAAAAACCAGCAGTTGTTCACGTCACCACCACTGACCCAAAGAAAAGAAAGGGAAAATCCGTTAAAGGGGAAAGCTCTAAAGTTCAAAAGGTTAGTACAAGCAACGTTTCTGGCCCAAAAACCTCCTCAGGTAAACCTCACTGCAAATTCTGCCATGGAAAAGGGCATTGGCAGCGAGATTGCCTTAAGTTCAAGGAGTGGCTAACTAAGAAAGGTAATCATCTTTTTATGATATTTGAGTCCTTTAACATAAATGTTCCAATTAACACTTGGTGGGTTGATTCTGGTTCTATGGTACATGTTACAAATTCTACTCAGGGATTCCTTACAATCCGGAAGCTGGAAAGAAACCAACGAACAATTAAAGTGGGAGATGGTGATGAATTGAATGTTGAAGCCGTAGGCACTATGCAACTAATAATGAAAACTGGTCATTGTATTAAACTTTATGATACATTATATGTACCGAGGATAACTCGGAATTTAGTATCAGTACCAAAGTTAGACAATGATGGTTATGAAATTTTGCATGGCCAAGGCAAAGTCACTATTACTTTAAACTCTCATGTTTGTGGTTGTGGCTATCTGGAAGGAAATCTCTATAAATTAGAACTAGATGACCAATTCTCAAAATCACTATTATCATATAATATTAATGATAATGTAACTAAAAGAAAACGAGGCACAGAAACCTCATCCATGTTGTGGCATCAACGTTTAGGCCACATCTCGCGAGATAGAATGTTAAGACTTGTGAAGGATGAGATATTACCAACTCTCGATTTCTCTGATTTTGAAACATGTGTTAAATGTCTTAAAGGTAAAATGACTAAGGGGAATAAGCGGGGTGCCACAAGGAGCTCTAGTTTACTAGAACTCATACATACTGACATTTGTGGACCTTTTCCCGAAGGAATAACTGGACATAATTCATTTATTACTTTCATAGATGATCACTCACGTTATATGTACTTGTATTTAATCAAAGAAAAATCTGAATCACTTGATATGTTTAAAATCTTTAAAGCTGAAGTTGAAAATCAACTCAAATGCAAAATAAAGGTAGTGAGATCAGATAGAGGAGGTGAATATTATGGGCGACATACTGATATAGGACAGGCTCCCGGTCCGTTCTTTAAATTTTGTAAAGAACAAGGGATTGTGAACCAATATACCATGCCTGGTACTCCTCAGCAGAACGGCGTTGCTGAGAGGAGGAACAGGACACTCATGAATATGGTCAGGAGTATGTTAGCCAATTCACAACTACCTCAATTCTTATGGACGGAGGCCTTAAAGACAGCTGTTCATATACTAAATAGGGTTCCTTCAAAATCTGTCCCTAAGACTCCTTTTGAAGTCTGGACAGGGAGGAAGCCAAGCTTGAAGTATATGAAAGTATGGGGCTGTCCTGCCGAAGCTAAGCTTTATAACCCTCATGAGAAAAAGCTTGACATGAAAACTGTCAGTTGTTCCTTTATCGGATATCCTGAACAATCTAAGGGATATAGATTTTATTGTCCTTCACATGTAACTCGTATCGTGGAAACCTCTCATGCGGAATTCCTTGAGGATTCTAAGGTCAGTGGGAGCAGTGAAAATCAAAATTTTGACTTACAAGAAGTACAAGAGGAGGGGGGAAATGGGCTCTCTATACACTTACCGCCTATTACACCTCTTGTACATGACACTGCACCATTACAAAACACTGTACCATTAGAAAACCATGTTGCTCCAAACACCCTTGTAAACGAAGGCACATCAAATGCACAAGAGCAAGTCCCTGAGACGACTACTGATGAACCTGACAATCAGCTAAGGAGGTCATCACGGCCTAGAAGGCCTACTAATTTTGATGATTATGTAACCTACCTTAACGAGGCTGATTTGGATATAGGAAAGATTAACGATCCTACCTCTTATAATGAAGCCATCAATAGTGATCAATCGTCTGAATGGAATAAAGCTATGATTGATGAGCTTGATTCCATGCATAAGAATAGTGTGTGGGAATTGGTTGAATTACCCAAGGGTGCAAAGCCCGTAGGACGTAAATGGGTCTTTAAAACCAAACTAGACCCGAATGGAAACGTTGAACGCTATAAAGCACGATTGGTTGCTAAAGGCTACACCCAAAAGGAGGGGATTGATTATCAGGAAACTTTCTCACCTGTATCACGAAAGGATTCCTTAAGGATCGTTATGGCCCTAGTAGCTCATTTTGATTTAGAGTTACATCAGATGGACGTTAAAACTGCTTTCCTCAACGGTGACTTACATGAAGAAGTGTTTATGAATCAACCTGAAGGCTTCAAACCTAAAGGGCAAGAACACTTAGTCTGTAGGTTAAAGAAATCCATATACGGGTTAAAACAAGCTTCGCGTCAGTGGTATTTAAAGTTTGATGAAGTAATGAAGAAACAAGGTTTCAATAAAAATCAAGTGGATCAATGCACTTACCTCAAAATGAGTGGGAGTAATTTCGTTATACTTGTCCTTTATGTAGATGATATTTTACTGGCAAGTAATAACTTAGATATGTTGCATGAGTCAAAGCGATTACTTTCGCGTAATTTTGACATGAAAGATCTTGGAGATGCTTCTTATGTAATAGGCATCGAAATACACCGAGATCGAGCTAACGGGACTTTAGGGCTGTCTCAGAAAGCTTATATTGAACGTGTTCTAACGCGTTATAACATGCAAAATTGCTCTCCTTCAGTTGCTCCAGTAGTTAAAGGAGATGTTTTTGGTTCTTTCCAATGTCCAAAAACAGAGGTTGAAAAGGAGCAGATGAGATTGATACCTTATGCTTCGGTAGTTGGAAGCTTGATGTATGCTCAAGTCTGTACTCGTCCGGATATTGCATATATTGCTGGAATGCTAGGCCGTTATCAATTTAATCCTGGCCTAGATCATTGGAAAGCAGCAAAGAAAGTGTTGCGATACCTTCAAGGCACAAAAGAATACAAGTTGACATACAGAAGAAGTGATGATTTAGAAGTGATAGGCTATTCTGATTCTGACTTTGCTAAATGCAAAGATGATAAGAAATCAACTTCGGGGTATATTTTCATGTTAGCAAGTGGACCTATTTCATGGAAGAGCCATAAACAACAATTGACAACAACCTCAACCATGATGGCAGAATACGTTGCAGTGTACAATGCAACTTGCCAAGGCATGTTGTTAAGGAATCTTATTGCAGGGCTCAAAGTTGTAAACTCCATATCAAGACCATTGAAGATTTACTGTGATAATTCGGCTGCTGTGAGTTTTTCGAACAGTAACAGTTCGAGTGGAGCCGGATTATATCTCGATACAAAGTTCTTGTTTGTACGAGAACGAGTGGAGGAAAACAATCTTTGTATTGAGAGTATTAGCACAAAAGATATGCTTGCGGATCCGATGACTAAAGGTCTTCCACCAAAATGTTTTCAAGATCTGGTACTGAGAATGGGTTTTAGTAGAGACCATATGTAATAGCATGTGCTTTAATAATTAATAAAATTTCCTCGAATATTTATTTGTCTATAAAATGTATATGCGCGCCTAATATTATACATACATTTGACAAATTTGCACAAGTAACTATTATGCACTAAGGGGCATTAATCTAGTCATTTTGGTCCTTAATTACTTATGTTCGTTTTTGGAATTGTAGTATGATTAATGGGGGTCTTGAGTTTAGAATAACTCAATGACTGTATTTTTCTACTACAGTTTAAAATTCGAAATCTGATGAGTGTTATTAACTTGGCCAAACTTTAGAAATGCTCATCATAAATGATCACTCGGACAAGTGGGAGAATGTTGGAAATATTTCTATTCCTACACTTTAGGATCATTTCTTAATAATGATCAAAGTGACATAAAGTCCTTATTAATGTATGACATAACTCTTATTAATCTAGTCATTATTTGATGGGAGTAATGACATAATGTGAAGAGTCTCTTGCCCTTTGATGTCTTATAAGAAGATCATTAGAGAAAAAAAAAACCCCATACTCATACACTATTCTCTATAATCACAAAACCATCAAACAAAGACATCTAAAGGGAAGAGGGAATCATCATGGCTATAGCATCATCATCTTCATCCATAATCTCAATTCCTACCAGTATGTCTTACTCTATATGTTTTAGTCTATTACTTGATTGAATTGATCAACAATCAATGCCGGAGACGCTCGCCGTGACCCCAACACGGTGACAGGTACATTTTTACTAAATAATCATTACGCTTCTGTTTTATTCGATATTGGTGCTGATAGAAGCTTCGTGTCTACTGAATTTGGCCAATTACTTGAAATTACTCCCGTTACCTTAGACACTAAGTTTACAGTAGAATTAGCAAACGAAGAATTAGTAGAAACTGGTAATCTATCAAAATTGCTCGCTAGAACTCTCCAATCATTCCTTCAGCATCGACTTAATGCCCATTGAATTAGGAAGTTTTGATATAATTATTGGAATGGAGTGGTTATCAAAGAACCATGCAGAAATCGTGTGTCATGAGAAGATAGTGAGAGTGCCACTTGCAGATGGCAACACTCTAAACGTGCAAGGCGAAAAGAGTGGAACCAAGCTAAATCTCATATCTAGTATGAAGGCACGGAAATTCCTTCGTAAAGGATGCCACGCCATCCTAGCACACGTAACTGAGAAGAAACTGAAGGAGAAGCATGTGGAAGATGTTCCCATTGTCTGCGAATACCCGGAAGTCTTTCCCGAAGACTTTCCAGGTTTACCCCCAACACGACAGGTAGAGTTTCGCATTGACTTAACACCCGGTGCCGCCCCCGTTTCCAGGTCTCCGTATCGTCTGGCACCATCCGAGATGCAAGAGTTATCTAGTCAATTACAAGAATTACTAGATAAAGGCTTCATCCGTCCAAGCCACTCTCCATGGGGAGCACCCGTGTTGTTTGTAAAGAAGAAAGATGGAACATTCCAGATGTGTATTGACTACAGAGAATTGAACAAGTTGACCGTAAAGAACCACTACCCGCTCCCAAGGATCGACGATCTATTTGATCAACTCCAAGGATCAAGCTTTTACTCCAAGATCGATCTGAGATCAGGATACCATCAACTCAGAGTTAGAGACGAAGATGTTTCAAATATAGCGTTTAGAACACGCTATGGCCATTACGAGTTCCTCATTATGCCATATGGTTTGACTAACGCACCGGCAGTATTCATGGACTTAATGAATCACGTATGCAAACCATACCTGGATATAATTGTTATCGTGTTCATAGACGACATCCTCATCTACTCCCGTAGCAAGGAAGAACACGAACAACACCTGAGATTTATCCTGGAATTATTGAAGAAGGAAGAACTTTACGCGAAGTTTTCCAAATGCGACTTTTGGATTCGCGAGGTACAGTTTTTGGTTCATGTGATCAACGATCAAGGTATTCACGTGGATCCCACAAAAATTGAAGCAATCAAAGATTGGAGTACACCCACGACTCCAACCGAGATTTGACAATTCTCAGGTCTCGCTGGCTATTACCGCCGTTTCATTGAAAACTTCTCAAAGATAGCCCAGCCCCTTACCTCTCTGAACCAAAAAGATAAGAAGTTCATATGGGATGCTAAGACTGAAGCAGCTTTCCAATTGTTGAAGAAAAAACTATGTGATGCCCTAATCCTATCACTACCTGACAGAATCGAAGACTTCGTTGTATACTGCGATGCTTCGCATCAAGGTTTAGGTTGCGTACTAATGCAACGAGAGAAGGTCATCGCCTATGCTTCACGACAACTGAAGACTCACGAGAAGAATTATACGACCCATGATTTGGAAGTTGGAGTCGTTGTCTTTGCTCTCAAAATCTGGAGGCACTATCTCTATGGTACTCAATGCACCATATTCACTGATCACAAAAGCCTCCAGCACATTTTCAATCAGAAAGAATTGAATATAAGACAACGTCGATGGGTGGAACTGCTAAATGATTACGAATGCGAGATTCGTTATCACCCAAGCAAGGCTAACGTTGTAGCCGAAGCCTTAAGCAGGAAAGAACGCGTCAAACCACTTCGTGTTCGAGCATTAAGTATGACCATATGCTCGAATCTCACTTCACAAGTGCGTGACGCTCAGATTGAAGCCCTCAATCCGGAAAACCTAGCAGAAGAAGGTCTACGTGGAATGGAGAAGCAACTAATCGAGAGGCCTGATGGAACAAAACATTTCATGGAAAGACTTTGGCTACCTGTCCATGGAGGATTAAGGAAATTGGTGTTCGAGAAGCTCACAAGTCAAGATATTCCATTCACCCCGGATCAGATAAGATGTACCACGGTCTGAAGAGACAATTTTGGTGGCCTAACATGAAAGCCGAGGTAGCCACCTATGTCGGCAAATGCTTAACATGTTCAAAGGTCAAAGCCGAATACCAGAAACCTTCTGGATTGTTAACTCAGCCTGTAATTCTGGAGTGGAAATGGGAAGAAATATCCCTGGACTTTATCACAAAACTGCCTAAGTCCAGATCTGGATATGACGTTATCTGGTTGATAGTAGATCGATTGACGAAATCTGCGCACTTCTTACCAGTCAAGGAGAAGGATAACATGGATAGGCGAGCCAAACTTTACATAAAGGGAATCGTCTCACTACACGGTGTGCCTATATCTATCATATCCGATCACGATAGCCGTTTCACCGCTAACTTTTGGAGATCTCTACAGAAATCTTTGGGTACTCGCCTTGATATGAGTACTGCCTACCATCCACAAACAGATGGCCAAAGTGAAAGAACAATCCAAACACTCGAAGACAAGCTAAGAGCGTGTGTGATTGATTTTAGACCCAATTGGGACGAGCATCTCCCTCTTGCCGAATTCTCGTATAACAACAGCTATCACACCAGCATCCAAGCCGCACCTTTTGAAGCATTTTAAGGGAGAAAGTGTAGATCCCCACTCTGCTGGACCGAGATTGGTGATAGTTAGTTGACTGGTCCTGAATTAATCTTTGAAACGACTGAGAAAGTCTTTCAAATCCGTAATCGTCTGAAAGCTACCAGAGACAGGCAGAAGAGCTACGCGGACAACCGTCGCAAACCCTTGTCCTTTGAAAAGGGTGATCGCGTCATGCTAAAAGTGTCACCTTGGAAATGTGTCATTAGATTCGGCAAACGAGGTAAGCTTAACCCTCGTTACATCGGTCCTTTTGAGATTACTGAGACCATCGGACCAGTAGCTTACCGACTACGCCTGCCTGCCGAACTAAGCAGCGTACATGATGTCTTTCACGTTAGTAACCTTAAGAAATGTCTATCCAATGGAACGCTTGTCGTCCCACTCGATGAAATTCAAGTTGACGAGACACTGCACTTTATTGAGGAACCTGTCGAGATACTTGACCGAGAAATCAAGAAGCTGAAACATAGCCGCATTCCCATAGTCAAAGTGCGATGGAACTCTCGACGAGGTCCAGAGTACACTTGGGAATGCGAGGATTAAATGCATCGAAAGTATCCTCGTCTGTTTGGAAACGTCGCATCTACCAGTAACCAGAACTGAATTTCGGAACAAAATTCTTCTAACTGGGGGAGAATGTGACACCTCGTCCAAAACCAGGTCAAACCTCCCTATTTTGACTCTTAGTTAAATATTTATGTGTTTTATTTAGATAATTAAACTGTTAAATTACTGAATTAAACTGATAACTGATAACTAATGACGTATATAAATCCCGCGTTTGTACATGAAACATATACTCGTAAAATATGAAAGTTTTCATATGATAAATATGGAATTTCAATAATAAGAAATTAAATATAAAAACTAGACTTTTTATATTTTATCAAAAACCGAAATAATCTGTTTCACCTTAAACATTTTTATGAACTAAAAATGTGATAAAAACTACTCTGTTGTCAAGACTTAACCAAACAAGAAACGATGACCCGTTCGGGCCCAGTAAGGTCCAACAAGCCCAAAACAATCCAAATGGACCCGAAGATCAACCCGGTAACCTGACTCGACCAACCAAGTGTTCAACCCAACCCGGAGGCCCGACCCGCGGCCCAATCGGCCTAGGCCAAACCCGGCGCCGTTGACCCTTCGGCCCACTCGAAAACTGGCCCAAGGCTGAACCTGGCCTGTCTTCCCTCTCGGCCCAAGGAACCAGCCCGTTACCCTCTTTATTCCTCTTGGGCTTCGGCCCACCCCCTTTCTCATTCCTTTTGGGCCTCGGCCCAACCATAAACAATTTGAATAAATTGTTTGGCCCATGGAATTTTATAAATGAGCCTACAAGTTGTATAAAAACTTTGGCCCATCAACTTTTATAAAATACACCACCTTTATAGTTAAATCCTCCTTGAACTAAATTTATAAAAATTATGATTTTTAAACATCTCTAACCATTTTGTATTTTATAAAAGTTTTGTCATTTAATAAGCCATGGAGCATTCTCTTTTATATAAATCACCTACAAATTTATATAGAGATTAAAATGTGGTGATTAGCCATGCCACCTCTTGAGCCTTGAACCCTAATCTAAACCATCAACTCAATGAAAGTTGGCATGGTACTTGACCATTGGACATTGGGAACTAACTTGTGTGTATTAACCAAGATTAGGTGTATAAGAAAGCACCCTCACCACACTTGATCACCACACCCATCTCTCCCTCCCTCCCTCTACCCTTTCGGCCGGCCTACCCCCATAGCCACCATTGCCGCCGGCAGCAGCCACCCTCTGCCGCCGCTGAGCAGCTGCCGGAACCACCCCAGCCCGCCGGACCACTACCGATCTCCTCCTCTCCTTCCACACTCCATTGTGAGTTTTCTAAACCACATTTCTCCTATGTTCTTACATTTTTGCACCCAAAATGAAACCCCCAGGTCTTGACAACTAAAAGCCCATGAATGCTTGTGTTTGTTAAACCATCTACCCAACTCTCTTCTCTATCTCCTTTCTTCAAGAAATCAAAACACTCTCTTAGTGTCTTAGGACTTAAAGGAGCCAAGGAGTGTGGTGAAACACACTTATGAAATCCAAGGAAAGTAATATGGTGTGCACCAAGATTCTTGTGTTCATGAAATCATTGATTTCATGTTAGTTGGTTTAACAATCTCAAGCATCTTCTTTGTTAGTAATGTATCTTGAATTAAAAATAGATAACTAACTAAGTGATAACTAAAAATGGGTGTTAGAAGTTAATTATATGTTTAGCTTGTCCTAACACTTAGTGTTAGTTGATTTACCTACATTTCTAGTATTATGGTTATTTGTGTTAGTATACATGTTATTTGATGAGAAATTGGTCCTAACATTATATGTGTTAGTGGATAAAATCATGAATTATGTTAGGATGCTAATTGGACATGTCACATGTTAAGGTTTATGTTAATTAAAATAAATGGATCTCTTAACAAGATTAAATGGTTAAAAAGGGCTACATATGTATTTTATGTCATGTTTTGGTTAACATTTTGAAACAAGTGAAGAAAACATATGGAAATTACTTGTTTTGGTAAAACCTAACACCTTAAAGTGTTATAAAAGTCTTCCAAAACAAAAAGAATGTTACATGATGTTGTTACTAAAAATGGCAAGAATACAATTTATGTCAAATGATTAATTTGACATAAATTCTTGGATTTATTAAAAACTTTTAGCCAATTAAAGAAATATTATAAAAATGGAGAATTTTCTATAAAAAGGCATTTGTAAAATCAATATGTTTTATAAAGGATTTTTATAAAAATAAACAAAATTCAAGCGATTAACTTTAAATATTTTTATAAGCCTTTATTGTTACTTTGATGGATCAAAGTAATCAAAATGGAAATACATTGCGTAGTAATAAAACCGGGACCAATACGGCGATATACGCGAAAACGTAAATGTTTAAAATTATAAACCTAAGCACTTATCATATTTCTTAAAACAACCTAAAAGTTTATAATAAATAGACTTTTATAAATCCAAGGGCCGTCATGTAATAATTTCTTAAAACCTTTTAAAGGAAATGAATATTTCATGTGTATGAAATATTAAATGATTTTCGAAATTATTAAATGTTGTAACTTAAAACGTTTCTTTAAAAACCATTCATGATTTTAAAATGAAATAAACTTTAAATAATTATTCTTTGATTAATAATTATTTACAAAAGTTTCAAACTATGTTTTATTTAAAATTCACCAAGAATTGTTAATCGTAATTATTTAAAATAATTAAAACTTACATGAATAACCAATCAAGCTTATGAAAATAATAATAAATATTATTATTTAACACAATATTCAAGGCTTGATTCATTTATTAAGTGACTATCCTTTTTATTTATATTTGTTGAACATAAATACAAATCATCACGAAAGTATTTAATTGATCTAACTAGCGGGTTTTAAACAAATACAAACGGGATTAAACGTCAAGACTTGACCGGTACCACTTTGGTGACAAATGTTACCCAAATGATTAGACCCTTATGAAGTTTTCTTATTATTTATTTAGGACGTTACTTGCGGTTGCTACTTTCCAGTCTAATCTTTTACTTGCTGATCAAGTGAATTTCACGGCCCCTTTTCTTTAACTGTTTTATACTCTTGGGGGAGAAATCATGAAAACTGATAAATGCTTTTTACTTAATATTATGGTTTATCTGTTAGCCGTATGACTGCTTGTTCTCTTACTGATGCCCAACTATGGTACATTATCGTTATATACGTTTGTACAATTGTATCTCACCATTAACTGATTTCAATTAGTTCTGTACGAAATAATAGCTAGTTAATAGATCTATTTGGGTTGACAACCCTGCCCTAATTGGTAGCTCTAATTCTGACTCCGTATTGTCTTGGGGTACACGTCAATTATTCTGCTCTGTTCAGTATCTCTCGAGCGAGATGCTATGGGTGGGTAAACCGTTAGTATTTGAAATCAAGGTTCTGGTGAGTTCATACAACCACAACGGTAAACCCATGTAATATTTAAGTATACTGAAACTGGTTTACCAACTTTAAACGTAGAGTCATAAACCTGTGAACCTCACCAACTTTATGTTGACCTTTTAAACTCATGATTTCTTAGGTAATTGAGCAAACTATGGAGGACATGCAAATGGGGCTTCATCATGCTATCGGACCTGTTTCTGGAGTCGTAGTCCCAAACTATCCCAAATAAATCGTTTTATGCTTTTAATATTAAATTAAGACTTTATGCTTTTCAAATGTAAGACATTGTCATTTCCACTACTCTTTCTGCTGCAATGAAATCATGTAATGTTTTTATGAAGTTTGAAATTATTAGAAGTCGTTCTATGTATCCGTGACTATGATTCCATCTTGCTCACACCCAAACCCATTGACCGGGGTGTGACAGATTGGTATTAGAGCCGTGGTAAATTATGCAAGTTCAGAGGCTTATCGTGCACAAAACTGAACTACAGGGACCAAAACTGTAAATATCAAAATTCTGTCAAAAGCGGCGGCTAGGCGGTATGCCTCAAATGTATCCATTCTGGGCGGTACGCCCCAGAACCAGATCAGCAGAAAAAATGATAGTTATCGTTTTGGGTGTCGAATTAACGTGCTATGTGTCGTTTTTGCTCGATTACTCACCTTAGGACGTGTCCTTACATCCCTGCGACCCTTACCCCTATAAATACTGGTTCCATACATCATTTGTGGTTGCTAATTCCATGACACAAGCTCTAGAAAACCCTAACCCATCACAGCAACTTGCTCCTTCAAATTAGATCGATCCAGAGATCTTCTGAAGCCCATCTTCTGCAGTCCTACGATTAGGTATGTAGATCAAAAGCCCTCAATTAATTTCTGTTCATATGACCGTTTGATTAGAGTTCTAGAATTAACCTAAAACTAGGGTTCTTAATTATGTTTTGCTCAATTAGAGAAATCTGTGATGAATTAGGACATGAAATTTTGCATAGCATCATGAAATAACATGTATTAAGAAAGCCCTAAACTAATTTTATGATTGGCAAAGGTTTAGTATATGCTCTTGAATCGAGTCAAAATTAGGGTTTTCTTAACATTAGTTTGTCAAAATTGGGCATTTGGGATTTAATTAAGGTCTCATCTTCTAAAGTATATCATAAAATCATGTTATAAACAAAAGCCCTAAATTTATTTTATATAATAACAAGATCTGATATTTTTTGAGAAATACGTCAAATTAGGGTTTCGGAAAATAATAAATTCAATAAATATCATTTTCAAAGGGTTTGTAATATAATTTTCTGAAACCAAAACATGTTAAGATATATAATAAATATATATAAGATCAAAAGTGAAAAGAAATAATAAAATGTTAATATACCGAGTTATTCGGATATTTAGAAGTTCGTGCGGACCGGAAGGGTAAGCGCCTATACATGGGGTTTCTGGAAAAGTGAGGGTGTCGCATAAATCCCAACTAGCACCTGGCATACCTCACTGGGCGATCCTGGGGTGAGCGTTTGCTTATAGGAATGCGCGCCTTCATATTATCACTAATTTACCAATAAAGGGTAAAATGGTCCTTTTGAACAAATAGAACCTAACTCTCCTTAAGTTCCTCATGTCCTTAGAACTATAATCATATGAGTTCCCATATTCATTTAGCCTATTCGTTTCATTAGAATAATCTTCAGGTTGTTATCTTTCGTGATTGGTTCTATCTCTCGTTTCCGATCTACTCATCAGGTGACTATTCATGATCCTCGTCTTTTAATATTGTTGGTTATGACTATTCAATTCATATTATCATTTCTAATGGTGATTCATTCGAATGATAATCTGAGTTGTGAGTAATCATACATGCATTATCTTTTTACTGTTTTGGGGTGTAACATGTATCTCTATTTCAAAATTGTTTCTCTAAAACGTAAACGTGATTATATGTTGATTGGATACGTTCTATATATGTTAAATTTGTGTGGATTATTGTGATTGGTTGTGTTCTAGCATTGTGCTCTATTTCAAAAGGCATATTCATTAACATACTGAGCCGGGGTTACAATAATAGATCTATTGGTTTGACAGCCCACTTGCCCTGCCTGGAGGCGTCAAGTGATTCGAAGCCTAGTTGTCTAGGGTTTGATTTTCATGCTCATTGTCTCTAACTCATTACTTGTTTGACTATATATATGAAAATATCCTATTACACATTATCGCTCTTGAGATTATGCATAAATTATTTAAACTTGTGTTTACTCACCAACTACTTTGTAGTTGACACTTGATTTTAAACATGTTGCAGGAATCTATACTTGAGCCATATTGTGATCACGCTAGGATTTCTAGACCTAGATTAAAGACTTTAAATAAGTTGTGACATATATTAAGTATGTTTATCTTTATTGTACGACATCTTTAATTGATAATGAAAAGGGCATGTTTAAGTATTACAACTTATTTTAGTTGTCATGAGCATCTGGACAATCATTGCGCCCCGACATATTCCGCCATCGGTTGGGGTGTGACACCTAAAACCCACGATTCCACAAATTAACTGCACGCTGTTACTCACCATTACTCCCATATACTTCCAAACATTCACTTTTCTTCACTACCTGGTCATACTTCTCTGATTCTGTTCATCTTCAAACAAATATTAACTAATGGCACCTAAAGCTAAGAAAGAGGAATCATCTTCTGATGCAAATTCCCTTTTCCATGCTGACCACAACACAGTGGCACTACTGTCAAAAATAGAGAAAAAGCTCTGTATTTCATAAAATGATTGACTTTCTGAAAGCATCACACATTTGCTACGTGCTTATTGTTTACCCAAACATTTGCGAAGTCGTGATTACAGAATTTTGGCACAATGCTTCAAGAACAAAAATTGCCGAAGGAGTGTATAATGTACACTCAAAAGTTCAAGGTCACGAGGTAACAATCACTGAAGAGGTCATAAGAACACATCTGAAGTTTAATGACCAAGGAGGCTTCAAAGAAGTGCCCTATGCTGAGTATCTTGCAACCTTAAGGGCTGTAGGGTATGGAGGATCAGACAAGAAGTTAAAGAAATCACAACTGCCATTCAAATGGAGATTTCTTGCACATGTGATTCTGGAAAATCTATCCTTAAAGAAGAGTGTTTATGAACTCTCTTCAGTGCAGGACTCAGCTTTTCATGCACTGGCACAAGGTCTAAATTTTAATTTTTCTAGAATGGTGTTGGATGGGTTAGTGGACGATTTAAAACCCAACAATGTTCACTTCTTTCACATGTATCCCAGGTTTTTGCAGCACATTCTAAGGAGTTTGATACCCAATTTAAAAATCTCAGATAAAATTTATCAGTTAAGGGTACCAAATGAATAATTATTTTCTTATCTGTCAATCAATGAAAAGAACAAAGGGTATACATGCAGGGACACTGACCATCCCATACCTGTGCCAAGACCTCCAGTGGCTGCACCTATGGTGCAACCACAGGCAAATCCTGAGCTTATTACTCCAGTTAACAACCCTGTGTTACCAGCAGAAGTTGAACCTCCAACTGACAATCCTTCCTCCTCTAAACAAGTACCACCTAAAATGAGGAATAGACACTAAAAATTAGTCAACATTTCAGTCATTTCATCCCCCACCAATGATCCAGAAAATCCTGAAAAAGAGGGTGCAAGGTCTACTCCACATGTGCAACCCATAGCCACCCAAACTTTAAGCTCTGCCAAGGACAAAGTCCTTAGGCAGAAGAGAGCCAAAAAGGATTACCAAGCAAAATGTGACTCTCCTAAAGGAGATGAACATATAGGGTTGAATGTACATCCCTCATCCACTAGCAAAACTCCAACAAGACCAAGCTAATTTACACCTCAAAGTGAAGGTGATGAAATTTTTTATACTTCTTATGATACACTATCTCCAGAAACCTTATTTGTAGGAGATGTGTTGAAGAGTCTTAAGGAAAAATCACCCCAACCACACTTAGATAAGGAGTTCAGCCATAGGAGTATAGACATGGCTGATGTGAAAAGGGGTGCCACTACACTTGAATCCCCACTGGATCCAGTGGTCAATCGTAACATATATAAGACCCAATTCATGGCAACTAGACCATCTTCTGACCCAAAGGCACCTTTAGTGGCACCCGAGGTAAATGAGGATGTGACTAGGAATCCCAGGCGCCAAGACAACCAGGGTGAGGGACATGATCAAACAAGGCTTAATGGCTCTTCTTTGCTCAAGGATATTGGCTTCAAACCAATGGAGAGCAAGCTTTCACTAAATGAATTAACGGTTTGTACCAAAATTTACAAACACAGTTCACTTTGCTTTCACATACTGTGAAATTGCAGGGTGAAGAGTTGAAGCAAGTCAATAATCAACAAGTCCCTTTTGCAAAAGAGGATGTTACCAGAACATCAAGCTCAAAATCTAAAGCCACCACTCCACCACAAGAACTTGGTACTGAAAAAGATGATGCTACCAAAATGGAGGGGTATAGGGCCTACAGAGAAGAAGATTTTACTAAATTTGACTGGTATACAAGAGTATCCAAGGAGGTTAGATTGAAACTGTTTCAATCTGTAGGAAGAGAGCCATTTACAATTGAAGAAGCATGGAAAGAAGTCTCAATAGCTAACATCCTTGTTGTGGCCCCACACAAAGACAACCTGAAGGAACTACTTCTCTTCACTATGATAGCTGCAGGAGCTATTCCTGCTTCTATCAGAGAGATTCAGCAAATTATAGAAAGAGATTTTATTACCCTTGAAATGAGGGTAATTGTTGAAGAAGAAGGAGTTGATCTTGATGCTGAGACAGAAATGATGGATGAAGATGATGATAACAACAATGATAATAATGATGATGACAACAATGGTGATAATGGTAATGAAAAGAAAGATGATGAGGAAGTTCAAAGTGTGTTAAAAGAAGACACTACTGTCAAAGATCATAATATTCAAGAAATCAACAAGGATGTGTACAAAATCAATATGGATATTGCAGATGAACAAATATAAGATGTTCTTAAGGATTACAGAGATCTGATTGATCCCGAGGTAAATAATGAAGTTACCTCGGAAGCTGAAGAAGTTATCTCGGGAGAACATATTACTCCGGGAGAAAAATTTACCTCGGATAATATTATCTCGGAACTTGCTATTGTTGCTGCTGCTGATCAAGTTACCTGGGAGCAAACAGTTACTCCGGAGGATTAAACCAACACTCTTATGTTCTTTGCAGCAGACACAGATCAGCCAATCAGGTTCGAGTTTAGTCAAGCAAACATTTGGGAAGAAGCAGAAACACTGGCTATGCTACATACAAAGAAAATTTATCAAGGAATTAGTTTTTCTTGGTTAACTTCTGCACCTTCTCCTCCTGTTGAACCTGAACAAATTCTTCAAATTGAAGCTCCTCCAGTAGATTTTGGGACGTATTAGAGATGAAAGAGGGTATCTCATGGAATTTGGACCCTATTACCCACCAACAAAAGACTATTCAGAAATAGTTCTTGTGGCTCCTTCAACTCCTATGGAGGAAATTGTAAGAAATATTTTGGCCAACTACTGGGCTAAATATAAGCTAGGAACAGGTGAGATAAAGATCAATCCACTGCCACCATTTATAAAGAGAGCTGCCATCAGTGACAAATTCATAACCGACCCCACTGACAATCCAAATCTGGGGAAAGGTAAGAAGAAAATGATAGATGATGAACTCCTACAGGCAGAATATGAGAAGAAGTTCAAACCTGCCAACAAGAATGTGTCATCTCCTGAACACAAAATAGACTGTTCCAGAACTGTCTTTATTCCCATTCTTGACAGGCATGGTGAAGATCTTGATGGGAGAAGAGCAAGTGACAAGGCATTAATAAGAGAATTCAATGAAAGAATGATGTCTCAAATGGCTCAGCTGAAAATGATCAATGAGTTGAAAAGAAGAAGCAGAGAAGGTGTGAAGATTCCTGCAAAGCTGTTTGCACCAAAAGCCACAGAATCTGTAAAGCTTCTGGATGGGCAAGAGACCACCTTACCTGCTAGTGAAGTAAGTATGATAAACTCCGTACTTGCAGCTGATTTGATTGAAAGAATGGAACATGAAAAACTAGATAAAGAAATGGCAGAGGCATTTGTGCTTCAAGACAACTTGAATATTTATCAAGACAATGAAGAAGTTCTTGATATTATAAAAGAAGCAAAAGAAGGTCTATAGAAGAAAGGAAGAAGAAGCTAGACCAAGCCAATGAAAAGAGGCATCAATCATTTGCTGAAGAGACCAGGATTGCTGTAAACATAGAAAAGGAACAGATCAGGCTAGCTGCAAATGATGCTAACTGGGAGTTACTGAAAAGATGGAGAGACATTATCTTAGCTAGAGGATGGGTCACCCCTGAAGCTATTAGCTTGACCTCTGCTAATGATTTATGTGATTTAATGTCAATGGTAGTAGAAGAAGAATGAAATCTCAGGCTCAGCCAAAGACTTGAAGCTGATAATATCACTCATGAGTAATTGAAGAATGAGGAAACATAGAAAATTGCTAAGGCTCCTCTTACAAAAGCAGAGGAGACAAAAGCACTCAAAAGGTATGTAGAGGCTAGATTATGAGGCTTGTAATATTAAATAGTTTGGGCTGGGCTTAGTGGGTTTCATTAGATTAGTAGGCTAGTTTTATTATTATGTTTAGGCTAGTTTACTATTGGATATGGGCATGGGCTTGGGTTTATGATTAGGTTTAAGAGCCCAATAGTAAACTCATGGGATGGCTATATAAACCCCATGAGTTTACTATTCAAAGGGGCTTGATTACGATTTCTAGAGAGAGAAGAGGGTTTACGATTTACTGTTTTGTACCCGACAAGTTCATCTTGTGTGCAAGATTAGGTTTTTAACGTTTAATCATCGTATTCTTCGTGTTTCTTCTCTTCTCTATCTTGAATCAATCATAAACGAGGATTCCGCACTCGTTTGTGATTAAAATATCGTGATTAGTTGTTGATCCCGGACCAACAATTGGTATCAGAGCCAAGAATCACAGATTCGAGGTTCTCACGGTATTGGATTCAAGCTTTTTCCAAAAAAAAAAAGAGATTTGAAGATTTGAAGATTTGAAGATTTAAAGATTTGAAGATTTGAAGTTTTGAAGATTTGAAGATTTGAAGTATTTGAAGATTTGAAGATTTGAAGATTTGAAGATTTGAAGGTTTGAAGGTTTACTATCGGAGTTTACTATCGGAGTTTACTATCGGAGTTTACTATCGGAGTTTACTATCGGAGTTTACTATCGGAGTTTACTATCGGAGTTTACTATCGGAGTTTACTATCGGAGTTTACTATCGGAGTTTACTATTGGAGTCTACGATCCGGAGCGTGTTTGCGATTCCCACTGTGTTTACGATTGGGTTTACGACTCGGGGGTGTTTACGATTGGAAACAGCGTTTACGATTGGAAACTAGTTTGCGACAAAAAGTCACTATTTCACACTTTCACGGAAACGGGCATAACTTTTGACTCGTTTGGAGTTAGAGGCTCAAATTTTAACACGACGTTCGTGACACCGAGCCCCAGAATTACCCCCGACTAACTGTCTAGGGGAGCTCGTTTGGACCCCCAAATTCCACTCCGAAGGCCTCCGTTTTTTCAGTTTTAAGTTTCTGACACTATTCTTTGAATGGTGATTTTGCCGATTTTGCCGTTTTTGCTTGCTGATTTTTCAAAATTTTCAGAAGCTGCATAATGAGTTCAGTGGTTGAAGAAAAGAATATAGTTGAGGACAAAGATGATTTCACGGATGAAGTTGACAAAACTGAGATATGCCCCAATCCCACTTGTGCTCGTATAATTCCTGGACTTAGGCAAATTTGTAAAAATTATCAGATAGAATTATTTGAGATAAAATGCGAGAGGAGTTCTTTTAAGGGTAGATGGCAAAAGAATGAGGAGAAGGTAAAAGCTCAGAAACGAGACATTGAGAAATATCAGAAGCTAGCAACGGAGAAGACTATCTTATATGATCGGGCTAGGATTGAGATATCTGAGCTTACACAGAAATTAACTGAACTGCAACAAAAATTTGATGAGCTGCAGGTCAAGTATGATTGCAATCAGGAAAGAAACAAAAGAATGCTCGATGCTGGAAAGGAATTGTCACATGCTGTTGTGACTGGTCAAGTTGGGAAAGACACATTTGGGTTTGGGTCAGAGAAAACTGATAAATCTTTGGCAATGAACAACATCATTCCTCCACCAGTTCCCAGAGACATTATAGGAATACTTCTTAGTGAGGACCAAGTTGAACGAACCAAGTCTGATTATAAAGAAGCTGCTCCTCCTATTGATAGTGTCTTGGTTGGAACTACACCATTGACTCAAGAAGAAATTGATAATGAAGCAAACATGACTTATGGTGAAGGGAGAGTAAAGGATATATCAGACAATGATGCTGAGTGCCAGAAATATGACAGGTGTCACAACTCTAAGTCTGATGAAGCTGGGATAGAGTTGAAACCATACCCTAAAATTGAAACCCCATGCTTCAAAGTAATTGACGAAGTCAAAAGGGAAAAGGTGATCTTGACGACACGGCCTGAGGGGAAGATCTTTATGACATCTGGATCAATGTTTGACCAAGAACCAGATGTAGGATATGAACTACCATCCTTCTCCTCCAAGTTCAAGGGAATAACCGATGGAGTGATAAGTGAACCTAAAGTTGAGAGGCCAAAGATCACCATCAAGCATCCAAGTATGAAACCAACAGCTGGAGTGAAGAATGAAAAACTCAAGGGAGTAGCTGTGTCTCCCATTTCTTCAGTTGGATCATGTAGTTGTCGTTGTAATTGCAAGAATGGTGCTTCAATGTCAAAGAATCAAGGAAGCACAAAGACAGTAAAGACAGGTTCGACACAGGCTTCGACAAACCAGTAGAAAGTCAAATATGAAGCTGCAGTCAAACCAAAGAAGCATACACAAGGCAAACTAGCTCCATATCAGCCACCAAAGACAAATGGGTACACGTCTGACTTCTATCTAAAGAAGCAGACTTGCTTTAATTGTGGCATCGCTGGTCATATTGCTAGGAACTGTCTTTATCGCCCCTATGAACCCTATTTTCCGAAAAGTCAAAGGGTTTCATCTCAGGAGTCTGTAAAGTCTAAGCCAATGATGGTGCAAACACCTAAGGCAAGGAAGACTGTTGCTCCTAAGGTTAAACCTTCTGATCAACATTGGGGCGCTGCCAAAGCTGAAAGAAAATCTATAAATCAAAACAACAGCTTTCCAAGTTACAAAAATTTTCAAAAATAATTGAAGAAACCAGTTTCAAAACAACCAAAGCTTGAAAAACCCAAGGTAACTAGAACTGTTTTAAAAAATGATTCTAAAATGCAAAATGTTGAAATACCTAAAGTCACAACTCAAAAGGTGACTAAAACAAAAACTGTTTTGAAAAATGAATCTAAAATGAAGAAGGTTGGAATACCTAAAGTCACAACTCCAAAGGTGACTAAAACAAATGTCAAATCACCTGGAACTTGGAAACCAAAGGCTAATGCAGCTACAACCGAATCATCCCAACTTCCTGATTTTTCAAAAGGAATGTTTTTAAAAGAAATTTCATTCATTGATTCCTCAGGGGTACCCAGAAAAACAATGGCCTGGGTACTATTAGCTAACTAATCTCTCACTCTGTGCAGGAACGATCAAGGAGGATTATCACTAACGTTTTTATTACTAATTTGTTTGTTGATAAGTGATTGTTCCAGGCACAGTTTAGGAGGCGTATCTTCATGTCATGTCAAGTAATCTATACAATGGAAGGTATGTCTCTTTGAGAGGTAAAATGTCAAAATCAGCATGAAAGGTACTGTTCTTAACTTGGTTGTTGGTTTGATGAGGCAACAAAGGGTCTTTTGAGTCAAACCTATTTCATTAAAGTTTCAATTAAGATGTTGATTGATTATGTGTTTGACTTCAAATGCAATGAAGTGTGCATGTCATGAAACCCAATTTTCTCAAAATTTTCAAATCAATACTTTGAAAGTTAGCTTGGCCAGATGTCTGCAAAATTTTGTGTTTTGTTCTTTTAAGTGTGTTTGTGTGTTTTATTTAAAAAAACAATAAAAAAAAAACTGAAAAATGATGTTCACAAGATTGTGACATTAAAAATCAAAAAGCAAGGGGAAGAAATGTAAAGATGAAGAAAAAGTTGACCCCTCAAAAATAGTGTGCTTTTCAATTTTTAATTGTTTGTGTCTTGTTTTTGAGAAGTGGTTGGAGATGGCTGACACGCGTAAGGCGGAAGTGAAAGGCAAGCTCCACGGTGATATGCTCGGTAGGCTCGACCTAAACTTATGACCTCCAATGAAAGTGCAGTGAACTTCAAAGATATATATGTTTAGTTTCCCATCCCAGGTTGCATGGTTTAAAAGACTGGGTCCCAGCAAAAACGGGTTGAGAGTGGTAATTATACCTAGTATTCACTCTCTCACACGCCATGTTTCTGCTGTTATGACTACACCACATGAGAAAAAGAAATGAAAAAAAAAATAAAAAAAAGGAAATGGAAAAAGAAATGAAAACGAAAAGAGAATAAATAATCACTCAGTTGGTCTTCTTTGCGTGCTTAGCGCCCGGCCTGATCACCAACTGATGGTTAATGAAATAAGTGGTAGTCATAACGGTGTTGCATGGTTCCTCAAGCTGGGGGTTTGTGAATCCTCAATAAACTCTGAGGTTGGGTAAGTTTTGCTGTGTACGCTTGGGTGTGGGGACAATTAAACATGACGGTAATATTGTACTATATTAAGCATGACGCATTCGGTTGGGATTAAACGGGTTTGAGTTTAAAGCGGACAAACATACCGGCAATCACCTGGACTAGTCGAGTAACTGAAGCTGAAAAGGGTTCCTCAGTCAGATTCATACGGTTTGATCCCTTGTAAACTTTCTCATGTTTGGTTTGGTAAGTATTTGTTTAGTTTTTATCTTTCGTGTGTGAGTCGTTAAGTTCTTTTTGGTGTGTTTTCGTCTTGGCCAGGTTGATTTGAGAAGTCAAAATATGTTTTTCATGGGTTTTAATGCATGACAATATGCCCCCGGCAGATTTTGCCAAATTTTTAGGGGAAGGAGTATGGGATAATAAGTATTATCCGAAGGGAACTCGAGGATGATACTTATTATCTAATGGAAAAGACTTCCTCTGTCAGATCTTGACAAATTTTTAGGGGAAGGAGGGAGGATAATAAGTATTATCCGAAAAGACTTCCATAATACATAGTATCCGAAGGGAACTCGAGGATAATATGTATTATCTCAGGGGAAGTCCTTAGCTGAGGGGAAGTAATCAGCTAAGGGGAAGTCTTTAGAGGTCTTGGGTTCAGGGGAACTTTATTATCATCAACAGGTGATAACTGGGTTTTTTTTACAATGTTAATTACCTTCTAACCCAAAGACCAGTCATCAAATGTCTGGTGGAGTATATTTTTTCAAATGTGTGTCAGACAGGTTGATGATAGAAAGATGTTGCTGCTGCTGCTCAAAGTTAAAGAACCAGCCGGACAAGACTACCATCTGAATAAGCAAGTGTTCAGGGGAAGTTGTTGGTTTCTTTACAAGCTTCTAAAAGATTATCAAAGAAGATGTTCACAAGCTTAGGGGAAGCAGAAGACTTCAAGTCTCGTTAAAGAAAGTGATGCAGAGAGCAGTCAGAGATCATGAAGATCCAAGTTCAACAATCAAATTCTTCAAAGTTAGGGGTTTTCAAAATTTCAACCCTCTAATTTTTGAAGATTCAAGACAGTTACCGAAGATTCAGCAAGAACCAATTCATTCATGAGAAGCAAGTCAATGAGAATCCTCCATCTCATTAACTTGTTCATTTCAAGAAGTTCAAGCTGATGCTGATCAAGAGGAAGTCCCAAGTGCCCGTTATGAAACCCAATGAAGATTTCTGCGGAAAGAATCTTCATCAGCATCTTTGCCAGCCAGTCAAGAAGAAGATTTTCAAAGATCGAAGACATTTAATATCACAAGCCTAGGGGAAGATTGTAGAGGCTAGATTATGAGGCTTGTAATATTAAATAGTTTGGGCTGGGCTTAGTGGGTTTCATTAGATTAGTAAGCTAGTTTTATTATTATGTTTAGGCTAGTTTACTATTGGATATGGGCATGGGCTTGGGTTTATGATTAGGTTTAAGAGCCCAATAGTAAACTCATGGGATGGCTATATAAACCCCATGAGTTTACTATTCAAAGGGGCTTGATTACGATTTCTAGAGAGAGAAGAGGGTTTACGATTTACTGTTTTGTACCCGACAAGTTCATCTTGTGTGCAAGATTAGGTTTTTAACGTTTAATCATCGTATTCTTCGTGTTCTTCTCTTCTCTATCTTAATTCAATCATAAACGAGGATTCCGCACTCGTTTGTGATTAAAATATCGTGATTAGTTGTTGATCCCGGACCAACAAGGTACTTCATAGAGATTTTAGGAGAGGAAAAGAACACAGTCAATCATTATTCTTTGAATACTCTAAGAGATAGGTATGGTGAGAAAAGATAGGAGCAATCAAGGATATCAGAAAGAAGAAGAATTCCTAGATTTCCAGGAGCTTTCTCAGGTACACCTTATCCTCCTCCTAAACCTATGAGTCTCATAGACTCACTTCTTGGCAATACACCCTCTACTCCACCCACTACTACACAAATCTCCACCATTCCTATCAAAAGAAACCCACCCAGGGCCAGCGGACCTCAATTCACAAAGCCACCAACCAAAAAGTGCAAACCTAGCAAACTCATTCCACCAATATTCAGAGCTGATAACTTCACCCCATTTAAGCTCTCATCAAACCTAAACCAAAACCCACAACAGAATCATCCTAAATCCCTTCAATCCAAAAATCAACTCACCATTCCACATAACCACCTTCTTCACAACCAACCTCAGCACCCACTAAAGCAACAAACCTTGTGAACCCACCAGAATCCACAACAGGTACCTCAAGGAGAAAGAAATCAATGGCAAAAAGGAAAAGATCTCAAGTCATTTCCTCTAGCTCTGACTCATCTTCAGACAAGAAAGTACCTGAAGATATGCATGCTGATAGAAGAAGAATTCTCTCTTAGAAATTGGATGAAGACTCAAATTTCTACCTGTTTACTACAAGCACCAATGAAGTTCTAAGACTTAGCAGCAATGAAGCTCTTACAACTTTATCTGACCTAGAACTTAGTAATGTAAGAAATGTGGCTGGTGATGGCAAAAGACTAAGTGCTCAAGAGCAGTCCTTCATGATGAAGATAAGGATGCACTTTGACACAACAACAAGGGAGACTTCATCTGCTGCACCTATCAGAACTAACTGTCCTGTTACTCATGTGGAAATGGATCTAGCTACTGACAGATACATTGTATGCAGAGCTGATGGATCATTCACATGACACAGAGAGATAAATCCAGGTGAATGGAACTTTAATGATCATAAAACAATACTGGATTGTATGCTTATAAACCGACTGTTCAGATTTGACATGACAAAGGATCAGTAGAAGGAATCAGCTTTGCTGAAGAAGTTAGTTGTTTTTGGCTCAAAAACAATTTCAACCGTTTTGTTTTTCATTTAGTATGATATTCGAAAGATTTTGGAAGCATCATCTTAGGGGAAGATTGTAAGGAATTATTTCTCCTAAAGGAATGATGTTGATCGGCTAAACATGTTATCTAGGAAGAATAGAAGGCCCGAGATAAGTTACCTCGGAAGAACAGACTGCCCGAGATAACTTACAGTTACCTCGGAAGTTCACCTTACCTCGGAAGCTTATTTTACCTCGGGAGCACAGTTTTATCTCGGACAGTGGATGCGCCCGAGATAACTCAAGTTACCTCGGTAAAGCTAGTTATCTCGGACATCAACTTGACATGCTCCACTTGTCTCTGACATATCTGATCCAGTTTCCCGCCATTCTCCTGACATGAAGCTGACACGATTATCTTCTAGACTAGTTTAATATTATTCTAGTTCATGTATCTTTACTCGACGGTCTAGATGATCGTTAGAGGAATCAAGGATTCTCCTGATTCTTAATTCCTCTGGGCACTATATATAGACTGTGACATCCGAGAATTCCAAGGTTAATTTCCGTTAGACAATTCCCGTTAGTTACGTTATAAGTATTAACTAGGTAACTAATGCTTAACTAGGCCGAATACGTCCACGACCTTTGGTTGATCACCGAACCCGTCCATATGTGTTTATTTATTTATTGAATTATGTGCAACGTGATTTAAACGCATGATTATTATCAAAAAGCATGACTATTTGTTTAATTGCTTAATTATGTATTCACGTATTTATTATTATTAGCATGACATATTATTTAATTGTGTATTTATGTGATTAATCAAGTAATTAGAGTGTATGCATACATGTTAATCATGGGCTAATGATGGACTAATCATTGGGGCCCAAATCCCAATGAAAGCCCACCAAAGCCTAGGTATTTAAATGAAATAAAAACCCTAAATGGTCATTTTTGCATACATCACCACAAAACACACACACACTCCCATTCTCTCTTGAATCATTTCTGGTCAGCCCTGAACCACCAAGGATCACCAAGATCTCAGCCTTGAACCATCATCTATCAAGCCCGGAAATCAAACTGTGAGTCCCCAAAACTATTTTCTTTGCATTTCTATGTGTTTTCTTAAAAAGCATGCTTAGATCTTCATGAAATCATTTGATCTTCTGATATGATGCTTAGGAATGTTAGATCTAACTTAAAGACTGCAACTTTACGTGTAAAATCATGCCATAATGAAGATTCATGCTAGTTAGGTCATTTTATGCTTAAAAGTGTTCTTGGAGATTTGATGATGAAAATCCATGTTTAAGGTGTTAAATTTGCTTGTTTAATGTTGGTAAATGTTTATGCATGCTAGATACTGAATGACATGAAGTATGGAAGCCATCAGAATGATTTTTTGTCAAATTTACGAGTTTTCTGCGACCAGCGAAACTGACAGATTCGTTAGGCGAAACTGTAGTTTCGCAAGCTGTTTGAATCTTCATCCAGCGACACTATACAGCGAAACTATAATGTCGCATGCGAAACTAAGTGTATTGCTCGAACGAAACTACCGAGCGAAACAACCATAGACTCCTGAACGAAAGTTCAAATCAGTTTCGAGCGAAACTAGATAGCGAAACTATGCCATCAGTTTCGAGCGAAACTATCTAGCGAAACTGTGCCTTTTATGAACGAAAGTTCAAACCAGTTTCGAGCGAATCTGTGCTAGCGAAACTGTGTCATCAGTTTCGAGCGAATCTAGCTAGCGAAACTGTGTAGCGAAACTGTGACCAGACCAAAACCCAAACTTGTGCAACTTATTTGAATGTTATGCCATGACTTACATGATTATGCAATAATGAAACATGCTTTGAGTTCTGAGTAATGTGAACCCCCGTTTATGATCAACCATCGGTGTCGTGTGTCGGTATGTCGAGTCGTAGTTTCAACGTGCTATGTTATGGGCCATAGTGACGTAGTTAAAGTTTAGACACAACCTAACACCTAAGACCTTAATGTGATTATTAGGTCTTCGTTAGCAATCATAGTTGGATTATTTGAAGTGTAAGCTGAGCAACCTAAGGTGAGTTTCACTAATCCTTTAATTGTGAGCCCGTTTGGGTCACAACGAAATTACTTAACGGAAAACAACGTTGACATTTTGAGGTATTGCCAAATGGGATATCTGTTATGGAAGTTGGAGTGTTTTATGGGAAATACTTGCAACTGTCCATCTTTGGGATTTCAAATGAAATCCGGAACAACCATTTTGATACTTAAACTCTTTTTAGGATTTCAAATGAAATCCAGAACAAACGGTTTTAATATGACTAGTGTAGGTTAAAGTCTAAACCAAATGATATCACATGATTTCTAAGGATGCCTTAAAACTTAAAAGTCCTCAACAATTTAGTACCATTAATTTGCGAAGCGAGGGGATGTTGGGTAGATCTACTGAGGGTTTGACAAACCCTGCTCCGCGGTACACAAATGTGTAGCCAACCGGTTGGAGGCCGAACGGAGTACAATATCAGCCTAATTTAGTTGTGGGTCCCTTGAGGAACACAACTGGAGGCACAAACCATCGGCAAATGCCGAACTCTGTTACGTCAGCTTTGGTACGAACTTCCTTAGTGCATGGAAACCGGATTAGCTACCCGCGATATCGGTTGACCGCTTTAATCTTTACTTAACTAGTGCATATTCGATAATTCAACACTTGGCAATTGTTTTGCAAAACTATTACTTATTTATATGTTGCTACATACGCTTATGAGACCGGGCCGCTGCATGACATGCCCACAGTGAACTCACCAACCGTTAGGTTGACACTTGTGTGGTTTTCACTTTTGCAGATCGCTGAGGAGTATCCGCCGGAGGTTGGCATGGCACCGAAGTTACTTATTTTATTTTAAACTTAAATTTGGGAATCGAACAACAATTTATGTTTTGTAATTAAAGCACGTGGTTAGTGCTAAAATACTCATGTTTGTCTTTCCGCTGTAAACCTTTAAACTGTTTTATGATGAATGTTTGGACTTTACTCTGATTCGTTTAGTATTTGTAACTAATGGTTGTGGTCCTGGTTTGCTCGCACCCCTTAACGGTATAAACTCCGTTAGTGGTTAATTTGGGGGTGTGACATAGACACTTGTAACCATGCTTTATATAAGCAAGTGTAAATCACTCTGATATGCACTTCCAATCTGCAAGTTATAATACAGTGCTCAGTTTTATTCATATTATTATTGTACTTGTCTTGTATTCGATTTCATATTACTTTACTTCAAACAGAGCATAAGAATTAACTTGTTCCCGCCTGGTTAATTCTAAGTAAAACCTTGTAATTGGTTTAACTCTGTAACCAGGATTTGATCCTACAACCACAGTGATGCTCATTCATCAAAAAGTGAAATCTTCTTAACGGAGTTAGTGTCATTTTAACGGCGGTCTGTTTATTTCCAACACGATTAAAAAGAGGTTCATTATAGGGAAAAACGAAGTATAGATTATTATCGGCAATAGGCAATAGTTGGGATTACTAAAATCCAGTTATATATATAACAATGAAAATTGATAGGTGAATAGTGAGCTTTTTATTTCTCATAGTTTGGCCACGTGACTTGGTGCTTTGACGCTTTCTACCCCTAAACTTTTACAATTTGTTTTTTTTAATGAAATAGTAAACTTTAGGTTTTTAAAGTTTGGCCACATATACTTCATATTTTTACGTTTTCTACCCTCTAACTTTTAAAGATTTTTTTTTGTTTTGTTTTAAGTTTGGTTGTCTTCTACTTTGGCTACGAAACTTTTAACTTTTCTACTTTCATTTTTAGTATACCTTTATATTTTATACTTTCATCACGAGACTTTTAGACTTTTACGTTTTATACTCCTTAACTTTTTAACTTTCGTTTTTTATTTGACTAATTTCATTTTTTAGTATACGTTTAGAGTTTTTGACTTTAAGATGACTTTTTTCATAGTTTTATACTTCGTCGAAGTTTTTTTTTTGTTTTAAGTTTTATTGTATTCTACTTTGGTCACGAAACTTTTAACTTTTTACAGTATATTCGTTTTTAGTATACTTTTATATTTTATACTTTTACCACAAGAGTTTTAAACTTTTACGTTTTATACCCCTTAACTTTTTAACTCTCTAACTTTTAAAGTTTTTTTTTGTTTTAAGTTTTGTTGTCTTCTACTTTGACCACGAAACTTTTACTTTTATACTTTCGTTTTTAGTATACTTTTATAGTTTTATATTTTCATCACGAGACTTTTAGACTTTTACGTTTTATACCCCTTAACTTTTTAACTTTCGTTTAACATACAAATTCAACGCCGCACACGACGAGACTTTTAGACTTTTACGTTTTATACCCCTTAACTTTTTAACTTTCGTTATAGTTTTATACTTTCACCACGAGACTTTTAGACTTTTACATTTTATACCACTTAATTTTTTGACTTTCGTTCAGTATACAAATTCAACCCCGTAGCAACGCGGGGGGTGGTAACCATCTCGTTTTCCAATAACAAACAATCTAAACTTTGTCTTTTGTATCTTTATTTTTTATCCTAATAAAAATTAAAATGGTTGTCACATGTCTCATTTCTAAGGGGTTTACATCAGCACTGTCAAATGTCAAAACCACATTCAATATTTGTTAAATTACCAATTAAGACTAATTACCAATTTTGTCCAAATTAAATTTTTATTTCAAAAAATTGGCAAACTTAATATAGATTTGATAAATTTACTTAATAATTTAAGTTTTTTTAAGGAAACTAATCAACAACTTGTCAAACATAATAAATTTCTTTAGTGGATTAAATTATCAATTAATGGTTTATAATAAACTATGTCATTTTTAATTTTCAAACTTTTTAACCGTTTTTTTATTTATCTAATATTAGAACCTAAATTAAACTCGTGTAGTACACGGGTTAAAAACCTAGCATACATATATAATTTTACATGTCACATTTTTCATCTATATCGTTATATGTATATATTTTCTTTATTTATGAATATTTACCGTAGATTCTTTTAAATTTTTCTCTATTACCAGCTCATTTTACAATTTCACTAATGTTTATAAAAGGATTGTATATAGCTCACTCGTATACGCTTTGAGTTTTAACGTTCCTCTTTTTTTTAATCAAATATGAGCGTATTTTCTCTTTCCATTTTGTTCACTCTTAGTGAGTTAGTGTAGCCCATGCCCATAGGCTAAACACAAAGCAGAACTCCAACAATGCTTTCGTGACCATGCCTGCTCCACGAATCGCGTTACCAAGGATAATTTATTAGGCTACTCTTGTGTTTCCACATATACCCACAAAAACTTGAGAGCGGTTTTGATGGCCTGCATGAGAATTTCCTACCTTTTCAAAAGTCTCAACCGTAGACAGCCTTTAAAACTTTTGGGTTCGAGTCCCAGTCCTATATGAACCAATAATAGAGAATTTCTTTCTTTGGTTGTTTATGCTAGCTCTTTGCTAGCTTGTATTTGCCGTAAAAAAAAAATTCTGGATTACAAGGAGCCCTAATGGAGGTTGAGTGCCTCATGTATTCCATGCACCATGACACCATCCCCCACGTCACTTCCCCACCATAAGTTATTTGTAAATGTTCTTTGCAGTTTTCTTTGTTAGTTGTATTATGTGCATTTTAGCTTGCACTTCAGTATTCATGTTTCCTAGAGATTAGGACGTAGGGGTCCATAGGAACGCTTATGTATTGAACAACATGTATTTCTTTAGTCAGAGGGAAATTGCAACTCGTTCATTGCTAACTCAAAATAGGCACTTTAAGTGGAGATCTTTGGATATTGATTACGGATTCGAGTGGTGTTTTTTATCTTAAACTCTTACTCGTTTTGTCTAATGGGTTTCTTCAAGTGGTGAATCTGTATCTCGACCGACCCGTTACCTATATGTTCGATTCAAATTACCAATCCTAGCTGTTACCATAACTGGATATACAATAGGTTTGACGCTCCAATGAGTCTTCAACAAGGACATCATTTTCAGGAACCTTCATTATCTTTCAAAAATGTAGAGAGTGAAAGCATTATGAAGCATGATCAAGAAAATGAGGAACAAAAATCTGGAGTTTGGGTTGCTATTCATATATTTCATGAACTGTTGGATCGTCGACACTTGAAGGCGATCTCGATCAGGTGGAAGCCAGCAATTCTGCACGGGTCAAACTAATAGACATATTTCCACATTCCATCCTCGTTATGGCTCGTAAACCCATTTTGTTTTCGCACACGATTATTATGTTTCATCACGAACATTTCGAGTAGAAACTTCTATCCATTTTGTTGTAAAATGATTGTATATAATATAATGAACATTATAACTGTGAGACAGAATCACCAGAAATGTAGTTGAAGAAGCCACACACAGCAGCAATAGCACTTTAAGAATGAAAATGAAAATGTATACAAATTGTTATGAAGCTTAGAATGAAAATAGTTGAAACTATTTGTTGACTTTTAGGCTACCCTCGATCCGCTGGATGAGCTGATCGGCTTTCAAAGCTCCTTCCTGTAACCAGTCAAATTTCCAAGATCCAATTTTATTAGTATTAGATTTTGAAAAATAATATTAAAAAAAGAAAAAATTAACTTACAAAACGGTCATATGGCTTTCCATCCTTGAACAAGATGAAAGTTGGCAAGGCCTCAATGTTGTACTTGTTTGCAATTTGAGGATATTTTTCAGTGTCAATCTTCACCACTTGGATGGTGTCTCCCATGCTAATACTCACTTCATTCAATATAGGACCCATCAATTGACATGGCCCGCACCTGTAAGTTTAAGATATATTTTCATTTTCACATAATTTCACTTCTTAATAAATTAAATACATGCAGAGGGAGATAGAGATTTACCAGGTTGCATAAAAGTCAACCAACACAGGCTTCTCAGCCTTTTCAAGTAGTTCATCCAGGGAAGAAAATGTTTGCTTTTTTGCTGCAACCTGCAATTAATCACCCCGATCATCTCTTTTCTATAAAAACTTTTGAAATAACATAAAACCCATTTTCTGTACACCCAGACAATTGAATCTAATATACTTGCAGAGTTGCAGTTGAGTATAGGCAACGTGAATTGTGAATACATCATGCATCAGCGAACTTCCCCCGAGGCTGACTTTGGGGCAAAAGCATGTCTCATGATCACATGCTTTCATTCTTATTATTATAAGGTCATCACATCTATTCTAGCAACCTCCATCTTCTCAAAATATCTTACCAAATCACCTCTGTTGGCACCCTTCATATGTCTCCTCCAGATCAATACAATAAACATTTTCCATGCCTCATTATATTTCTTTATGAGGCATCTATTCAAGAAAATAACCTCTGTTGTCGATCCCATCCCCGACATAAACCAAATTGATTCTTCAAAACCATGTCTAAAATCTCACCCCCAAACATAGTTTAGTTATAATTCTCATGAGCTTACTTCCTTGATTACACTTCTGAATATATCCTTTATTATTGTATATTTGCATTATTCAAACCATGGTACTCCACTACCTCCACAAGGATTCTTTTAAACAAATAATAGCCCCCCTTCTGAATTCTAGCTATTTTCATATAAGTTAGTGGCCCCAACAATCTAATCCTATTTAGCATTTACCAACATCCTAACCTTCAATGAGAATCATCAAGGTTCAATAGTAACGCCCTCTCAATATTCCATCAAAAACTTATCAAACTAATCCTTCCCTCATTCTGTGTACAGCAGAGAAGCTGCGGTTTACATTTGACTGTTTTCGGTCTCTTAAGATTAATTGAACTAGAATCATATGGGTTCCCTAATGTATCTCAAAGTTCCAATATAACCTACTTTAATTGATGCTCAAGTATCCCAGACATTGCATATATTGAGGTTCTATTATTTCCTAATGCTACACAACTAATGTTTAATGCTTACTATACACCTTGAGGATAGCTTGTCGCCTTAGTTTTGAATAGACATGGTCACCTGACCCTTTGAACTTTCAAAAGGGTGGTCCTTTACAAAATCTCCTACATTACTCCATCAGAAAACACAAAACACCAATTGTTTTGGTCCTGCCATCACATTCATTATATTGCGTTAAGACCTCCATTTACATGAAGTATTGAAGAACTTTTCTCCGAAAATTCAGGCGTTAATGTTTTTGTTGTAATGAAGAAGCCGGTTTTTGTTTGAATGTTTGAATAGATGGTTCTGTATGTATGTTACGGATGAAGAAATGTGGAACTAGATATTGAGAATAAAAATACACATAAACTTCATTAGACACTTGTTTAATTACATAGATGACCATTAAATACATAGTGAAACGATGCCAACACACCCCTTCGGGAGGAGGTTGGCATAACCGCAATACACAACTGTTGTTTTTGACCCATTTGGTCTTATTTGACTCGTATTTGACCCACACATAATAATAATAATAATAATTCTCACATACAATACCAATAATAATTATAACCTATGTTTAAGTTGAACACTTGCAATAGTTTCTACAAGTACACCGAGTATGATAAGGTCAGGTGTATGAGATGATATTGGACAAAAACTGCTCAAATGTTAGGCTAAGAAATCTATTGTAAAAACACCTCTAATGTGCCATCAATCTTGTTTCTTGAAAAGCATACAACCATCTTTGTACAAGAAATCCATATTGATATGATAACCCCCAATACAGCCCATGAAACTTCAAACCTTAACTACTTGATGTGCTAAAAACTAGATAAAAGAAGAAATTCTGCTCCCTTGAAACGTAAATAAAAACTAGACTAGGGTTTTATATCACATAAAAAAAGGGGTCCCAAAATGTTATATTTCAATAGAGTCATGAATTTATTTTTGATGAATTCCAAGTTAAACCAATATCTTTAGGAAGTAAACTCAAATTCAAGTAATAATATGGCACAAAAACCAACTTGAAGAAAAGAAAGACTAATTAATATACATACGCATCTGATTAAACTCAGGGAAAGGAGAATGAATATAAGATAAGATAAGATGAGATTACGATGGCAAGTGTTCGAGGCCTGGATTTAAGGCTGCGAGTAGTGAGACGAGGAAACCGTGGATGAGATTGCAGCGACGATAAACCGGAAAGCTTTGGCGATGATGATGATGATGATGATGAAGTCAACAGAGCCGCGATAGGATATGTCTGATAGACGACGGAAACCGCCATCGGAAATCGCCTACGGCTACGGCTACGGCTATGGCTGTGGGATTTGATGATTTGTTGCTTTGCTTGCTCCGCTGGTGAAAGAAAAGAAGGAACGAAGACCAATTACCAAAGCAAGCCTTGGGCTGGGTTGGGGAATTTTCTCACTTGCACCTCCAACTATCTCTATTTATACATCTTTCACTTTTTACTTCCAAACATATGCACAAGAGAAATCAACACACACGACACGATGTTAACAAACTCTCTTTACATCCACTAAGAGCTTATATTCATTATTAAGATTATTAAGATTCTCACTAAGGAAATGATAATGCTTACAATTTTTTTACTAAATCACTCATTTTCACTAAGGAAACGAGGATAGTCATCAATAAACACAATGACGAACTGATCCAGGTACAGTTTACTTACTCGATTTATAAGATCCATGAATACAGTCAGCACATTGGTTAGCTCGAACGGCATAACCAAGAACTCATAGTGACCATATCGAGTTCCGAAAGCAGTTTTCTAAACATCTTCTTTTTAGACTCTTAACTGATGATACCCAGATCTCAAACCGATTTTTTAATAATAACTTGATCCATTGAAACTATCGAACAGATCGTCAATACGCGGAAGAGGATACTGATTCTTCACGGTAACCTTATTCAATTCTCGGTAATCGATGCACATGCGAAAAGTGCATCCTTCTTCTTGACGAATAAAACAGGCGCTTCGAGGGCAAAGAACTAGGTCTAATGAAACTTTTTTCCAACAATTCTTGCAATTGAGCATACAACTCTTGGAGCTCATTCGGCACGAGTCGATAAGGCGCTCGGGCAACCGGCAATGCCCCAGGGGACAAATCGATTTGAAACTCTACCTGCCTATGCGGCAATCCATAAACATCTTATAAGTACACCAATGCTGAATGTTCGGATTAGCTTGGGCATGAGTTGCCAAAGCTACGACCACACTCTGTCCGATGATAGTGTTGAGCTCTTCTATAGACATATTGATGCCACGACCACGTCCACAACCTGCAATTATCTTTATTCATAATATAGAAAAATGATTAATATCCCGGTATTTATCATTCAAGCATAGAACAAACATTCAATGGCAAAAGAAACACCTAACAAATTTATCAACAGATTCAAATAAAACAAAGTCGCAACTATCTTACGAATTCATTAAAATTAAACTAAGTTCAAATTTTTACATGTCAAAAGATAGGTAAAGATAACATCTTTATACAAGCTTCGCTACAGCACTACAGATGGATAACTACTAACTACCAACTATCAGCAAGACAACAAGGTCCTCAACCAGAAACTACTGAACCCTCATCCTCTGGGTCCTCCTATGTCATGGGTGCAGGTGCTGGCTCGGGCTCAGCAGGCTCCTCCTACGGATCCAGCTCGTCCTCAATCGCTGTGACCCAGGTAGTGCTGTTGTAGACGAAAAAGTAGCTGCTGAATGATACCCTCTGAGCATCAATCATGGCACCTCATACAGAGAACCACACCAGCAGTTCCTAGTGTTGCTGAGTCAAACTAGCCAAGCGTTCCTCGCTCTGCTTGCTGCCATCGAGAGATAACACTTTCCAAGTGTCGCTTCGTAACGTACTCACCAAGCCGAATGTTAGAGATGTTATCCATAGCGCATACAACATACCTTTGGTAGACAAAATGTTCGGCTACCAGTGCCGCAACCACCTGCTCAATTGTACACGAAAGGACCGGTAGGGCAGGCGTAGCCCTCATCCGAGCTGTGGTACGCATAACAGTGGGTGCTGGCACACGATACGCCCTTAGTAAGTCGGACACGTACTTTGGGTACGCACGTCACAACCCCGCAAAACCTACTCATAGAGCCACTGCGAACGGGGGCGTAAGCCAGACCAGGATCTGAGTCGTCAGACACGTCGAACATTCTACATGCTCCACTCAACATTTTTTAAACCAAGTTTGGATTACCGAAGTATCAAATAGTTTATCAAAGTTGTAAGGCTTCAAAGTAAGGCGAAAGCATCATAACATAGTTTAGTTTAAGTTTAGGTTTAACGGAAGTGACAACCAAATAAAATAGTTTAAGATGTCTTTTCGTTCAAGGCGACATGCAAATGACTATATGAATGATCCTAACGTGCTCTTTAGCTTCTCCTAAGGATCTGGGAAGAAATATGTAAAGTGTCAACGCTAGGTTGGTGAATTCACGGAGTTTAAGCAAGTAAATACATATCATTTATTTAAAGAAGTAGGTTAACCAGTTACCCTCAACGAGACGTAACCCACCCAGGAACCACACATCCTGAAAAAGATGATTTTGCAATCTATATACTTGAGTTAGCTAGACCACGTTATTTATAACACCATAGGCCCCGTGTCCCCATTCTTGACAGATTTAAGATTTTGACTTCTAGCCATGCTATAATGCCGAGCATGACCCCGAGTTAGGAAAATATAATACCCCTTCTCCACCCCCGAAGGCGGTAGGGCTAGAGCGACCAGCCAGGACAATGTTTGTCAAGCCCAACAGATTTGTTTCACATTTCCCCATTATCAACTTGATACTAATGGTACACGAATTGTGGAAGGACTCCCTTGGCATGTTTTCCTCTATGGGTTATAAATAGTATATAAAATAAAATTTTAGCATTTCTCAACAAAAATCGTTTAGTATTTCTCAACAAAATTCGTTACCACATGTCTTCTCCCCCAAAAGCATAATAAGTTAAAAAGTGGGGCCGAGAACTCACCTTAGGGTGCAATTTAGTATTTCCAAACAATCAACCGAAAGATAGCAGTGTGAGTGTTGACTGTGTTGACCGACTGTCCCAATAACGCGCAGAAAATAGACAAGTGGACTCGAATACACATTGGTGATCAAATTTAGGGTTTCTATATTTATCCTAACACGTATATTACATATATCATGTTATATCGTGACAAATATTGAAGCGTCATAATTTATTACGACATTATTCCATATATACGATGTGAGCTCGACAGGGCGATCTCACAAAGTCTTATTGTGATAACTCGTCAGATAATCAGGTCAAACCTTACTCATTGACTATAGTTATATACGTATATATATACATGTTTGACCTGAATAGGTACTAATAGTTGTAAAAGTTATACGCCGAAACGTCCACACTTGACAAAGTTTTCACGTTTGTATTGAAAAACATCATAACAAACAGAAAGGCCCATCCTAAGATCAATGGAACTTCAATAACAAGAAAAACATAAATATAAAAACTAACTTTTATATTTTCCAAACCAGCGTAGTGAGAAATCACGTTAACAACGCTTAAGCGAATATTTCAAATTTAAGAACTATTATTGGTTTAAATAATGAAATATCCGAGCTTAAGAGCCAAAGAGAAAAAAATCGAATCACTTAATTATTTCCTTACGCGGTGCCGCGAGCAAATAGAATAAATAAAAAGTACATGGTAAAATTCTAAATAATTAAATCACGACAAGTACAAATATATATAGGGATGTCGTGATCTCATAATTAATTTAGAAACTCGTCTCAGTCAAAACGGTGCAACGGTTTGGCTTAAATCGTCCGTTTACAAAAGTTGGCCCGGCACGAGCCACACTGGCCCTCCAACCGTTACTCTATTAAATAAGCCTAACCTAAACCATGTGAATTGATGGTTGTTATTTCTCGAGTACTCGACCGGTCATGTTACGTTTATTTTATAAAATCTTGACAATCTATCTAGATTTTTATAAAATAATGACAATTTATATAGATTTTTTTTATAAATTATGACAATTTTTATAATTTTTACAAAAGACTAAAAATTACCTAAAATATTTAACTAATCTAATTACCTAAAATATCTAGGTAACTCAAGTTAAATTAAACTAACCTTGGGTTAAAAAACAAAATCTCTGAGATTTCATTTGAAATCTTTAAAACCAACCAGCATCCCTCCATCTTCATCCTCACAACCACCTCCACCCTCACACCACCTCCCCACCGTCGGCTCCCCTCCACCTGCCGACGCACCTGCCACCTGAACCCCCCCTTGCGCCGGTGACCACCACAGCAACCACCCCACCCCGTCGCTCCTCCTCTTCCCTCCCCGACTCGTCTCTCCCGTCGCCACCTCCGCCAACCACGCCACCACCCGTCATCGACACCACCATCCACCACCACCTACGCCTCTGCCACCCGATACCACCCTCACCGTCGTCACCACCCTCGACGACCCCCCCCCCCCACGAACGGCCGATCACCACCACCTCCCACTCTCCCTCTCGACATCCGACGCCACCGCCACCGTCCTCACCACCTCCGATCATCCTCACCATCATCATCTCTCGCCGCTGCTGCTGCCGTCCCCGCTGCTACCGCCGTCCCCTGCCGCTGCTGCCACCCGATCACCACCACTCGCGATCACCGCTACCGCCACGGTAAGGCTCGTGAATCCCCTCATTTCATGTTTACGTAACCAATTAACCAATGATAATCCTCGAGTCTTGATAGCTAGTTCGGTTCCGTTCGGGTTAAAAACCCACATAAAATGATAACATTTCGGTTTGGTAAACACCCGTTTGTTACTACAAAGGTGGCGCCTTCGTGTTTCGATCGACTCACGAGACTTATTTAGTTGGTATATTGGTGGTTTGAATACAAATGAACACTTTGGTCGGTATAACGACTTAAAACGATCAAAATATAAATAGGTTATATTTACTTATATAACTAACATCGTTCGGATTGAAACAAGTAAATATGATTAAGTATTAAATATCCTGATATTTATTTAACGAACATGGTGAATTGATTTGGGAACAATGGACATACGCAGTTTAGAGACAACACCCGTTTGGAAATATATCCTAACGACCCGCGGACTAATGACTGAAAATGATATAAAGATACGTGGATTAAAAAGACGACCAGAGGTCGGACCTAACTCAGAATATATATATATATATATATATATATATATATATATATATATATATATATATATTATATTGCTAACCGCCATGCGAATTATTACTTTTGTAAAGTTAAGAGGCTAAGGACGTTATCATAGTATAAATATGTATTTACATTCTCTATATCGTTTAGATCACCCTTAAGTGTTGGTTTAAAAACCAAACATATGATGTTACCACTTTCAATAAAATGCATTTTAAATATACCAAAACCTTTTTTATATACTCACATCAATATTTAGGGAAAGTCTGCAAATAAAGACATACTATTACCAACCATTTATAAATTTCGATCGCGGTCCAACATGCCCTAACTCACCGTTCCTTTCACGGTATATTTAATCTAACAAGATTCAAATTTAATCTTTATTTTGGATGGACGAATAATTATATATTACAATATCTTATTTATCTCGTCAAATAAATAAAGATAGCTTCAAAATATATATTTAGGTATATATTAAAATATTCAACTATGTATATACATATACTTAAAAGTTTGTTTTATAACTTTCATCTATTACATAAGTCGATCGAACCTTCAAAAAGTACTTCAAAATACATCTTTTCAAAACGGATAACTACCAACATACAAACGGAAACGAATTGTCAAGACTCGACCCAACTCATTGGTTAACCAGAACGTTAACCAATCAAATCAAGACCTGAGACTTGTTCTATTATTATTAGGACATCAGTCGACCACAGCTCGTATCAGTTTTTCATCATCATTCACCTGTAAGAGGTGAGTTTCACGGCCCCTTTCCTTTATAAATTGTTTTATAATTTTGGGGGAGAAATTATGATCAAACAAATCTTTTTACTTGATATTATGGTATTACTGTTATGCTATTGATTATCTGTTCTTTCATACCCCTTCATAGTAATTTGCTAATAACATATTGCTACAAATCCCATCATCAATTGATTTCAATTAATTCATGTAACGAGACGATGACTAGTGAATAGATCTATTTGGGTTGACAACCCTGCCCTAGCTGGTCGCTCCAGTTCTGACTCACCGGTAACCAGTATGGGGGTACATGTCAGTTATTCTATGCCATTGGTATTTCTTAGGGGAAGTTACCATCGATGGGTAAATCTGTTAGTGTTTGAAATCAAGGAACAAGTAGATCAATGAAACAACGAGTAACCTTTATAATATCTTGTATATCTGCAACGTTTTACAAATACATTTTGTAGAGTCCTAAACATGTGAACTCACCAACTTTATGTTGACCTTGTTTTCAAACTCATGTATATCTCAGGTAAATGAAAACCGCTCTCGGCATGCAAATGGGAAGTCTATCAACTATTAGGACCTGCTTTAGGAATGGTGTCATGGTCGTTCCTTTTTATTAAATAAAATCATGAACACTCGTAATATTTATCGTATTTCATCTTTTCCAGTATTGTAACATATTATCATCGTTTATGAATTCCGCTGCAACTTTAATAACTATTTGATCTTTAAACATAAAATGAAACTGTTAGAGGTCGTTCCTCGTAACCACGACTATGACCCCATGACGTCACACGCCCACGTAATCGGAAACATCGGGGTGTGACAGATTGGTATCAGAGCCGTGGTTATAGCGAACTAGGTAACAAAAACAAGAAAACCTAGACTATAGCCCGCTCTATGAGACTTCCATTTGCATACGAGACTAGCTACCAACATCCTGAGGTACACTTATGAATATATGTGTAATAACTCTTGTATAGCCTTATTACTACTTGTATATATTTACATGTTTACGCTTTAATTTAATATGCACATGATTATTACTAACATTGTTTTGTCTTGGAACATGTTATCGCAGAGATGGCTTCAGATCAAGTCATCTGCATATCCTCCGAGACAAAGCATTGTGACTCCACGCCTGATTTCCCTCCTCTTGCACCTCTGGACATACCACCCACTGCTGTTGGAGCCCTACCGACGGGATCTGCTACCAGTGCCGCCCCACACCGCTCGTCTGACAAAACAATCGAGGAACCTACCGAGGCTGCCCCTGAGGATGTTGCTGCCCCTCCATCTGCCACCGCGATCGTCATAGCCGAGGCCGATGCTGCTATAGCCGAGGCCACTGCACTTCTCACCGCCTTCGAGCCCCTCCCCGCACAGGAGGACCCAGACATCTCTCCCGGCCGTACCAAGGCAATCGGGACCTATCGTCGTATCCCTAACGGCGGTAGACGGGGTTTTACGCCGCGGAAGACCGCGGGACTCCCCAAGAAGCGTCCCGCTTCCCCCCATCACCCCGACCAACCCGCTCCGAAGCGGAAGCGGATGGCCGAGGCCCGACGCTTTGGATTTCTCCTAGACGCCCTCCGTGATTGGCGTATCAGCGAGGGACTCCCTAGCACTCAGGAGGTCAGAGAGTCCTCCGCTACGGCCGCCGCACGTGCGAGCATTCCGCCTCTGACCAGAGAGCCTGTCACCGAGACAGTCCCTCTCCTCGTGGCCCGCATCTGCCGCCATGAGGACAGACTCGACACAATGGAGATCGACTTGGCTGAGGCACCAGACGCCGAGGACTTGATGGAGGTAGAGATGCGAGTAACAGGAGTGGAGGAGCTACTAGCCACTACCATGAGAGACCTGGACACAGTAGTGGGGCATGTGACTGCCGTTGGTACTTTTGCTATCAACAACTTTTTTTTGAACGGTTATCTGGAGCAGCGAGTCGCCACACTAGAGGAGTATGTAGCAGCTAACCAGACGTACCTCTCTGCTATCTTTCAGACCTTAGCTTTCCTAGCACCACCAGGACCCCCAGGGTACCCCTTTTAGATGTCATCCCACCAGTAGACATAGTCTACAAATTTTGGCTTACTAATTATTCGGTTATGTAACTTTTGATGGGCTTGTATACCCAAACACTTTCTATATTAACTATGAATGATGTATCAGCTGATCTAGAACTTATGTAACCAGTGTTTAATATTAGTAGCTAATCTAAAACTTATGTAACCGATGTTTAATAGTAATGCAATGTTTATATTATGACTATTGTTTGGTTGTGTTACTAATTCTTAAGCATGATGAGTTGCTATATATATATATAAATACATATATGAACTAATATTGAAAATTATATCATGTGAATCTCTAGAGTAAGATAGGCCGCCCAGACGTAATACCAGAGCCAATACGCCCTCACCAGAAATGAACGCCGCCGAAGTCGAGGCCCTTGTTACGCAACGAGTCGCCGATGCAGTCGCCGCTATCGAAGTGCAACGCGAACGTGACAGGCAGAACAACCCACCCCACGGTAAGTCCGTATACCCGAAACGTTAAACCAGAATGTAAACCGCCATACGCAAACTATATTCAGCACTACGTAACTAACATTTCAGGTTCGCGTGAGTGTTCTTACAAGGACTTCATGAACTGCAAACCCGCTACTTTCAAGGGCACAGAAGGAGCCATGGGTTTAATCCGATGGTTCGAAAAGGTTGAATCTGTGTTTCGCATAAGCAATTGCCCTGACGGATACAAGGTAAAATATGCGACCTGCACGTTCATCGATGGCGCTTTAACATGGTGGAACTCTCACGCTGATGCCATGGGAACAGACCTAGCCTATGAAATGACATGGGATGAACTCAAGCAACTTCTGAGGGACAAGTACTGCCCGCGCGAAGAACTGCAGAAATTGGAAGCCGAATTTTGGGGACTAACCATGAACGGGTCAGATGTCGCTGGATACACCAAACGATTCCGCGAACTCGCCCATCTCTGCTCAACCATGGTCACGCCCCTATACAAGAAGATAGAAAGATACGTCTGGGGACTTGCACCGCACATCCAAGGAAATGTCCTTGCATCCAAGCCAGCCTCTTTTCAGGAAGCCGTGCGTCTAGCACACAGCTTGATCTATCAAGCCACCCGCCAGGGTACAACCTTTCCCAAGAAGAACCCCGAAGTTAAAACCCCAGAAATCGGTTCAAGCAACCCAACAGGAAGACAACCCGATAACAAAAGGAAACGAGGATTTTGGAAGGACAGGAGCAATAAGAACCTTGAAAAGGCACCAGAAAAGAACCCGGAACCAATAAAAGCTTACGCTGCTACTACACCTACACAGGAACCAAGGAAGTCGAACTACACTGGCAACGCACCTCTGTGTAACAAGTGCAACCTTCACCATACTCTCGACTGCGGAAATGTCTACTGTACCCGCTTCAAGGCCAAAGGCCACATCACCCGTGACTGCCCAAATCGCTCCTGCTATAATTGTGGTGCCACTGATCACTGGAAGAACGACTGCCCGAAACTAAGGAACCAGAACGCCAATCAGGCTAGGGGCAGGGCATTTGTGATCAACGCAGGAGAAGCCCGCCGTGATCCCAACACTGTGACGGGTACGTTCCTACTCAATCACCACTTTGCCTCCATATTATTTGATACCGGTGCTGATAGAAGTTTCGTGTCTACCGAATTTAGTCAATTGTTTGAAGATACCCCTATTGCCTTAGACACTAAGGTTACTATAGAATTAGCAAATGGTGAATTAATAGAAACCAGTAAAATCTACAAAAATTGCTCACTCGAGCTTTCGGATCATACTTTCGACATCGACCTAATGCCGGTTGAACTAGGAAGTTTCGACATAGTCATCGGGATGGATTGGTTATCCAGAAATCAAGCAGAAATTATTTGTCACGAGAAGGTAGTTCGAATACCGTTAGCAGACGGCAATACCCTTCGCATTCAAGGAGAAAGAAGTGGGACCCCACTGAACCTCATATCCAGCATGAAAGCGCGGAAATTCCTTCGGAAAGGATGTGATGCTGTCCTAGCCCACATCACGGAGAAGAAGCCTAAGGAAAAACGCATAGACGATGTACCAACAGTCCGCGAGTTTCCAGAAGTTTTCCCGGAAGATCTGCCCGGTTTGCCGCCCCTTCGACAAGTGGAATTTCGTATCGATATGACGCCCGGAGCCGCTCCAGTCGCCAAATCTCCATACCGTCTCGCACCATCTGAAATGCAGGAGTTGGCAAACCAACTCCAAGAACTACTTGATAAGGGATTTATCCGACCAAGCCACTCCCCTTGGGGTGCACCTGTATTGTTTGTAAAGAAAAAGGATGGAACCTTCCGGATGTGTATCGATTACAGGGAATTGAACAAACTGACGGTGAAGAATCGTTACCCATTACCTAGAATCGACGATTTATTCGATCAACTTCAAGGATCCAGCTACTACTCCAAAATTGACTTAAGGTCCGGTTACCATCAACTCCGCGTACGAGATGAAGATGTATCAAAGACAGCTTTCAGGACGCGCTACGGTCATTACGAATTCCTAGTAATGCCATTTGGATTGACCAATGCACCAGCAGTATTTATGGATTTGATGAACCGTGTGTGCAAGCCTTACTTGGACAAATTTGTTATCGTGTTCATCGATGACATCCTGATCTACTCACGTAGTATGGAAGAACACGAACAACATCTACGACTTGTCCTGGAATTACTTAAGAAAGAGAAACTGTATGCCAAGTTTTCCAAATGCGACTTTTGGATACGAGAAGTACACTTCCTGGGTCACGTAATCAACAACAAGGGTATTCATGTGGATCCAGCCAAAGTAGAGGCTATCAAGGACTGGAGTGCTCCAACGACTCCATCAGAAATTCGACAATTTTTGGGCCTTGCGGGTTATTACCGCAGATTCATTGAAATTTTTTTCCAAAATAGCCCAACCCCTAACCGCGTTAACTCAGAAAGACAAGAAGTTTATCTGGTGTACAAAGACCGAAGAAGCCTTCCAGCTACTGAAACAAAAACTATGCGATGCACCAATCCTATCGCTACCCGATGGGATCAAGGACTTCGTAGTTTACTGCGATGCCTCACATCAAGGACTGGGATGCGTTTTAATGCAAAGAGACAAGGTTATCGCTTACGCCTCCCGACAACTCAAGATTCACGAGAAGAACTACACAACTCATGATTTGGAACTAGGAGCCGTCGTCTTCGCACTAAAAATCTGGAGACACTATCTTTACGGAACAAAGTGCACCATATTCACTGATCACAAAAGCCTCCAGCACATCTTTGATAAAAAAGAATTGAATATGAGACAACGACGCTGGGTTGAATTACTTAACGACTACGAGTGTGAGATCCGCTACCACCCAGGCAAGGCTAACGTTGTAGCGGATGCCTTAAGTCGGAAGGAACGAGTAAAACCGCTTCGAGTACGAGCCCTGAACATGATCATTCGCTCCAACCTCACGTCACAAGTTCGTGATGCCCAAGTTGAAGCCCTCAAGGAAGAAAACTTGAAAGAAGAAGGATTACGTGGCATGGAGAAACAACTGGTAGAAAAACCCGATGGTACTAGGTACTTCATGGAAAGACTATGGGTACCAAACTTTGGCGGGTTGCGGAAGCTAGTATTCGACGAAGCACACAAATCCAGATACTCCATTCATCCAGGAGCGGATAAAATGTACCACGGACTGAAGGATCAGTTCTGGTGGCCCAACATGAAGGCCGAAGTTGCCACCTACGTGGGAAAATGCTTAACGTGCTCAAAGGTTAAGGCAGAATACCAAAAACCCTCTGGATTATTAACCCAGCCAAAGATTCCCCAGTGGAAGTGGGAAGAGATATCTATGGATTTCATCACCAAATTGCCAAGAGCAAGATCTGGATGCAATGCTATTTGGGTAATAGTAACCACCCCACCCCGTCGCTCCACCCCGTCGCTCCTCCTCTTCCCTCCCCGACTCCTCTCTCCCGTCGCCACCTCCGCCAACCACGCCACCACCCATCATCGACGCCACCATCCACCACCACCTACGCCTCTGCCACCCGACACCACCCTCACCGTCGTCACCACCCTCGACGAACCCCCCCCCCCACAAACGACCGATCACCACCACCTCCCACTCTCCCTCTCGACATCCGACGCCACCGCCACCGTCCTCACCACCTCCGATCATCCTCACCATCATCATCTCTCGCCGCTGCTGCTGCCGTCCCCGCTGCTGCCGCCGTCCCCCGCCGCTGCTGCCACCCGATCACCACCACTCGCGATCACCGCTACCGCCACGGTAAGGCTCGTGAATCCCCTCATTTCATGTTTACGTAACCAATTAACCAATGATAATCCTCGAGTCTTGATAGCTAGTTCGGTTCCGTTCGGGTTAAAAACCCACATAAAATGATAACATTTCGGTTTGGTAAACACCCGTTTGTTACTACAAAGGTGGCGCCTTCGGGTTTCGATCGACTCACGAGACTTATTTAGTTGGTATATTGGTGGTTTGAATACAAATTAACACTTTGGTCGGTATAACGACTTAAAACGATCAAAATATAAATAGGTTATATTTACTTATATAACTAACATCGTTCGGATTGAAACAAGTAAATATGATTAAGTATTAAATATCCTGATATTTATTTAACGAACCTGGTGAATTGATTTGGGAACAATGGACATACGCAGTTTAGAGACAACACCCGTTTGGAAATATATCCTAACAACCCGCGGACTAACGACTGAAAATGATATAAAGATACGTGGATTAAAAAGACGACCAGAGGTCGGACCTAACTCAGAATATATATATATATATGTGATATATATATATATATATATATATATATATATATTGCTAACCGCCATGCGAATTATTATTTTTGTAAAGTTAAGAGGCTAAGGACGTTATCATAGTATAAATATTTATTTACATTCTCTATACCGTTTAGATCACCCTTAAGTGTTGGTTTAAAAACCAAACATATGATGTTACCACTTTCAATAAAATGCATTTTAAATATACAAAAACCTTTTTATATACTCACATCAATATTTAGGGAAAGTCTGCAAATAAAGACATACTATTACCAACCATTTATAAATTTCGATCGCGGTCCAACATGCCCTAACTCACCGTTCCTTTCACGGTATATTTAATCTAACAAGATTCAAATTTAATCTTTATTTTGGATGGACGAATAATTATATATTACAATATCTTATTTATCTCGTCAAATAAATAAAGATGGCTTGAAAATATATATTTAGGTATATATTAAAATATCTAACTATGTATATACATATACTTAAAAGTTTGTTTTATAACTTTCATCTATTACATAAGTCGATCGAACCTTCAAAAAGTACTTCAAAATACATCTTTTCAAAACGGATAACTGCCAACATACAAACAGAAACGAATTGTCAAGACTCGACCCAACTCATTGGTTAACCAGAACGTTAACCAATCAAATCAAGACCTGAGACTTGTTCTATTATTATTAGGACATCAGTCGACCACAGCTCGTATCAGTTTTTCATCATCATTCACCTGTAAGAGGTGAGTTTCACGGCCCCTTTCCTTTATAAATTGTTTTATACTTTTGGGGGAGAAATTATGATCAAACAAATCTTTTTACTTGATATTATGGTATTACTGTTACGCTATTGATTATCTGTTCTTTCATACCCCTTCATAGTAATTTGCTAATAACATATTGCTACAAATCCCATCATCAATTGATTTCAATTAATTCCTGTAACGAAACGATGACTAGTGAATAGATCTATTTGGGTTGACAACCCTGCCCTAGCTGGTCGCTCCAGTTCTGACTCACCGGTAACCAGTCTGGGGGTACATGTCAGTTATTCTATGCCATTGGTATTTCTTAGGGGAAGTTACCATCGATGGGTAAATCTGTTAGTGTTTGAAATCAAGGAACAAGTAGATCAATGAAACAACGAGTAACCTTTATAATATCTTGTATATCTGCAACGTTTTACAAATACATTTTGTAGAGTCCTAAACCTGTGAACTCACCAACTTTATGTTGACCTTGTTTTCAAACTCATGTATTTCTCAGGTAAATGAAAACCGCTCTCGGCATGCAAATGGGAAGTCTATCAACTATTAGGACCTGCTTTAGGAATGGTGTCATGGTCGTTCCTTTTTATTAAATAAAATCATGAACACTCGTAATATTTATCGTATTTCATCTTTTCCAGTATTGTAACATATTATCATCGTTTATGAATTCCGCTGCAACTTTAATAACTATTTGATCTTTAAACATAAAATGAAACTGTTAGAGGTCGTTCCTCGTAACCACGACTATGACCCCATGACGTCACACGCCCACGTAATCGGAAACATCGGGGTGTGACACTTATCATTCCCATCAAGACGGGATACTTAGGACTTGTATATAAGTATAACTCATAATCATAATTAATTAGACTAATAGTATGCGAACACATAGCCAGGCAATTGCGTGATCATACACATGCATTGACATAGTTATTTATTTTTCAGTAATTATATATTTACTACATGTGAGTAAATTTCATGATAAAACCATATCATCATCTTATGTTAAGACACAAAGATTCTCAATTAGCGCATTTCAAGCCATACCATGAGTTCCTAATTACATGCATGCACATCATCTTACCATAATAAGCCATTTACATGCAAAATTGACGTAAATAATTTCTATACATTATTCCACATGCATTTCAATATCAAGTTTGCAACTTTATAATCCCTCATGCATCCATTTACGTGAATCATGCAACTTTATACAAGATCTAACACAAAACAAGCACCTTTATTCAAAATCTAGCATGCGTGACTACCAAAACCGGGTTTTTATCATAGATCTCAGGTAAAGTTCATGGCTTTATTGTATAGCAACACTAGATCTACCATTATCAAGCATCCATAACAATTCATGCATAAAAATTGGATCGTTACTTGCAAGCAACATCAAAAAACCCTAGATCTATGCATGGATCATATTTACCATCACAAAGAGACTTTTACTTCAAAGATGCAAACTTTATCAATATAAGCCCTAGATCTACTCATGGAATCATCATCATGCAACTCTAGATCTAACATAAAGGTTAAAGCTTGGAGCTTTTTGGCAAGAAATCAAAAAAGAAACACATACCGGTGATCTACGATGAAACTAGGATGAAACAGGACTTGGATCTTCAAAGAAATTTGATCAAGATGATGATTCTTGGTGCAAGAACTCAAAACTAGACCTTAAGAGTGTTTTTAGTCGTTTGGGGGCTATAATATGAGGTGGTGGGGGCTAATTGTGCTTAAATAGTGCAAATTAGGGTTTCCGCTGAAAAAACAGTCCCAAACGTATCGATTGGAGCCTTAGGTTGCTCTAGGCGATACACCTAGAGCCTCCGCCTGACAACCCCTTTGACTTTTGTTGACTTTTCATGTTTTTTTGATGTTTTGGTCACGGTTTTCAATGATTTGGCTTTTCCTCTATTTACAATTGTTTCTATTACATCGAATACAATAAAATCAAGTATCAACATGTCATATAACAATTTATAATTACGCAATTAAATTCATGTATCAGTTTGCAAGTAGTTCACGACACATAACAGCTTTCAGTTTATCACCAATGTTTCGAGACTCCAACTTGTGTGTGATGTTTGTGAAGTGTTTTAAGGCTACCAGACTCTTTTAATACATTAATTGACATACTACGCCTGTATACGCATCTCCCGGTTTGTCGATTTTTTCAGTTTTTTCCGTTTCTAAGGTTCGAGTTCCACCCCGACAGGCCAGAATGTCCCACCCCTATCACCGGAGTCCAACGCCTCCTAGTCGAACAGGTGTTGATGGACCGGCCTTATCCGTGACTCACTTCACTTTTCCCTTGGATGAAGTTGATGCAAAAGATGTTGATGATGTGTCGTCCGAAGTCATATATGCAATATACATTCCATGTATATTCTAGTGAGTAGATACTTTTTGAATAACCAATCAGTTAACTCAAACTAGCACCACGGAAGGTAGCTGTGAGAGAGAGATATAGACAGCGATACCAAGAGATAATCAGAATAGCATATACATATACTCATATACAAATATAGTAAGATAGGCCAATCACGTATATGTGCATCTAACCGACTCTAGACATAGTTGGATCTAATGCAAATCCTAAGTTCATTATGGCTGATGGCTCTGATACATATCTGTCACACCTCCAAAATCCACTTGCGGAGTATCACTACAATGGAGGCATAACCGACCGGATCTCAGTCATCAGACACAAAGAAAATTCTTATATGTAGTTTCAAAACATTTCAAACCCTAACTTTAACAGTCCAGAGTTTTTAAACAAGTTTATTAGAGTTGTGGAAAGCGAATTAAAAACAGACCAAGTTAAATTGTTTTTCGCCCATTGCAGCAAAAGACAATAACAGTTTAACAACCATGCATTCGAGAATCAAAATATGATCCTAACGTGCTCGTTAGCTCTCCTAAGGAGCTGAGAAGAAACGTGTAAAGTGTCAACTGGGTTAGTGAATTCACGGAGTTAAATGAGCAGATAAATAACATTTATCTAAAAACAATAAGTTAACCAATTATCCTCAACGAGGCGTAACCCTAGCAAGAATAGCATGTCCCGAAAAGATAAGAGTTAAATAGAATTTTATATACTTGGGATAGCTAGTCCACTTTATTTGTAAACCCATAGGACTCATGACCTCTATTCCTGACAGATTTAAGATTTTGTCTTTCGGCCATTCTATGATGTTGAGCACGACCCCAAATTTGGACAACATAATACATGTTCCTCTCCCCCCGAAGGGCAAGCAGAGCCTAGAGCGACTAGCTCGGGCATGGTTTATCAGACCCAACATATCTGTTTTACATTCACTGCGTCAAAAAGAGGCTTTCGCCACGTAAAAAACGTGGTCGTAGGTCTTTGGCCACGTCTTTTTCCTTCCATTTCAAACGAGACCAAAGGTCCCGTCATCGTATGTATGATACGGCAATGTTAAAATATTAATGGCTAAAGCCTCCTAAAAGTGTGGCTGAAGGATACCAATATTTATTGTTGTAATCCAATATTTCTTTCGAATAAGTGTGGCTAAAGGTTCCCAACGGCCACGTGTGTTTTTTTATTTGGTCGTTGGTATTATATAGTCACATATATTTGTGTGTTTAGCCACATGCATTAGAAAAAAACATGGCTAAAGGGTTGTTGCAACCAGACATTTTGTCCCAATAAGTGTGGCTAAAGGGTGGCAACAATCACGTTAAACTATCAAAAGTGTGGCCGTTAGTATTATATAGTCACATATATTTGTGTTTTAGCCACATGTATTACAGTGGCTGAAGGGTTGTTGTTATCAGGCATTTTGTCCCAATAAGTGTGGCTAAAGGGTGGCAACGGCCACGTTAAAATATCAAAAGTGTGGTCATTGGTATTATATAGTCAGATATATATGTCTTTTAGCCACGTGTATTTGGAAAAAAACGTGGCTAAAGGGTTGGTTTAGTCACACATTTTGTTGCAATAAGTGTGGCTAAAGGGTGGCAACAGCCACGTTAAAATATAAAAAGTGTAGCCGCTGGTATTATATAATCACATATATTTGTGTTTTAGCCACATGTATTAGAAAAAACGTGGCTAAAGGGTTGTTGCAATTAGACATTTTGTCCTAATAAGTGTGGATAGAGGGTGGCAACGACCACGTTAAAATATCAAAATTACGGTCGTTTGTATTATATAGTCACATATGTATGTGTTTTAGCCACGTGTATTTGGAAAAAATGTGGCTAAAGGGTTGTTTTAGTCACTCATTTTGGCGTAATAAGTGTGGCTAAAGGGTGACAAGGGCTACATGTATTGTACATAAGTGTGGCTGTTGGTAGTATATAGTCCCATATATATATATATATATATATATATATATATATATGTTTTAGCCACATCATTTGCGAAAATAAAAAGACGTGGCTATAAACTAACATATGGTGACACATTGTTGTAATTTTATGTGGCCATTCGGTCCCAATAAGTGTGGCTTAAAACTATCCTTCCGTCACGCATATTCACTTTGGTTGTATGCGGTCATTATTTACCAATAAGTGTGGCCGTTGGTACCCTTTAGCCACAGTAATTTGGACAAAATGTAAATTAAGCATTATTTTAGATATTCAATTTTTAATTAAATTACAAATTTATACTTGTGACAAGTTGGTTAACCCATATACTTTTGAACCGAATCGTTTTTCTGTAATTACAATTAACAATTATTGACATAGCGTATCGCAAATAATTTTTTCAGTTATTATAAGATTAAGTCCTTCGAAACATTTCGTTAAAAATATTTATATATAATGTAATAATCTCGACCGTTTTTGTTATTTATATATATATATATATATATATATATATATATATATATATATATATATATTCGTCATAACCAAAATTTTATAAAACTCTTATAAATATTCTCGGAATGTTTAAGTTCATAACAATATATTTCGTTAAATATTCATGTAAGTATTCGGTTATGGCGGACCGTAGTCGGGTTGTTTAAAAATGCTTGTGTTAAGGCGTTGCGGTATCATTCATGTCTTTTTTGTCACCCAAAACCCTAATAGATTTATAAAATAATAATAATAATGTTTGTGTTAATAAAACCCTAATTCCCAACACCTTTTGTTCAACCGTCACACACACACACACACAAACACACATCGAGTCAGAGAGAGAGAGATCCGTTTGAGAAAAACCGGCCACCACTTGGTTTCCAGCGGTCGTCCGGCCACCGCCGGCGGTATAGGAGCGACAGGAGGCTCTGGTTATTCCTCCCCTTTTTGGTCTTTCCATCCGTCACAAACATACACACTGATGTGTGTGTACCACCAAGAGAGTCTACGAAAGTGAGCTATCCTCCGTGTGAATCCGGCGAACTTCTTGCGGCGGTCTAGCGACCTCTTTTTCTTTTTCTTTTCCCGTCTGCTTTCGGTTCTTCCTTTCCCCCTCTGGGTTCACGATTTCGGTTGAGTAACAGAGCAGCAACGACGACGATGTTAGGGAACCACCACGGCAGCGGCGGCGGCGGCGACGCCTTCTTCAGTTATGGTGGTGTTGGTTTTCTTCCTTTTCACGCTCGTTTCCAGCCCTATAACCTCCAATGCTGGCTTCTTTGTTCGATTCCGTTGTGGTGGTACTCTTGTTTGCGGATTTCTGCGGTTACAACGGTTTCTCGCGGCGACCTTGGACCTCTGGCCGCCAGAACTGTTTTGGATAGTAAGGTTGTTGGTGTGTTTGGTTAGTTTGGTTGCTGGGGGCGTTTGGATGCAGTTTTGAATAAAGCGGGGTTAACTCAGGACCGAGTTGACTCACTCAGCTTTCTGGTCAACGTTAAATCTGGTCAAATGAAGTCAAATTAGAAAACTAACCCCATAAGGTTGCTCGTGATGAAAAACTGATCGAAATGGATGTTAAATCAAGGTTTTACAACACAAGTATCCATTTTGGTTGATCAATTTTTTTTAGTGTTTTACTCCGTCTCGTTTTGAGGGGCAGTTTGTTTCTTTGAAAAATATAAAAATAGTATATTATTTTTCAAATAGTAAAAATGAAAATCTAAAAATAGAGTTTGTCATTTTTAGGGGGAGAAAATTTGAAAAGACAAAAACATTGAAAAAATGAGAAATTGTATCCAATATGATTGGGAAATGATGGTACATTGGCTAACGTTGTCTGTCTCATAGATAAAGTAGATGAACAAGCCATAAGACCATTGTTCAATGTGCTAGGTAGGCTCGGCAAATCAGAAAGTATACAAATGTGATATACACTAAATCTGATGCTTGACCTAGTGGACAACATCTTGATGTATATCTCATGATATATCAAGAAAAAGATATGTGAAAAGATTATGAGAAGTCACTGTGTATACATGTGTTCATTTTGCAAAAAAAATAAACTTGTTTGATTTTCTTTATTTTCTCAAGGATCGGACTTTCTTTGCGCATCGAAAGATCAACCTGATTGTTGTTCGTTTGAGGTTCTGCTTTATTTTCTTGGTGTTTCGTATAACTTATCGGACTTTCTCTGCGTGTCCACAAGACCGACATAATTGTTGTTGTATTATACAACTTCAACTTGTTTTTATTTTCTTATTTTGTTAAATCCGAGGCCTTATTTGCGTATCGAAAGATCGACCTTAAGGTAGACGATTTAACGTTCTTATTTATTTTTGCATGGAATACAGTTGACTATATCATGAATTCAATCATTATGTGTTAAATCACAAGTGAAATCACAAAGTGTGATAAGCTAAAACTTATCTGAGTATGACTGGTAGTCTAGGGTACACTGGTCAAAGCAAATTATTCAATAGCTTAACATATCAAAATGTTATGAGTATAATTGTGCCTGAGTTTAAAGATGGACAAATTATATATGTAATCGGCATGGCTTATGTGCTTCAATAATCGAAATTGAAGTGTAGTTCAACATGTTATGACCAATATGATCCCAAGTCGTGATCTTTCTCGCAAAAGATACAAATAGCGTCTGATTCTGTTTTGCATTTACATTTCATATCAGAAAATACCAAAAAGATTTTAGGTGTGTTTTGATATAAAGTTACAAAAATCAAAAAGATTTTGTTTCTTCTTTGTTTTCGGTTGATCAACACGTGATACACTTCAAATTTCAAAATCTGAATATCTTGGAGTCTCGAAGAGATGTTTTGCGCCAAGATTATTTATGTTGGCAGGTACTAAGTGGAAAAGAACATCACAACTTCAAGTCTTCTGAAAATGTTGATAAAGAGATTACATGCGCTATAAACTCAAGTATTCAAGATCAAACTATCCGTCAAGTTGAGGGAGATTTTGATTAAAGATACGAGTTTATATGAAGATTGATACTGCACACGCCGAGGGGGAGTTTGTTGGAGCATATACTGGTCGTCGTGTGAAGTATCAAGTACAAGACAAAAGCTATAAAAGAGCCGGTGTCCGAAGTGGCCCGAACTGCCAGTTCGTGTGCATACGAACTAACCCGAAGTGGCAGTTCGGGTGACGTCCAGTTCGCACAGTTAGGAACGACTATAAATAGCTTGTCTTGTTCAGTTTTTGTAACTTTCTGAGTCATTCTTCTGTGTGTTTATGTGTGTGTATTCTCTGAGTGATATCAATACAATCTTAATTGTATTTACCTTCTTGTGTTATCTTTACAACTCGTTTTACATAGATTTCGTGTCGACCGAGTAGACGCAATTACAATTATTTATCGTCTTGTAGTCAGATTCTCGTGAAACCAACACTTCTACCTTAAACATTTGTATTTCATCAAATGTTCACCAATGAGTTGACGAGTCGACTTTGTCGTGAAAACTTAATTAATTATTTATTTAATTAGTTATTTATTTATTCAATTAATTATTTATTTGTTTAATTAATTATTTATTTGTTCATTTATTCCTCAATTTGGTTTAGCTGTCAAGTTCGTCTGTGGGTTTAATCGTCTAGAGTCGTGGTGTTTTCTTCTTTCCTTTGTGTCTCCTCATCAGGTGAGCATTCATAGCATCTCTTTCATTTTAATGTTTTGGGATGCAACATGTACCAGTATTTAAAAATCTCTAAACGCTTTATTATGAAACCAAACATGCGATTCTATGTGCTCTATGTGTGATTCTCTGATTATGTGATACTTGTGGTTTATTTGTTGTGGTATTCGCTAGTCGCTAATCGCTAATCGCAGTGTACCATTAACCATCGAGTCATGGCAACAATGATAGATCTATTGGCTGACAACCCACCTGGCCTGCCTTGGCTTGGGCGCCAGGTGATTGCTTCCTTACTTGTCTAGGTTTGGTGCACATCACTTATACTTGTTGATCATGATTTAGACATTTACACTTGATCCATTGAATCGCAATGATTTAATCTATTATAGAATACTAAACGAATGTTTACTCACCAACTACTTGTAGTTGATCCTTATTTTGTACATGTTGCAGGCTTTGCTGTTTGATTGTGCTGATCATTATGATAACACCATAGGATGCATGCGGATCAGTGTGACCTAAATCAACGAAGTTAATATGTAAATTGTGATTGTTGAATATGAATTATTATGTATTGTTTGATTTATAGGAAATGGGTTGATTAAGAATATCACAACATTAATAGTGTTGTGTGCATCTGGACAATCATCGCGTCCCGACATATTTCGCCGTCGGTTGGGGTGTCACACCCCGGTCAACGGGTTCGGGTGTGAATGGGATGGAATCATAGTCGTGGATAGATAGAACAACTAATTATATTCAAACGTTAAAGAAAACATCACATCATTTAGATTGCAGTGGAAAACTGGTGAAAATGATAATGTCTTACATTTGAAAATAAGAAGTCTTAATTTAATAATAAAAGCATAAGATAGTTTATTTAGGATAGGTTGGGACTATGAATCCGGCGAAGAAGGTCTGATAGTTGAAGTTAAGCCCCATTTGCATTTCTTCAGTGATTTCCTAGTTACCTGAGAAATCATGAGTTTAAAAGGTCAACATAAAGTTGGTGAGGTTCACAGGTTTTTGACTCTACGTTTAAGGTTTGCAAAATAGTTTTGGCATACTTAAATATTACGTTGGTTTACCGTTGTGATTGTATGAACTCACCTGAACCATGATTTCAAATACTAACGATTTACCCACCCATGGTATCTCACCCGAGAGATACCGAACAGAACAGAATAGCTGACGTGTACCCCTTGACAATGTACGCAGTCAGGTTTGGAGCGACCAAACTGGGCAGGGTTGTCAACCCAAATAGATCTATTCACTAGCTATCGTTTCGTACAGAACTAATTGAAATCAATTAATGGTGGGATACAGTTGTACAAACGTTTATAACGATAATGTACCATAGTTGGGCATCAATAAGAGAACAAGTAGTCATATGGCTAACAGATAAACCATAATATTAAGTAAAAAGCATTTGTCAGTGTCAAGATCGATTTCTAGCCAAAGATCATCATTTGATTCATCACACGATTGCGGAAATCACGTGTGATGATCATTCTTGGTTGAATCATCAACATTGCCTTGCCATCGCCTCTGAAACTCAAGGAAGAACACCAAGAACACACACACAAACACACAGTGCTCCTCAGGAGGTTCTCTCAAGGCTTAATTAGGATTTCCTAAGGATTCCTATTTATACCCAATGAGGAGCACAAGTGTCAATGCACAGAATACAAGGAGAATCACACGTCACATCAAGAAATCATTAAATTCTACTAACACTTTTGTTAAATCGATAACTTGTCCAGGTCAGGTCGTTATCCAGGTCGTTAAGAACAAACCAGATTGTTAACCATGTCAGGCAGATCGTTAACTAGACAAGTCAGATCATTAGCCAATCATGCAGATCGTTAACTAGACAAGTCAGATCGTTAGCCAATCATGCAGATCGTTAACTAGACAAGTCAGATCATTAGCCAATCATGCAGATCGTTAACTAGACAAGTCAGATCGTTAGCCAATCATGCAGATCGTTAACTAGACAAGTCAGATCGTTAACATCAATCCTGATTATTAAGACAAAGGTATTTCATTGTTAAGGCTCGTTGAGACAACCAGATCGTTAAGTACAGCATGGGCAAGTCGTTAAGGCATAAATGGCAGATCGTTAAGAAGCATGAGGAGGCAGGTCGTTAAGTATATTTCCCAGGCAAGTCGTTAAGGAAAATACACTCAAGTCGTTAAGAGTATAACTGCCTGATCGTTAAGAACAACTCAAACATGAAAAATATTCTAAGTGTTGAACAACCTATCAAACATACAAACTCAAGATTAACACACATGTAAATCAAGCTGAACCAACATATGATAAAGAACAAACAAACATACAAAATAAGTATTCAAAGTTCAACGTCAACTAAGTTATTACAAACTGAAATGTTCAAAATACATAGATAGCAAAATACATGTTGGTTCTGCAGCTTCACTTGTGATCTTGTTCTTGGGTTCGCGTGTTCGTGTTATCACCAACCTCCAGGTTCGAACAATTCCCCCTTTGGTGGTAATGCGAACAACCTCCATCATCATCATCTTAATTGTCCAAGAAGCTTCAATAGGAATCACCAGTATCTTCTAGCCAACCTGTTGTACTTGCGGTCATAGCAGTAGATTTGGGTTTCCCATAGCACCCAAAGATCTTTTCTTGCAAATTTCTTCAGATCTGAGTAGTGCCACATTTCAAGCTTCCTGTCTGGCCCTCTGCACAAATGACTTATCCCTCGACTGTCTATTTCCCATCTTTCCAAGTTCGCCAGACTTTCAGTTTTCATCCTTCCGGTGTTAATACATTCCCAACTCCACCATTCAAGGAACAGTAGGAAGTAGTTTGCATCAACAACCTCATAGGGCTTCAGTCTGGGTGGAACTGTTTCAAGACGACCATAAAATATCCAACGTAAGTAGCAAATGGGCAAGAACCTGAGTTCAATAGCAACAAAGAGTCTGATTGGTTCAGCATTTTCACGTTCAATCACCAACTCATGTGTCTGAGCACTGTAGTACCAATCCTTGATTGGATTCTTCTTCAGATTACCCTCGATCTTCTTAGTCTTTATGCTCCTGCTTATGTTGGAGTAGATCTGCTTGTACGGGACTTTAGCTCGTCTCTTCTCAAACCGTTCATGTTCCTTTATCTCTTCTTCTCTAGTCTGCTTGTGATACCTGTTGAGGTAGGTGGTGTGCACCAAACTTTGAGCTATCACAGCAATCTGAGCATTTGAATGATTGATAATGTCGAATCGTCTCAATTCTTTAAGCTCCCAAGAGAAGAGCTTCATAAGGTCTCTGATAGTTGCGAAGAATTGAACGAACCCATTTCTTCTTTTAACAATGAAAGCCCCAAACTCGTGATCATACTTCCATCCCAAGATTTTCATTGCATCAGGATGCTCAGAAGTAGAAGGCATCTCCTTGAGTTTACGCGCAGTGAACTGCATATAGCTCTAGTGTGTGGGAGCATCTCCTTCCATTCGTCTACCAAAGTGGGAGCATCTCTGAGTCGATGAATCTCTACCCTCTCCTGTTCCATCATATTGATTCTTCTGTTCCTGGTCTCAACATCATCATCCATAAATTGCTTGACCATCTTTCTCAGTCCGGGCAATCGCTTGAAAATGTAGTCTTTTCTAGCGATATTCCTTACTGCCAAGAAGTATCGAAGCTCTCGTTTGTTCATGGAGTTGACTTTGGCCTGGATAGACTTGGGACTAGGAGGGCTGGGCAGCTGACTATTTGGGTCGGCAGGAGGTGCCCGATATCTTGTATGCATTTGATGAAGCTCTTCAGACAAACCATCATTGAATTGGACATAGTCCACATCCTGATCTGTGTCAGCATAGGGATTCACAAATGCCTTCTTTGGGTCTTTCAGACTACAGTCAGGGTTTTCCTTCAGCAGATTCTCCATATCCATTTCATCAGTGTACATCTCAACAATTTGGTAGGTGTTGAAAGTCATGAGTTATTGGAAGGATAACCCATGCTCTATCAGTGCTCTGACATATTTTGCAGCTTCAGAGTGATCATCAGGGTGTACACCATCGCTAGTTTCATTGGGAGGCACCAGATATTGCAAGCTGTTGTAGATCTGCATTGGCATTTCTTCATCTTCACATGGTTCACTATTCAAGAATGTGTCACCATATGATGCATCCACATCAGAATCAGAATCATCATCATCAGAGTCGTCAGACTCACTCTCTTTAGGGCCTTTATCATCCGAAGGTGGGAAAATTGATTCTTTTCCAGGAGCATGTGAACTCGGTGGACCAGATGGTTCAGCAGTTGAAGGTTGTTCACCAGCCTGAGTGTCTGTACCTGTATTCCCATCTCCATCTCTACCATCTCCTTTGAACATTTTGTTGCCTATCATTATGCACTTTATCAAGCGACTCCTTAAGCTTTCTGATCTCCACTGCTTGATCCAGAATTGTCTGATTTGCAGCTCTTAATTCGGCCTCAAGGTGAGAGTTTTGGATTGTCAGGATCTCAATTTCTAAGCTCATCTCCTCATAGTCATGGACATCATAAGGATTAACACCCGACGGTCCAGCTTCAGAAGTTCCTGCTAAAGTTCTAACTTCAGATTGAGTAGCATTGACAATAGTTGGAGTTACTGTCGATTGCACCATTTGACCTGGTTGAGGTGAGGCAGCCTGTTCAACTGGGAGGGTGACAGGTTCTGTGATAGCTTGTGTTTCAGCTTCAACAGTTACAGGTTCAGTCTCTACAGACTTATTAACATCAGCTTCAGCAGCTTCTACCATCTTTTCAGCAACAGGTTCAGCATGAGCAGCAACGTCTGGCATCGGCTCATCTTGAAGCTTCTGACTTTCTTGATCAACAGGTTCTTCAATGTCGGCTCTAGTGGAATGAGCAGCAGCTTCTAACTTAGCTTGCTCTTCTAGACGTTTCTTGTGTTCCACATAGAACATCTTCTTCCTAGCTGGTCTGGGATACGAAGTCACAATCCAACCTTTCCCTTTTTCGACAACTCTGTCTGAATCAGCACTTGTGGAATAAGATATTTCTTGAGATTGCACGTCTCCCTGTGTTCTGGCACGAGAAGATCCGGCGGTGTCAGCTCTGGTCTTTCGTTTCTTTTTCGGTGGGGCTCGAGCATCAGAGGTCTCAGAATCAGACTGAGAAGGTTCAAACCTAGAACCGCTTGCTTCAGCTTCATGCTGGGATTCTTCAGGTGATGATTGAGCTGAAACATTTTCGGCGTCATCATTTGAATTGCCGTCTGAATCATCGTCAGAATCTCCTTCAGATCCACTAGCATCACTCTCATTTTCATCTTTTTCTGAATCAGTGTACTCAGAGCCTTGGTGATCTGGTGATTGGTTTTGGCCAACAGCCGCTAGTTCCAAGTGTGCAAATGGGTCTACCTCTGCTGCAGGATCATTTACATTAGGCTGATCTTGAATGGCAGCAGCTGCAGTTGCACTCATAGAATTTTGGTAGTACTGAGCATGGCCTAGATCACCAATAGTATCCACCAAATTTTGAAAGTAAGGTGCATCTGGTCCTTCATTTCTAGGTAATAGATATTTCCTGTAGGAGTCATGATCTGTCTTTCGGGGAGTAAACTTTTCTCCTGCTTTCACCAAATTTGGGTAGTAGTGGTTCAGAATGGCTTGCAGAAACTTGGGATACATAATGAACTTCTCAGCACGACCTGCAGGAGTCAGGTTCCTAATCATACTTCTTAGGAGAAACTTTGACATGTTGTAGCCGGTTCCGGTAACAAAACCATGAAGAGCATGAGCTAGCTCATCCTTGAAGTCATCGGTTCCTGTCTTCCTCGGGGAGAAGGTCAGAATAAAGAAGCCAAGCATCTTTCTCCAGTTGAGAGGAAACAAAGGTTTCTTAATCATGGGATTTGTATCCATTGGAAGTGGACCAGTATAACCCATATTCCTCATGCTATCATGCCATTGCTGTTTAGTGTAAGAATCTGGGCAGTTAGCATCATCTAGGTGAAGGGCCGTTCTGATCATACTTTCAGTAATCACCACGTCGGTTTCCTGAATTCTGGAGCTCAAGTGTTCTGACCCATCTTGATTTACCACCTTTTGAGCATTCATCCAGAAACTCTCCACTATAGACTTGTATATTGGGAGATCCAACAATATACAATAACCCCAGTTGGAGTATTCCAGAATCTGAAAAGTTTGCTCGAAAGCATCAGCATGTTTCCATTCTCTGTTGAAAATGCTTATTTGATTATGAGCAACACCATAGCCTAAGGGCTCGTTCCCCGCTCGTCTAGGAGGCATCTGCACAAGTGAGACAACACGATTACATCCTATTGATTTTACAATGAAATGTCATGTCAACACTAAACCGGGATAATGACAGAGCTGTTTAAAGTAAAATCAAGGTTTACTCGGGTTCAATTAAGCAGGTTCCTAGAATGGCATAGCACATAGACAATTAATATTTTCAACAGATATCTGTGAGAACCTTCAATTGAACCAGATATGCACACTTTTAATGATTCATAAAACATAAATAAACAGACAAATGAGACCTAAACTTTACCTAGACAGAAGCTAAATTGCACAAGATCAATGTAGAGTAATTTGAGGAGTAATTGACAAGATGTCACTTTGAGCATAGAAGTTAACAATTCAGACTTAACTTATAAATTTAGAGTTTTAAACATAAAAATAAAACAAATAAATAATCATACTCAATTATTCAGGTGGAACAAATAATGAGTTTGTTCCCCCTAAACATGTGACTATCTGAAAAATAAATCACCCAGATCACAACACACATTGACATAGCAAGAAGCACTTGTCACACTGGATCATCATAATGAACTCACATGTTCTATACTCAACACACTAAAGACTCGACTAGCATGGACCTAAATGAATAGATGTATTAATACATACAGGTCAAATCAAGTCCTAAGTATGGAATTGCGAACACAATGACATCAAATTGAGTGTAATCCAATATAGATAAAGATTTTGACCTTGCATCATAACAATCAGTCAATCAAGTTTACGAGACAATTTATGAGCCAAAGTTAGGAATAATAAAAAATAATTCAACTAACTAGCATCAATGAATAACTATCAATCATATCAATGGCATGATCATTATATTGCAGTGGTCAGGCAAGTATTCAAACAATGGTTCATTACTAATTTTGATGTAGATCACACAATCAGGTTATGCAGGTTAATACTGAAGAAATTCAATATCCAATTAACACACTTCATCCTTAGGACCTATCAAAAACTGAAGCAACTTGAACCAAGAATTTGAAAAAATAAAAGACAAATGAGGTGAATGAAACCTCAGCATGCTTGAAAAAGTTCACAGAAGCACATACCTCGAAGTAGATCTAGGTATTTCTAAGATCTATAAGAGATAAATGAATTCGAAGAGTAATTTGCTTCCAAAATAATCTGTGTTTAATCAAGCAAAATTGAATCAATAAAATGATAAAATGAGAAATAAATAACATCTTATAAGGTGAAAGTATGCCCCTGTTTAGCTTGTGTCTTGATTATGCAACAGTGCCTGAATAACAAGTAACTACATACCTTTTGATGATCTAACAGTTTGTAAAGATCACACAGAATTGATATCACTCGTAATCACAGAATAATCTGTTTAGGATCAGGCAAATTTGCATTAGTACCAAGTAATTAAGACAAATCAACAGATAGCATGACAATCACATTATTACTGCATAATTTAAGTAATTTGAACAAACAAATGACAACTTGACCTACTACAAAGTTCTACAACATAGCATGCAAATTTTGAAGTTAAGATGACCTAATGAGAGTTTATCTAACTTCCTTTTACAAATATTGGAACTTTCCAAGTGAAGTCAAAGTCAAAAAACAAATAAATCGTAAATTTTAACATCTGAGTCTTAAGCATTTCAATTGCTACTTTGTCATGGACCTAGTCACATCCATTTAGATATAACAGGCACATTATAGAGCAATTTCCAACACACTTTGACATCAAGTTTAATCAAACTAAGGGTAAAAATTCTATCAGTTTGACCAAAGAGTAATGTATTTGAACATCAACTCAATTCAATCAAGCTAACTTAAAATTAACATAAACCTAATTTAAAGGTAACAAAGATAATTACAGATTCTACAAATCAATACACATGAGTTGTAGGCTATGATGAGAAATCAACTTAATCATATATTAAGCTAAACATTCATCTTAGAATCAACAACTCCAATGGTTATAAAGTTTGGAACAAGTTCAATACAAAAATTTACCAAGTGTAATAACAGATTTCAAAAATTATCTATTTTCACATCCTCCTAAACTCACTTATCAGAGTGGTAGGTTGCATTTGAACAACATGAAATCTAAAATTGAAGCATCTATCCTTAATTTCAATTGAGCTTAAACTAGATTTCATCAAAATCTCACAATAAGCAAATCACTAGAACCCTAGTTTCTCAATAGACTCGGTGCCACTAACACCCCTGTATCTTGAACCAGTATCTAGATACTTAAATCGTTCAGGAACTACTCAAAAGTTACCTTATGTGGCTTGATGAATGTCGAAGATGGCGGTCACCACAGATGGAAAATCTGAGAATATTCAAGATCAGAACAATGAGTATGTAGGGATTTTGATTTAGACAGGTGCGACAAGAAGACATGGAGCGTAAAGCTCAATCGATTTTCCAATAAAGAAATCAACACTCACCGATAGCTTCGTAGGGATTGTGCAAGCCAAACACGAACAAAGCTTTTTCGATTTCACTGTGAGTGTCGAAATGTCTCGGTTGAGGTCGCCGGTGTTAACAAGAGAGAGAGACGAGAGAGTCAGAGTGTTTGTGTATGTGAGAACGAGTGAGGAGGAAGAATATGTGAAACGGGTATTTATAGGTTTTTTAAAAATGATAAGAAAAAACTGGATTGAGGGTGTCAGATCGGTAAACCCAGCTCAGATCGTTAAGGGAAACGAGAGCTTGGGCTGATCGTTAACGATAAGTACCCCTAATCGCTAAGAAAACAAGACAGGGTCTGATCGTTAAGACCAGTTAGAACCCAAATCGTTAACAAGATCTGATCCAGGGTCTGATCGTTAAGACGATTCCCTGATGGTCAAATCGAGTAAAACATAAAGAGGACCTGATCGTTAAGACCAAATTGGTAAGTCAGATCGATTAAGGCGAAAGCCAGATCGTTAAGAACTCTTAAATGCCTGATCGTTAAGATCGAAAGCAGAAGCACTGATCAGATCGTTAAAGTCATAAAACATGGACACAACTTCTAAATGACATCAGATCGTTAAGGCCAAATTGATTACAGATCGTTAAGTCATAGAGACAAGTCGTTAAGACCAATCTGGGGACCAAATCGTTAAGGCCAAAACTGTCTGATCGTTAACCTCAAAAGTTTTGAAAAAAATTCTAAGTGTTTAGCCACATCGTGAAGAGTACTAACTTAGCAAATTTTCCAAGTTGTTCTCCACTTGAATATTTTAACTTAAGTGTTTAGCCACTCTAATCGTTATGACCAACAACACTGAATGTCTTCCACTTGAATATTTTAACTTGAAAAATTAAAAAAATAATTCAAAATTTGAACATAACTTCAACAAAGTTTAAATTTTCCAAACTGTTAAAAGACAAACATAGTCATGCCCGCACGATACCTACCAGGAAGATAAATTTTCAATATATAAACCAAGTAACTGTATATTTCAACAAAATTGATGATGACACACCTAGTACCTAAATTTTTGACTTTAATTGGTCAAAATTCCGCCCGAACTCAAAATTTCCATTTTTATTCGAATTGGGTCAATTTTCCACCCGAACTCAAGAATTCATTTTCTTTCAAGTTGGTTCATTTCTAACCAATACCAAGTTTAATTTTAGTACAAGTTGGTCAATTTTACACCAAATTTGGAAATTCAAGTACATTGGGTTTGCAGAATTCACATATTTTTGTAAGGTCGTGGTCAGACATGTTTAGAATCATACCGATCATTTATGTGATCAATAACACTAACAATTCAAATCACCTTTCGGATCCGGTACCCTAAGTCAGATTGTCGGTATTGTTTATCCACTTAAGCTCAAACAAGGTTAATTTTCAACCAATTTCATGTGATGTATTTTATCATGTTTTCAGTCCAGATTAGAGAAAGATTTTGTGGATTAACCTTATTAGTTCAACATAAGTCAACAGAATTCTACCAATGAGCCATTTTTGCACTTCGGATACAGCCCACACATCTATAAGTAATCTTTCAAAATGTACTTTAGTATTAAGTGAATTATCTTCAACGATATGACAACATGATTTTATGTTACCCCTATTTCTTTCAGTGTTAAGTAGCTGATTTCATGAATGGATATTTTGATGGATCGCGTGAGAGCGTCAAGGTCATTGCTTTCGCAAAGCAGATGACCTGTCACGGATAAATGATGATTGTGATGGAATGGATGCAGCGTAGGTACACAAGGTCATCGCTTTCGCAAAGCAGATGTGCCACGGATTTATTGATGGATGAAGCGACACCAAGGTCTTTGCGTAAGCAAAACAGATGGTGTGCTGATGAGTGAAATCAGGCGACTTAATGCTAAAGAAATATTCGTGTGTGTTGGCATATCGTACTTAGCTTAGACTTAAGGCAAATTTAAAGAATTTTGCTCACTGGTTAGACTTAAAGGTTCACATTTTCAAGCAAATTAATGTGTAATCACAGAAATAGTCTACTTCTAAGTATGTTGAGCCTACCGACACATCAAATGATAGAATTACCGGTCGATTGGATCATATCCTATGGTTAGATCAACAAGACCAGAATTATATCATGTTCCAACATATTGTCCGACCACAGACCAAAAGGTTTTCTGCAATTTTCAATGTTTTTGGTATTTTTCTGCTAATTTTCACTGCACATGTGTATAAATACTTTAATTAAAAATTACAGAAATGACACTATTTTTGGTTTTATCTTCCACAAATGCAGGCACGGCAGACAGACACAAAAACAAGTTATTTGAATGAAAAGAAATTCCTTTGGTCATAAATCATTTTGACTCGAGACACAAACATACTGAAATATTTTTCTCAGCCAAAACAAGTCAAACAACATAGGAACTGACTCAAGTGAGTCAAAAGAGTAACAAAATCTATAAGCATAAGATAAAATAAGCAAGACATCAATAATCAGATAAAGTTCAAAACAAGCAAGAAGTGTAAAATCTTTTTGGTGATTTTAGTGAGAGGAATGCAAGACTTAGGATATATACACAGACTATTCACAAAAGAAAAGAAACCTAGAGAGCAAGACACTAACGTATCAGGGAGCAAGGAGTTTTAGTCCTAGTCAAAGTTGATCATACCTATAGAGGGAACCAGAAAGTTGAACCTAGACATGTCAAAAGCCTTAGTGAATAGGTCAGCTAACTGATTTTCTGAATCAATCTGAACTAAGGTGACTAGATTTCTTCTCAGCACAATCCCTAATGAAATGATGTCTAATCTCTTTATGCTTAGTCTTAGAATGCTGAATTGGATTTTTAACTATAGACACAGCAGCAGAATTATCAATATGTATAGGAGTACTCATGAAATTCAAACCGTAGTCTAGCAATTGATTTTGGATCCAGAGAACTTGAGAGCAGCATGATGCAGCAGCGATGTATTCCGCCTCAGCAGTTGAAGTGGACACCGTAGTCTGCTTCTTGCATTGCCACGACACGAGTCGGTTTCCTAAAAACTGAGCTCCCCCCGTTGTAGACTTCCGATCGAGTTGACAACCAGCATAGTCACTGTCTGAGTAGGCTCTAAGATCGAAGGCCGAATCTTTAGGATACCACAGCCCTCGGTTGGGATTCGACTTCAGTATCGAAAATTCCTTAACCGCAGTCAAATGTGATTCTTTTGGTTTGCTCTGAAATCGCGAACGAGACAGACTCCAAACATGATATCAGGACGACTTGCCGTCAAATACATCAACGACCCGATCATCGAACGGTATAAGTGTTCATCCACCGAGATACCATGAGCATCAGTATTCAGTCTGTGACGAGTTTCCACTGGTGTAGAGAATCCCTTAGAGTCGTGAAAACCGAACTTCTTCAGAATTTCTTTAACGTATTTCCCTTGGCTGATCAGTATACCATCTGGCGACTGCTTCACTTGAATTCCTAGGAAAAAGGTTAATTCACCCATGGCGCTCATCTCAAACCTTTTCTTCATCAAGTCCTCAAATGCATGCCACAAATTCTCATTCGTTGACCCAAAGATGATATCGTCAACGTATACTTGAACCAAAAGCATATCCTTCCCGACGTGTCGAATGAAAAGAGTCTGATCAATGACACCCCTTTTATATCCATTTTCCAGCAGATATGTTGACAACGTCTCGTACCACTTCCTCGGGGCTTGGTGCAGACCATAAAGGGCCCTGTCAAGTTTGTAACATTTGTTTGGAAATGACTTGTTCACAAACCCGGGAGGTTGTTGTACGTACACATCCTCATCCAGCTCGCCATACAGGAAGGCAGTCTTAACATCAAGTTGGTAAACAGTGATGTTCATTGACGCGGCATAAGCTAAGAAAATCCGAATGGCTTCTAGACGAGCGACAGGTGCATAGACTTCGTCATAATCGATGCCGTCTTCTTGCAAGTATCCTTTCACTACTAATCGAGCTTTGTTTCCTATGATTATTCCACGGTCGTCTCTTTTGTTCTTGAATATCCACTTGACTGGTATGGGTTCAACACCCTTAGGAGCTTCAACAAGATGCCAAACATTGAGCAATTTGAACTGAAGTAACTCTGCTTGCATGGCATCAATCCAATTATCATCTTTGAGAGCAGCAGCAACTGAATTTGGTTCTTCTTGTGAAATAAAGCATGAGAAGAAGCATGAGTTGGCATGTTCTATTTGACTTCGGGTAATCCGTTTGTCTACGGGGCCTATAATCTGGCTTGTTGGATGAATTTTATGAACCCTTGACTCTTTCAACAAGGGTGTCTTCGATGGTAGATTCAAGGTTCCCAATTTGCAGATTATTTCCCGGGACCTCACCGGTGTCAACTTCTGCTTCAACTTCAGAATCAGAATCATGATCTTCAGGAGCAGTTTCCGTGTTGGTTTCCCCCTGAACTACTGCAGGTGCTGATTCTGTTTCTACCAAAACTGGATCTGGTACTGGAATAACCGGTTCATCAGGAGTTGCAGAAGAGGTTGATTCTCCGGACAGATTCATTGACTCACTAGTCTGATTTCCCCACGTTAGATTAGGAGGGTCTGCCGAGTAGATAGTTCCCAAAATCGATGAAGAAACCGGAGCAAATGGCTCAAATGTCGGAAAATTTCCTTCAAAAGCATCATCATCTGAGATAGTA